>CM031239.1:381936231-381960948 GCA_018340775.1 Taxus wallichiana var. yunnanensis | reverse complement strand
ATCTTTATATCTCTGTGTTGACCATGCTGCAGGAGCCATGATTTCACATCGGGACACTTGTGGTAAAGAACAAGTTGTCTATTACATCGGTCGCACCCTCCATGAGTATGAAACGCGTTACTCACCAGGTGAAAAGCTATGTTGTGCTCTCTTCTTCGCAACTTCTAAGCCCGTCATTATCTCCTTAATCATAAAACTTATATTGTCACAAGTGTCGATCCACTCAAGACAATTCATGCAAAGCCTTATCATAATGATCGTATCACTCATTGGCTCATGCTTATGATGAGAATTTGACCTCGAGTTTATCAGCAAAATGCTATCAAGGGTCGAGGTTATTGCGGATCAATTGGTGATGCTCCTCTTCCGGACACTCAAGACCCCACTTGCTTAATTCCGATGAATATATCCACAAATTGATTTTGGTCTATCTCCATTTAAGGTAAAGCTCTTCTTTGATGGATCAAATGCCGTGAGGGAGGTGCGGGTTTCGTGATGATTCCTCCTCGGAGTACGCCTATCACATGCAGCACACAAATTGAACTTTGAGTGCACCAACAATATGGCTGAATACAAAGCTCTTGTCTTGGGTCTTGAAAACGCCATTAATCTTGGCGCTCGTCATATTGACATCTTTGGTGATTACGAACTCATCGTTAATCAAGTCACGGTGTCTATCAATGTAAGAATGATATCCTTCAAAAATATCGTGACATCATTCTTGCTCAACTCCAGTCTTTCGATAAATTCACTATCGAAGCCATTCCTCGCATGCTACTGCAAATCGATTCGCAGATCAATGGCCTCATTAGCCTCACTTATCCGCCTTTTACCGAAGACTCGCGTCTTTATGTGGCTATGCTGACGATTAGATCAACCATCTCATCTTGAGCAACTAACTTCGATCAATCTTTGTCACTGACCCATACTCGGGATGAGTGGTATCAATGAGATAGTTGATTATCTATCTCATTCGGTGCTTCCTCAGATCGACTTCCATGGTAGAAGGTCTTTTATCCAGCGCGCCCATGATCGTTATACTATTCAGGCGGCCTTCTTTACAAATGCGGCTTCGAAGGTATTTTGCTTGGTGCCTCAAAACCCATGAATCATCTAAAGCCATCCGGGGAGGTCCATGACGGTATCTGTGGTGGAAATTTGATGGGCTTGGCCGTGGCTAAAGCGCATCTTACGTCTGGGATATTATTGGCCTTCTCTTAATCAAGATTGTTGTGAGTACACTAAGAAGTGCGTCAAGTGTCAACAACATTCCAATCTCACGCACATCCCTAGTCGAGCTTTGCAACTGCTGACGAGGCGGATTTGTGGCCTTTTTCGCGTGATGGGGTCTTGATCTTATTGGTCTCATCAATCCCCGTTCTTCAGCGTCATCATTTATCATCACGCCCGAGTACTTTACTAAGTGGGTGAAGCTATCCCTCTTTCTTCAACAAAGGCTAAACCCATAGTTGATTTCGTACTATCAACACATCATTTGTCGCTTTGGCATTCCACATAAGCTCATCACGGATAATGGTAAGTCTTTCAAGAAGCAGACTGATTTCTGAGAATCTCTCGCAACGCTTTCAACATCAAGCTCAGTTTTTCTTCTCCATACTATCCTCGAAGCTAATGGTGAGGCCGAAGCGTCAATAAAACTTTTCGTAATATCCTCGCGAAAGGTAACTAGTCGATTTGGTAGGGATTGGCATTTACATATCCCTTTTGCTCTCTGGGCTTATCGGACTAGCATTCGTACCCCTACTGGTGCTACTCCCTTCTCTCTCGTCTATGGGTCTGAGGCTGTCCTTCCTTTGGAAGTCCAAATCCCATCTCTCGTGTTTCTCTCGGAGAATTTGTCTCAGGATGAGGATTATCGTCAAAATCGTCAAAGCCATGACTTGAATTATTAGATGAGCGGCGTCTCAGCGCTCTTGAGCATCATCGAGGCTATCTTGAACGTGTCAGCGTGCTTATAACAAGCACTTGCGGCACCGTGACTTCAAAATTGGTGATCTTGTTCTTAAAGAAAATCAAAATGTCACTACACTCGAAAGAAGTCAAGTGGGTAAGTTTGCTCCCAAGCTGGATGGGCCCGTACATTATCACTCATAAATATGGAGTGCGGGACTTATCGTTTATCGTCCATGGATGGTATACGAGGCGAGAACCTCTTAATGCTTTGCATTTACGGCCCTTCTATTGTTAAAATCTATCTTACACAAATCTAGTCGCAACACGAGATCTTTCATCCGTCCTAATAACCGGTCATCTACTTTCGTGGTGATTCAAAATTGTGTGGTTCTCGCTTTGTTGCCTCGTTTACCTTAAATATGAGTATCGCGGCTCTACTCATTACACGTTTCTTTTGGATATGTTCCTCCTCATGGTAGGAATACCTTAATCACCACTTCATCCGTCCCCTAAAGTAGTTATCTTAATCGGATCTACTCGGGCATGAGTGCATGTTCTTCTATGTTCTCTTCCTCCATCCGATCTATCTAGGTCTAAACTCGGCTTCTTCCAGAAGAGTTTCAAAAAAAAAAAAAAAAAAAAAAAAAGTGATGCTATCCAAAAGATGGCTGATCCTTTGAAGGACGAGTTATCCATACATTATCGAGTGAATCAAAAGAAAATAGACCATGCCCTTGAAGGATGGCTATTATCAAAAATTCTAAAAATATAGACCATACCCTCGAAGGATGGCTATCATTAAAATTCAAAATACAGACCGCTCCCTTGAAGGACTAATTTGTTTCTCGAAAAGAAATATTCAAGGCTTCTTGTAATTAGTCACCTTCCAAAGTCGGTTTATACACTTTTTAGCATCACCGAAAGACTTCCCACATCGATCGGTCTTTTCATATCAAGCAAACTTCCCGCATTGATCGGTTTACTTTTCTCGCCAAAATCATGAAAGCGAGATTTAGGACCTTTTGTCAATCGTATGGAGAATCCTGTTTCCCTACCATGGACATGTATTACGTCCTTGTAGGTTCCGACAAGATACTTACTTTTCTTTCCGTTTCTATCCTAGATGCGGTTTTGCGACTAGTTAGTGTCAGGTTTATTTTAATCTTATATAGGGCCTTGTATGCTTGGTCTTTCGATTTCCTATCTGGATCTTATCTATGGTCGGTTGGAAGTCCGACTTATCATTTTTCTCCTTATCCGAGTATCTTCTCTTCTAAGTCACGGTTGTTTCCATTTACATCTTTGGCTCTTGCAAGGAGTTTTCCCCATTTCTTTGTCTTGCATCCAGTTAAATTGACATTTCACATGTTAATTCAATCAAAATTTATCTTCTATCAAAATTCATCTTATCCATCAAAACATCTATCTGTATTCATTTCTCATTAAAATCCCATCCATACATCAAACACATCTGTCTATCTATCCATCAAAACATTTAAACACATGTACATCTAAGTTACATCACATCCATCTATCAAAGTTATATCCATATATCAATCTATCTAATCACATCTATTTCTATCATCTATCAGTCTATATCTATCCAACCACATCTATTTTATCCTCTATCAAGTCTATATCTATATCCATCTATCCATGTATATCAAAATTAAAAGCATGAGTACAATCATATAACAAATAACATGATGAATCTATATATACATGGGTGTCTGTACAAAAATGGGTGGCTTTCAATCAAGCCATCTATACAATGCCTTCCAATCGAGGCTACATCACTATACAGATACAAAATCTATCAATCTCTATATAGTAAAGTCCGACGCATGGAGGACACTATCTCCTCCACCCTCCTCTGCACCTGGCTGTCTCTCCTGGCCGCCGCCTATCGAGCTCGATGCACCTGCTGCTGGAGGTCTCGGCCCACCTCGATCTCTCCCAGTGCTCCCACCACCTGAGGCTCCGCTCTGTTTGCAGCCTGCCGCCGTTTCTCCTCCTCGCCTGCACCGAGGCACATCGGGGCATCTTTTGCGCTAGGGCATCCTCATAAGTATCTCACCTCGGCGAGGAGAGACTCGTATGTACTCGGGCTCACGGTGCTCGGTGCTCGAACGATGTTGCTTTGGTGCTGCTTTGGGCTCTGCCGGGCTGCTAGTGGTGCTCCCCTGAGGTCGTGCCTATGTACTGCGACTGACGTGGCACCAGGTCTCTCCATATTTGGCCCCGAGGGCCTCCCTATGTCGAAAGTAGCCATCCTCTCGCTGGATCGCTATATCTCGCTCCTGGCGAGCGGTGTCTCTCTCCACAATCAGGGCATCCCTCTCCTCTGTCAAAGCCCTGATCTCCTCCAGAGCTACCTGATGTGTCTGTGTAAGGGTGGCATGCTCTACCTCCAGTCTGTCCAGCATAGCAGCTATGTCCTCCTCGTCAGCATCTATAGATGGCGGGAGATGTCGTGGAAGCTCTGTGTCGTACCATGCTGCGTAGCCCTCATCCACCCCCACGTCATCATCCGCATGCATGAGGGTGGGGCCTCTCCATGATGGGTCTGCTGGGATCAAAACCGGAAAATCCGTCTCCCTGCTATCCCGCCTATATGGCGTGTAGGTGGTCGGCACTGTCTGTACTAGGCCGAACTGTCTCAGTATCCGCATGAACGGGACTCGCTCCCACATATCCGGCCTACGGCCCCTAACCACCCGGCTCCGTCTCAGTGCTACCAAGTGGGCATCCTGACCAGCCCATGTCGGAAATGCCCGATACGGCCTCCAGATAACCTGATCTGGTGTCAGCGTCCTGAAACGCTCAGAGTACCACTCGGCTGATCTACCTGTATCCCCTGCGGCCATGTCAGCCCGCCATCTCCGAAATCCATAATCAATCCCTCCCATCTGCGGCATCCAAGGAAGCCGGATGGCACGATCACCGCTTATGTGCTCATATGCCCAAAGAATGGAGCACAAAATCGACGTCAATCCTGTCCTCAGGCCGCAGTGTACATCCATAGCTCATGATATATCTCAGGCTATCATCGTGGCATCGGCAAGGCAAAACTGCATCTGATCAGCAGATGTCGTAAACACGTCTAACAATAATAATGGGAATCTCCCACCTCCCGACTGCGAGGCAAAGTAGGAGATAGCCATCGAATCAAGGCTATCCGCCTACTCGAGGGCTATCTGCTGTCATTTGTGAGGCTATCCTCACTACCCCAGATACTATCTCTGAGTCATCTCGCTTGTCTCTGTATAACTGACCTAGGCCTCTCTGCTGCACGCTCTCCCGGTGTGATCTCATTGGGTCCCGGTGATCGGCAATCTCAGGATCCTGAATATATCCTCATGGGTGATAGTCATCTCACCCGTCCTGAACCAAAAAGTGCACGTGTGGCTGTCCCACCGTCGCACTAGTGCCCGCATGAGCTCCACATCTCGTGGCACTCGTCTATAATACCGGAAACCCCCGAGCCCGGCTAGCTCTAAATGCTGCCAGTCTGCATCTGTCACATCAGGGAGAATAGTCTCCAATAACTCAGGAATGGCATCCCTCATATGAAGAGCCTCTCGTGCCTGCATCCACGACATCAAAAACATAATTAGTCTCTTATTTCCCCAAATCACATCCTCCAAAACAATAACAAAAAAAAAAATGAACATATATCAATCGGCGTCGATTTGGTAAAAGCGACGTCGTTCATTTAAGTCGGCGCCGATTAATACCAATCGACGATCCGATCGGCAATGAATCGACGCCGATTAAATAATCGGTGCCGATCGCTGTCCGGACATACACCGGACCCTGGCCTCCCATGCAAAGAAAATCAAAAAAAAAAAATCCATTAAGAACAATGGGTTCAAGAATGACCACTTACCCCAGGTCGTGTCCTCCTGCGCTTCTGACCACTCCCAGAGGCTTCCATGACGCTCAAATCAAATTTCGACTTCTCTCGAATCAATCGTCACGTTGAAAATAAATCGTTTACGTTTTTTAAGTTCGCATATTTATATGTGCTCGGGATTGGTCGGGCGCCGATTTTTAGGTCGACGCCGTTTGTTTTAGTCGCCGCCGATTAATTTGGTCGCCGCCGATTTTCCATTTTCGTTTGCCATAGTGTTGATGCTTGGCTTACTTATCTATCTGATCATTGTTGTGTGCTGAATTTTGCCTTTTGGCACATCTTTTTTGATATCACCGTCTATTTCGGGTTTGTTCCCTTTGCGTGGGACATTCGTGCTTTTCAGCCGCTTAGGGTTCACGGCAGTGCCTAGGCACTAACGCCGTAAATGCCGCTTTGCAGGCCGTCTAGTTGTCCTACCAATGTGTCTCTCTTTAGATGCGACCATCAGGCAGTTCTCCTTACACTCATGGGTCTGTAGGCACTAACGTCGTCTCATGAGGAGACCGGCTAGTTTGCCCTACCAATGTGCGTTCCTTAGGTTGCTGCCTTTTTATTTATTTTTATGCGTCATCAATGATCGGATCTACTCCGGACATCCGGGGCATCCGCATTTTCATCTACCTTTTTCAAACTTGGGATCGCCTACATCTATCATCCATCCCATCCCAAGTTTGAGGGGGATCACATCATCACAAATTCTTCCTTTCTTCCATCCCTTTGTTTTTGTCTCATAACCTTGCTTATCGCAAGTTACTTGACAAAAAGGGGCAAAATGTAGACGCTTAAAATTGGTTACTCAATTTAGTGTCCCTCTCATCCATTTACTTGCTTAGGTAACTCGGGGCACGTTTACGTCACCAACTATCCCCTTGGGATATTATCCAATTTGTGATTTAATCACTTACTCTAAATTTAATTCACCCCATCATATCTTACCCATGAGTGATTAAATATTAAATATTTAATTACGCTTCTTCCCATGCATCTTAATCACTTATCTACCCCAAATTTATTCTATCTATGTATCACATCTATTTTTCCTCTTCCCTAAGCGGGATATTTCCCGTATTCGGGATAAATCTTATCCTTCTCGAAATCACTCATTTTGGCCATCTCGGGAGTCTATTCCACGATCGGTGCCGACCCATATGGTCGGCGCCGATTTTCTAGGAGCGGCGCCGATTATAAAAGCAAGTCCAGAACTCAGTTCTAGGGACCGAAGAGAGAGCGAAAAAGTGAACAGATGAAAAAAGGAAGCACTTACGCATGAACAGAGAGCGAGAGAGACACAGGCTGTAAGAAAGAGAGATCTTTTAGCATCAAGGGTGTCAAGTAAGGGCAGATCCTGTCCGAATCAATCCCTGAGAGGAGCACCGTTACTCTGCCCACATCACGTCAACATCACACACAACCATCTATCATCTGGTGACTCTGTTCCAGTATCTCACCAACTTCGGCACATCCAGCAGACCACATTCACCTTCTAATTCCCGAATCTTATCGCACAGTCCCTGATTGATCGATCTGCCTTTAGTCGACGCCGATCTCACCCAGTCGACGCCGATTCGTCTCAATCGACGCCGACCACATCAGTCGACGCCGATTCTACCCAGTCGACGCCGATTTCCCTGCAGACAGGTAAAAGGACACAGGTAACACAAATTCAGCATTATTTCATAGTTCCCTGTTTTCTGTACTTTCTGTCTGCTGTTTAGATTCTGTCTTATTACTGCAATCAGAAAATCTAGCTTTTTACTTACATCTTTTATCATGTATGCTTCTTTTCTTAATTGAAAACGTGGACTGACATCCGCCGAGGAAGCTTATCGCTTCCCGGACCCGCTTCTCGGGCAGTCCACCTAAATATCTCTTAACGCCGTCTTTTTCTGTCAAGCATCGGTGTCTTGCAGGTTACTCGGATCTATTGTGCGAATTGCTCGTGTGCGCCCGTCTTATCTACATCGGCTTCCTCATTCGTCTACATCTTCGGATCTTATCCATCAGGTATCGATTTTATTGGAGTTTTTCAGGGTTTTTGTGTTTAGTTTGGTGCATTAACTTGGACAGGTAACAAGCGCGAAATCCTTGATCTACACCAAGACCTCAAAATCCCCCTTAAATTTATCCCCTTGTATGGTGATGTTGGCATCCTTCAAAACAAAAATGGGCATAGCCTTGGTTTTATTTACCATATATGACACATTAGAGGATAGTAGCAATGGTGTCCTTCCCATTCTATCTCAGGAATCCAAGGTAAGCACATTAACTTTTACACATGTATCAATAAAAATATTGCTTACGAATAAGCCATCAATAACTACATCCAAGGTGATTTCCTTATCATACTCATGATTATGTAGTGCTATATTTGCATGGAGGATCTATTGCTCCCTTTATGTAGTTACACGCAACACTTTTTCTCTTATCCATTCTCATAAAAAAGGTATGATATTCTCATGCCTAAGCATCCTACATATTTACCTAGGACCATCAACCTCCTTATCAGTACATGACATACTCTTTATCTTGTGTTTATTACTTTAGGAACTATATCTCCCCCTGTAACTCTTTTATTAGGCCCATCATCTCTTGAAATACCTCCTTTTGTTTCCCTCCATCTAGAAATTTCATTGATGGAACCACCTCTTGCTTTCTGTGTTCCTCAGGTTTATTATTATTTCTTGCTTCATGATTTCTTTTCATTGGTTTAGGGATGATCCATTGCATCGAAAATTTTAAATTGTTCGGACTTAGAAAATTTTAGGCTTCATAAAAATGTTTCCACGTGCCCCTTATTTGACCTCCCTTGATCTTCGGACCCGAATCCTTACTAAACTTGATTTATTCCATGAACTTAAGGTCCATGTAATGCATCTACTTTGAATTTTTTCAGAATGATGACACATGTCCACCTTTGATCATTGATCTTCAAACATCTATCATTTCTTTCTCCTATTTACTTGTCCTTTGGCTTGCCTTCGACCTTGCCTAGACCCAATAGAAATATCTAACACAATATAATCCGAGTCTTGAGGTCCATGGAGCCCAAATGCATTGAGGAGAGCCAAAATCCTGCCACATGGCCCCTCTTTTCACCCTTGAGATTCTACCACATGTCCATGCTGACCTTGACACTGAATTTGATGGTAAATAGACATCAAATGAATTTTAAAATATAACCCACTAATGAATTAGTGTAAGTCTCCTATGGGTTTTTGAATGCCAACGAACAGTGCTTTTTAGAGGTGAAATTTAATGTTCGTTTGAACGTCCCAATATTTTAAAAAATGGATAAGTACATTTTGACCGAGTTTTTAAACCATTCATGCAACATTTTTCTTCATGGTTGGGTTGCATGCTCTTGGACCTTCAGAGATTTGGCTTATTTGGAGTAAATGAATCATTCATTGTTGATTGCAGATTCTTTTCCAAATATGTAGACGTATCTCGACCGTTGTAGGAGTCTGAAGCTTTAATACTTTGATTTATTAGTCTATTGAACCAATCCCCTGAATTTTTTTTTTTGAATATTTCCTTTTATCTTGCTAAGGCACAAGATATATTACAAATTGATACTTATCCTTGACTCATATTGAACTTTGAATCATGGGGAACAATATGAAACACACATAATCAGTTAAATATACAGGAGTCCATGAAAAATATTAGTGCAATCAAAGGAACTAGATTTAGCTCCAATAGTGTCTCCTAATTGGCGATGGGAACTCCCTATGGGTGCCACAAGAACAAAGAATAGATGCCTAGTCCATTTGGAAAGGAGTCATGGGGACAAAATAGACAAGGCTCTCAAAATAGATGTATAACAGGACGGGGGTAAAATAGACAAAAAAAGACACTTGGTCACTATAGACCAGAGCACAAAAAGGGAAACAATAACACAAAGAGGAAAACATAAAACAAAATAATGAAACAGAGTTGTACAAAGATCACACTTGATCATCTAGATAAGACCATGCTAGGAAATCCTGGTAATTCTTGTAAATTGGGCATAAGTTGGTGGGATTTTGAGAAATATCCCAGTTGCATTCCTCAAAATTTCCAGGCACATATATAGAATTGCTCCCAAATATGTCATTATCATCAAAATTTGACTCAAGACTAACTAGTCTTTGAGGGATAACATCTGTTCTTAATTGTATTACATCTTCCCCAAAGATGGTTTCTTTTTCATCACATAAGATAGTCATAGGCTCAAGATCAATGAGTTGATATGTGAATTCACCTTTACAATTCTAGAATCCTTGAACCTGAGAATCATCTTCACAAACCTGATAAGGAGAAGTTAGAACCACTCCAGCTCCATTTCCAACTTTGGAACATGCTTCATCAAAACTTATGGTCTAGGGGACATTGATATCTTCAAGGTGTGCATTAGGAAGTTCAAATGATTGAGCTATATCCATATCAACATTAGCTACAGGAGGAAGAGAGAAAACTTGATTGATGCAGGCCCAAAATTCTTCTATAGTTTTGGCATTTAGAAGATCAGTGGAAGTAGCTCCTTGTGGTGAATCATTCAGACACTCATTCATACATGCATCATTAAAATCAGGTTCCTCATTAATATCATCATCTTCAACAAGCTTCTCATAAGGGGGTGTGGTAACAAACATTTATCACACCACTCAATGATCTGTTCCTCTTCTACTATTGAAACTCTTATTTATCAAAGGATATGGGGCTGTAATATTTCCATATTGTAAACTAAAAACATTCTTCATTTCTACCCAAGAGTCAATTGATTTTACAGGCAGCAATTTATACCATTTCTTGACATCTTCCTCTAATGTATGTATGAATAAATTAACATGAATGTCTTGATGATTGATTCCATAGATATTTATATCATCATGAAAAATCTGAGATGTTGATCTCCACTTATAGCATTATTCCCTTGAAATATAGGCAACATCATTTTTAATATCATGTGGTACTTCATTAGGATGACCCACCATTCCATGGAAATTTATTGGTCTATAATTAGTACCATAAAATGAGATCTTGGTGGAGATTGTGCCATATTACTTGATGGAGGAGTTTCAAAAATATTTATTGAAATGATTAGGAACTAAGGAACTTTGAGGCAAAGGAGTATGATCTTCAAAATGGAAATTATTCAGGGACTCAGTTTCACAAAATACTTGATTCTCATGAGTCAACAAAGAAGGGAGATGAAGAATACCTTTTTACTTGCAGATGTTGAACCTTCTTGAAACAAATGAATGCAAATTATCCGGAGGACTACCTCGAATCCTCATGCTACATCCCTATAAGACCTTTCTTGGGATTTTGAGAAATATCCCGATTGCATTCCTCAAAATTTCCAGCACATATACTAGAATTGCTCCCAAATATGTCATTATCATTAAAATTTAGCTCAAGACTAACCAGTCTTTGAGGGATATCATCTTTTCTTAATTGTATTACATCTTCCCCGAAGATGGTTTCGTTTCCATCACATAAGATGGTCATAGGCTCAAGATCAATGAGTTGATATGTGAATTCACCTTTACAATTCTGGAATCCTTGAACCTGAGAATCCTCTTCACAAACCTGATAAGGAGAAGTTAGAACCACTCCAGTTCCATTTCTAACTTTGTAACATTCTTTATAAAAAGTTATGGTTTAGGGGACATTGATATCTTCAAGGTGTGTATTAAGAAGTTCAAATGATTGAGTTATATCCATATCAACATTACCTACAGGAGGAAGAGAGAAAACCTGATTGATGGAGGACCAAAATTCTTCTATAGTTTTGGCATTTAGAAGATCAGTGGAAGTAGCTCCTTGTGGTGAATCATTCAGACACTCATTCATACATGCATCGTTAAAATCAGGTTCCTTATTAATATCATCATCTTCAACAAGTTTCCCATAAGGGGGTGTGGTAACAAACATTTATCACACCACTCAATGATTTGTTCCTCATCTACTATTGACACCCATGCTATTAAAGGATATGGGGCTGTAATATTTCCATATTGTAAACTAAAAACATTCTTCATTGCTACCCAAGAGTCAATTGATTTCCAAGCAACAATTTATACCATTTCGACATCTTCCTCTAATGTATGTATGAATAAATTAACATGAATGTCTTGATGATTGATTCCATAGATATTTATATCATCATGAAAAATGAGATGTTGATCTCCACTTATAGCATTATTCCCTTGAAATATAGGCAACATCATTTTTAATATCATGTGGTACTTCATTAGGATGACCCACCATTCCATGGAAATTTATTGGTCTATAAGTAGTACCACAAAATGAGATCTTGGTGGAGATTGTGCTATACTACTTGATGGAGGAGTTTCAAAAAAATTATTGAAATGATTAGGAACTAAGGAACTTCGAGGCAAAGGAGTATGATCTTCAAAATGGAAATTATTCAGGGGACTCGGTTGGGCCACAAAATACTTGGTTCTCACGAGTAAAAAAGAAGGAGATGAAGAATACACTTTTTTACTTGCAGATGTTGAACCTTCTTGAAACAAATGAATGCAAATTATCTTGAGGACTACCTGAATCAGAGTTGTCAAGTGTGCTAGAGTAGTCTTCACCAAAGGTTGATCAATCTCAGTAGTTTGAACAATATTTTCTTGAATTTTGACCACCCACTTGGTTTCTAGATCTGCTTCTTTCTTGAATGTGTATTTTCTAGTTCTAGAAGTAATATTTTGATAGGATCAGACTTGAAAAAGGACCTTCTTCCTTCCATCTTTACAAAGGAGAGAGTTAATCAGAAGTTGTAAAAAAATTTCTACTGGTATATTCTAGATTTTCTTTGAAAGACGGAGCTGCCACTAAGTCCTTGCACCTTAGATGCATATATTAACTCAAAAAAATCTTGAAATGATAGATTTATAAACTAGAAGGCTGCTATTTCTAGATATTTATGAATATTCCTACATTTTCCCAGTGGATTCAGGTTTTATGGAAAGCTTTTTTATAATTTGGAATATTATGGACAAGAAATCCAATAGAGGCCCATCAACACACTATGTAATGAAATTCTATCCCAACTTTTCATTTTAGGGAGTCTCCACTAGAATATAAAATTATAAAAATATATGGAACCTTCAAATTATTTCCTCATAAATTGTGCCTCTCGAGTGTTGGCTCCCAAAATAGCACCCTTGGGAGATGAGCAACTAACTTGAGTGGGTTGGATTTGAGAGAATGATGAACAATGAAAAGTTATTTGTCATTGATAGTCGTAGGGATTTTTTTCAACACTCAACTCAATGAATCAAATCAAGGAGGTGATTAGGAGGCACCTTCACAAAGGGGATGGCTTTACCCTGCTACTTTTGGCTCTATCTAGACCAAGGTGAGAGGACCTAGTTAGGGGATATAAATAAAGGAAAATATTTCATGGCTTGGTTTCCTCTATGGTTGGTGTAACTTAATTTGAAGAAAGTGCAGCCACACATACAATACTTCTCTCAAAAGAGTTTTCACTTGATTTATTGTAAGCACTTGACAATCAAATATAGATCCTATAGACAAATAATGAACAACTTTAGATATTGCATTTGCATAACATTATTGACCAAGGCTGCTTTGAATGATATTGGATCACAAACTTGGTGGGTTTCTTGGAAAATCTTACTGGTAATAGACAAATTTTAAGCTCACTTTGCAGAATAAGCATATGTATGGTTTTCAGGTATGATATGCTTAGTAGGTATGAAGATCACTGGTTGTTTGTTATTGAGATTTGAAGGGGGAAGGGTAGTTGCTTTTATGACCTTGGTATCTTAGTGTTCCCATGGAAAGAATCCATCCTTGACTATAATTCTTGAAAGGAACAATCAATTTAACATGATATGTGAAATTACATTTACATTCATTGATACTCAATGTGCACAAATTTCATCTACAATCTTCACAATCCTAACCACAAATCATGGAGTTAGAGATGAGATAAAGCACTTGCTATATTTGTCTTATACACCCAAAATACCCTTAAGGGATAACAAAAGATATTCAAAAGTGATGTTGCCTTTAGGATTTTACAACCACTAAACTATTGCAAAATATACACTATTATGCAATATTCCCACAGTGACCAGAAGAATACAAAAACTAAGAAAGACTATTGTGTACTTAACAAAGTAAAACCAATGTAAGATAGTAACATAACCAATATTTCCTCATTCATTCATTCAAAACATGAGAAATGGGAAAGTATAGCTTGATAAAAAAGAGAATATTATTCATGTAAGTTTTGGCTAGGGGACATAAAAAATGCCCTCAAAACCTACTAATGGATGTACAACGCAACCACCTTAGCTCTTCCTCACAAAAATTGACACATACAAATGTTTTGCAAGAAACTAGAAACTAGAACCTAAAAACTTTAATTAAAAAAATTCTACAACTACCCCCAATCTGCCTCCTTGCACAAAATGAAAGACCTTTACAATATATAATGATGAGAGAGAGAGAGAGAGAGAAGAAAAATATGATTTCCCTCTTCACCCACCAACATGATGCATTAAAATCCTATAAAGGAGCATGGGAAGCCTACCAAAGTCATTCATTCCTTCTGTCTTGCATGTTTAGAGAAGAAACAAACACCATACTTCATCAAGACAGGTGGTTGACCAACACTGGGACTATAAATTTAATGAAAAATATATTTTTTGTTTTTCCTCCCACAAAATATCATCAATTTCTGAATCTAATGAATCAAAAGTAAAGTGATCAAGAGACCTTTCCAACGATATAAATTTTGCAAGATTTGGAGCAGCGGATCAAAATATATGGCCCTTTGAAGTTTTGCATATGTCGGTATGAATAAGAGATTGACATGTGGTAGCCTTTAATTAGCTTGGGGATTACCTCCGTAAATGTTTGGATTGCTTTTAATTTTTCCATGTGTTGGTCTTTCATTGGGTCGCGAGGTCGAGCTTTGCTTCTTTTCTTTTCCTTTTCTTTATTTCCTTTACGGGAAAGTCTATCCCTTAATGAAAAGTGAGCCAGTAAATCAACACCACTTTCCTTATTAAATGTTAGACTGACCTTTACTTTGGTGATAATGGCAAAACATCAGCCAATAAGAAAGCTCCACACACCTTCGTAGTGTTAGACCATTCTTCAACCTCTTCTTCCCGCTGTGAAGCATCAACCAATGATGAAGCCCCATGCCTATTTCAAATTTTACTTTTGACAACTTCCTAAATGACAACCGTGAAGCATGGGCCAATGAGAAAGCTCAAGTTCCTCAGATTTTTCAGTCTTTCTTGCTTCATGCTTTCTTTTCATTGGTTGGGGCTGCTCCTTCGCATTGCAAATTTTAACTTGTTTGGACTTCAAAATTTTGGGATTCATAAAAATGTTGCCACATGTCCCTGCTTTGACCGCCCTTGACCTTTTGGACTTGAAGCCCCTTCGAACTTGATTTATTCCATGAACTTGAGGTGTAAGGAATGCATCTACTTTGATTTTTTGTGGAATGGTGACATGTTTCCACCTTTGATCATTTATCTTCAGACATATGTCATTACTTTCACCCGCCATGTGTCCTTTGACTTTCCTTGACCCTACCCTGATCCGGTAGAATTATCTAACACAATATAATCTGGAGACTTGAGGTCCACGACACCCAAATGCATTGAGGAGAGATGGAATCCTGCCATGTGGCCCCTCATTCCACCCTTGAGATTTTACCGCATGTCCATGCTGACCTTGGCATTGAATTTGGTGGATAAATGGACATCAAATGATTTTTAAAATATAACCCACTAATTAATTAGCCTTAGTCTCCCGCGGGTTTTGAATTTCAATGGTTGGTGCTTTTAAGAGGTGAAATTTGAAGCTCGTTTGAACATCCCAGTCTTTGTTAAAATGGACATCTATTTTAAATGAGTTTTTCAACCATTCCTACATCTTTTTCCTTCATGGTTGGGTTGTATGTTCTTGGAACTTTAGATCTTTGAATTGTTTGGAGAAAATGAATCAGTCAGTGTTGATTACATTTTCTTTTCCAAATATTTAGACGTATCTCAACCATTTAGGAGTCTAAAGCTTTAATACTTTGATTTATCAGTCTATTGAACCAGTCCCCCAACATCTTTGTTAAATATTTCCTTTTATCTTGCCAAGCACAAGATCTATTAAAAATTGATAATTCTCCTTGACTCAGAATGAAATTCGAATCATGAGGAACAATATGAAACACACGAAATCAATTAAATATATGGTGAGCATATAAAAAAGACCAACTCAATCCAAGGAACTAGATTGAGCTCCAACATCACCCAATTAACGCAACACACTCAACACATTCACAACATATCGCACACCATCACATGAAAATTTCTCTTACGTGCACTCATAAAAACCATATTGCACAATATTACACCACCTACTTGAAACTTTCACATGCGACACAACCTATTACAAATTTCGACAAGTTCACAAACATGTCTATCTTACAAAGTTCACAATTAATATCCTTTATAGATATTCAACAAACAACACACCACATTATACACATCTCTCGGGCGATCACAACTATACATTACACACTACATATTTTTCATTGCGCACATTCATATCTACTCATAATATAATCTACACATTCACGATATATCTTTATCGCATATACTACTACGTGTTGCACTCATTACCCTATTATGCACTCTAGTTCCATGGTCCATACTCAAATGCTGAGGGTCTAGAACTCAAATGGACCTCACCACACTCACACACTCACTCAATCAAACATTCTCTATGATTTATGCTTTATCGATCACATATTTCTAGCACACTATTCAAACCATTTTCTGATGACAAAATCTTGTTGTACGGTTCATTCTTGACTTTTGAGGGTGCAAATATAAATGAACCTCACTTCATGCATACACATCCACTTGGGGGGCACACTGCTCCTACCATTCACTTTGCATTCCATTCCATCTCATCACAACATATTGCATATCTTGGTTGCATATTTTTTTGCTTACTTATGCTTACATGTACATTTTATTACACATGCTAGATATATATCTTATATGTCATTAGATTCATGATATACACATGAGTGTTCACTTGTCTTCTATTTTTTATTACAAAATTTACACATATCGATACATGCAACATGGATTCTTGAGCAAGACCTATTACAGCCCCACAACGACTCTAGGGCATCCACTTTCATACATTACAAGTGTTATTATCTCATTTTTCATAGCACGCTACTTTATCAGATTATTCATGCTTTGACATACTTCCTATTTTTCTAACATGGTAACAGGTGTTTCATGTGCACCATTTTTCTTCGGGAACCCTATGCCACCATGTTTATTTGTTACATTTTTTTCATTTTTTGTCATTATTTGTGTTCTTTTCCCTTTGTATTTTGTGCACACTTGTATAATTTTGGCCTAATCGGCCTTAATTTTCTTGTGACATCGTGAGTGGCATCCCATGTTTAAAACCTTATTTTCTCGGTCTACTATGCATTCTTGTGTGTTTACATTGTCTTTTTGCATCTTATATTACACATTGTCTTCTTAGTTTACATCTTGTCTTCTACATAGGTGTTTTGTCTTTACATTTACTATCACTTGTCTCCTAGCCACTTTGTTTGTGTGTAACTTGGTTTATACCAAACACACTCCCTCCCCATGTAGGGTACAATTTTAAGCTGTGATCAATCCTCCTTTCAGCCGCATACTCCTTCAGCGACGTTGCATGCACCCCACACAAGGGGGTCATCATTTGGGTGAATCGGTTACCCCATAAAATAGTTCAAAATCACCATACAACACAGCACAATACTAGTACAACATAATCTTCAGTTTTAGGGCTTAGAATAAGACTTGGGTCCTTAACAGTATAGTCACCAATAACCCGGCCCTTCCTAAAATCCTATAACCAAGGTGTAATTATACAACATATTTCGATATAGCACAATCTACATCAATTCATACATCAGATTTTATAGGGCATATAGTCCTTACCACTCGGCATGCATGTATTACACACTTCTTTTCTATTTTTGCGTTGGATCGAATTGTTTGAATCGGATTGGATTTTTAGAAACCATTTGCGCAGTGGTGTTATACATTGAGATAAGTAGTTAAAGGTTGGAGGATGGCACCATAATTTCCTCCCTACACTTCTTCCATGTCTTGGCATGAGATCATCCAAAAAACTCGTAGTCAATGCAACTAGTGTAAGAACACCTGAATAAATTGTTCTATAACATCATCTACAAGATCCTTTCTACACTCTTTCCTCATCACGGATCAGGTACACATGTTCCTTTTTCACATTTACATGATTTTTACATACGTTTTACAAATTTTGATCATATACATGCATATTTGACTACTTAATTGTTCTTCTCTTTTCCAGGCTTGTCCTTATGGGAAACAGTAGTCAACATCATCCACCATTCAAAAACATCAATCTCATTAGCATCACCATCAACAACAGTACAATGGCGACATATACACGTGTGTTTCCACCCTAGGGTAATTTTCATCATCACTTTTTACACTTTCTCCTCCTTAGTATCCACGCTTCACATTTTTATCACTCCGCACTTTTTCTTGTCTCTCGACGCGCTTTCGCCATAAATATACGTTGGTTATCATGTACACATCTCTTATCTACTTTATGTTATCAAGACATCTAATCAATAACATCAAGCGAGGGAAAATGTAGACATAAAATCATGCAATTTGGGTAATTATCTAGTCCTAATTACATACTACTATTGATATGATTCCTAAGTAATAAAAATACTAATTAACCCATGTCTTTGGCCATATTTGATTTCTTTTTGTTGCCACTTTTGGTCTTACACTCTTTCTAGCTCATGCTTCCTTTTCATACATCGTCATTTCTAATTTTGGACACCAACGTCAGTGCCCCGTCCCCTCCGAGTGCCCTTGACATCTTTATACTTTGTTCACATATTTTGGGTTCTTTCTATCTAT
The DNA here is from genome assembly GCA_018340775.1 of Taxus wallichiana var. yunnanensis. Lineage (NCBI taxonomy): Eukaryota > Viridiplantae > Streptophyta > Pinopsida > Cupressales > Taxaceae > Taxus > Taxus wallichiana. The sequence continues at coordinate 381,942,135 of CM031239.1, read as the reverse complement.
TTTAGCATCTTATATTTTTGTTATTCAACATTTTGGGGTTAATTGTGAAATTCAAGCAAGGGAATCATATAAATATAAATTTTTGTGATCATAATAAGGGACCAAACACTAAGCATTAATTATCACCACCTAATGTTGTATCCACAAAGCATCTAAGATCTCCATTGCATCCATCTACCATAATCCAAGGGAATCCATTCTCTACATACACTTCATAGGAGGGGAAGATCTTTCTATTCCATGCACACATCTACTACATTTTTTACATCCTAGCTACTTGTTTCTTTATCAAGTGTGACACGCATAAGATCCACCTAGGGCATAATTACCCACATAAACACCTAGAAATATATTGGGTCCGAAATGTAGTGCAATGCTAAGTCCTAAGTTCACTTATTTAACAACTAAGGATAGTCCAACCTCTCATTTTCATTATTTTATTTTTGAGATTTGATGCACTCTTAAGGGGTTTTTAGGTCAATCTTTCATTGTAGGTTATTAGCGACATTGATGATCATAGTGTGACATACTAGAAACCAAAGGTGAAGGACAATGAACACCTTGTGACAAGTAAAATATGGGTTTTTGAGATTTTCGGTAGAACCAAGTTCCTAGAAGAAGGACCACTTGCAAAGTGCCTCTTCCCCATTTCTAAGTGCCCCTAGTCTAGAATATTCATCTAGATACACATTTTTGAGCTTCATTGTGATGTTCTATGCTTTATATTTTCTAGTTTTCTAGCTCTTTGCACCTTCCGATCTTTTGAATTAGCTAATTCATCTTATTTTCTCTTTGCACTTAGGGTTTCTAATATTAATTACTTATTTTCTTAGGTTAAGTTTCCATACTTATGATCCAGGATGTCAATACGGAGGACCGGTGTTCCCTAAAATTCCCAAGTATTAACATGGTATGGAAGATGACTTCAAGATATTTCCATTGCCTATTTGAACGTAGAAAATGGAGTCAGTACATGAAAACGGTGGATGGTCAAAGTTGTATTCAACCCTAGGTGGGACCAGGTCAACTAACATTCATGACGTGGAAAAAAAGATTGTGTGCTCAAGTTTATACCTTTGGTCTTCGACGCATAATATTTTTCATCTTCGTAAAAATCGAGAAAATATGTGCCACGTGGTGGGTTCTCATACCACCACTTTTCGCCAAGTTAACTCGGGCGAGTTGATAGAGTAGCTCATCAAGCTAAATGGAGAGCTAGAGCAAGTTTTGTATCAAGCCACCATCGAGCCATGGACTGATTTTAAGTTGTATTGGTGAGCCATTTGGGTAAGGTGGTTATATTGCATCGACAAGCCATACCATTAACTCATCGAGCCAACGGGAGAGTTGTCTTATTTACCTTAGACAAGAAAAATGCATTAAAATGTGGCCCATGCCATGAAATGTATGGATGGATGTGGCTCGATGCCACAAAGGAAGAATGGGTTAAAATGATATTTCAGCCTTATTTTATTAACACCCGACTGATATGGGATAATTCATATCCCCTCTCCATGAAAAAGCATGGCCGAATGACTCGGAAAAAGTTGGCTCATGACATGGACATGGAAAACGGTCCACGACAGTGAGGAAAGAGGTAGCATGTCATGGAGGAATGACACGTGGATTGCATATGTGGGGATACGTGGTTGAGGTACAATGAAGGGACCAACATGGACATGGTTGGAGGGACGTGGCGTTGACGATTTAAAATGGTCAGCACAAATAAGGGGAGCAATATTTGAACCCATAACCTCCCCCATATAAGGTGGGACGCTCCAATGAGTTGGTTGTGGTAATAGTTGGTGCGATAAGTATTTTACCGTGAAGTACGGGCCACCCAAAGGCTATAAAATCCTCCATCTCTCCTATTCGACGACCAACAAGCTCATTTTTGAGCTTCTCTCTCCCAAATGCAAGCTCGAGGCTGAAGGATTAATATGCAGGCTTTAGAGGAGTTTTGCAATAGAGGCCTTAGTATTTTTTAAGGAATTATTATGGAAATATATAATGTGCCTTATAGGCCATTATTTGGAGAAAAATTAAGACCTATATATTATATAGGCATGATTATTGTAAAGTCCTATATTTACTATAGGCATATTTTTAGAGCTAAGGCCTATTATTATAGGCATGTAAATATGTAAGTCCTATATTATTATAGGCATTATTTTATTATTTTAAGTCCTATTATATTTAATAGGAAAAATATTATTTTGAAAAAGAAGCTCTGAATTCTCTCCAAGAAGACATACTCAAAGCCCTTTGAGAAATTTGAGAAGGACAACCGATGAAGTTTCAAAGGTGATTGTGGTGAAATTATGGAGATGGAAGACCTATTTTAATATAGGCATTATGGAGAGATACTAAGACCTATATTGTATAGGCATTTTAGGACCAATATTATTTGTTATCGACAAGAGGATAAGACATATTATATTTAAGAGGACAAACATTGTTATTGGGAGTTATTCAAACTACCCAATAGGCCACATTTGAGCCACACTTCATAATGTAGATCCTAGAGAATCGACTAGGGTGCCATCTGGAAGACCAATCGATATACCGAAGGATTTTGTGACTTAAGATGAATATTGGATCAAATCTGCTATAAGCTAGGGTAGCTACTTGGCATTAGGTTCATGTTCCATTTTGTATTCAACATTATCTTACTTAGATTGTATTATTTGTTACAGTTGTTAAGTAGATAATATATCGGTTCTATTGATGAACCCAGAGACATAAACATTCTTCCGAACTCTGTTATCAACATGTGTGCAGAGTATTTTAACTCTTGCATTTTAAGTTGATTTTAATGGGTTATGTTCGGAAAATAATTTAATGCCTATAGGGGTATGTGGTTGAGAAAAAAAAATTGGTCAATTTTTGGATCAACTTAATTGATTATTCATTTACTACTACAATAACAATCAGATTTAGGCATTTATTTCCATATTTACTTAATCAACACCTACTTGAATCCTTTAAAAACAAAACTTGCATGAAAGCACGTACTTTCAAATTTTCTAAGCTTATACTTATACTTGACAATAATTTTGATCACTCACTCGACATAGTTACTTTTTCAAGAAATAGTGATCCTAAATTTGCTCATACATTCTCATACACATTCTCCTAATTACACTATCCCCAATACATTATCATCTCTCACACTTTAAAAAAAAAAAAAAATCATGTCCAATGATGAGTTTATATAATTTAGGGAGTAATACACAAGAGTCTTTTACACTTCCACTTTAATGAATCATCACCTACTACCCTCACAACTCATATAAGGAGGGGAAGATGACTTCACATCAAAAATATCCTATTGTAATGATTGCATTTCATAAGATCAATTACCTAGCCGAAATTTTAAATACTTATCAAGATTCTCGACATCAATGATGAAAAAATAAATCTCTCAAACTCCCTAGCCTTCTAAATTCTCAAAAAACATTCTTTCTACCCATGCAACTTTGTTTTCATATCACAAGACTGATTTGTCTTATCCTTTCGCGAGTGATAAGGTATGAGGCACATGAAGGAATAAGTTACAAGTGTCATCAAAATTCAAGAACATTATTAGAACCTCTAATATTCTCTTTAACATCTTTATATCCTCCATACTTCACTATTTTTCCTTTAACATACATTAGAGAATTTATGTGAGCACTAGGTGCAAATGCTAGAAAACACAGTCTTGGTTTTGATGATTGAGAAAGATTTTGAAACTAAATATTGCCAATAATTCATGAGTGTTAAAGTGATAGGATGTCTACACCACAAACAACATCTTGGATTTCATTACATCATAACTTGAGGACTCATTTTCAACCATTAATCAAACTTGCATGCACAATAATGAAGACTCATATCACAGTAATGGAAGAGATTGAAACACTACAAGGAAAAGTCTTCAACTGGTTTCATAGATTGGAAGTAAGGTGAGTGTTCTCTACAACACCTTCAACTAAGAAGTATAATTCAAAACATCCCCATTAATTTCATGAAACATGAATTGGAGCAAGACACACACTAATTTTCATGCATAGAGTTACACCTTAAGATTGAGCAAGACCACACACTTACTCGTATAGTCATGGATTCAAGTATACATTTCAAGAATGTTATGGATGTTTAGAAACTTAGAATGTCCATATATTGTTTCATCTCAAACCAAGTATCTCTAATAAGCATGCTTCTAAAAAACACACAGGAGCTATCAGAGACTTCAAGAGCTAGTCTTGCTCCACCCTACACATCATGTACCAAAAATATTTTAATGGAAAATCACTCAAAACAAAATCTAATGGGAATATATAATCCATGGTAACTTATTCTTCTACATGTATTGGATGAGAAAATTCAATTTTGCATGCTCAAAATCCAATTTCCTTGACTATCATGAATTTGATGACTTTGATCCTTGAGAAGTTGTATACCTAGACACTTCATTTCACCAAGTAATTAGATTGAGCACATTTTTAGGACTCATTAAAACTATAAAAATTCATATTTCTCTTAAACAAAACTTATTTCATAAACAAAATCCTCATTCCCAAAAGACTAGTTTTTGGCATGTTAGAACTTAACAAGAGATGACTGAGATATACATATTTCAATCAAAACTTACACATGGCTCCATTGGATTTATTCATGGAAAACAAGGAAAAGATCCATGAAACCTTCCATATAAGTTTTTCAACATGGAACCTTCTAAAGCGAGACCGTATAGCTAAAATTGGCAAACCATGGTTGATTCTATATGGTACAATCATGCTTGGAGTACAAAAACGCAACCAACATGGACTAGAAAGACTTATTAATAACCCTAAGTAGTTATCTTAAATTTCACAAGTGATTTTAAGGTCAAAAACATCATTTTTATCCATCATTTCAGACTTAGGGTTTGGGGAGGGTTTGGAGTGGTTTTCACTCTTAAGGATTGTTCATAGAGTATAGGGCACCATTTTACTTCATTCCTTATCTAACATGTTCTTAAATCATTTCTCTAACAATGGTGAAGGCCTTAAAACATGATGAAAATATTATACGTGCCTTAGATCTCTTGAGAGATAAAATTTGAGTTGGAAGAGTGCTTTCTAGAAGCTCGATAGAGCTAAAACCTTCATAACTTCAAAAACAATCTTTATATTTGAAAGAAACTTGACATAGAGGTCTAAAACACCTTCATCCACATGCCTAAATCTTATTTTATCATAAATTATCATGTACCATCATAACCAATCTCATTTTTCTATGCCTATACTACTTGTTCTTGAGGAAGTCATATGAAAGACCTCAAATTTTCCTCCAAGTGATAAATTATGACCTGTAACTTCTCATGAAGACTCTAGAAAATGTTCCTAGACACATATCATGCTTGCATTAACTTTACATGGATTTATTTTGCTTCATCCATCTCATTAGGTCCTTGAACTAGGATTAAATGGGATAGTTCCAACCATGACTTGCAATATTTGACCTCATGACCATCCTAGAAGCCCTTACACACTCTCAAAACATCATTTCGATACATGTAGAGCACCTGAGAAGTGCCACCAAGAATCTCAATACCTCAAAGGTGGGCACCAACCACCTCAACCAAGCACTAAACACCCTGAAACCACCATGACTACTCAAGAAGACACATTGAAACCACCTTGATAATGCACTAAACCACTTTGAGAAGGAACTACCAATAAAATTCATACCCTTGAAGAGATGACACCTCATGATTCACTCTTTACCATCAATGCTCCATGTCATCAATGACAACAACACCAAGACATGGTTCAACAAAAACACACATACCTTATAAGGATTTGAGACAACTTGTAGGATCTCACTGACCATCCTTTCTCCACATAATAAATATTTTCTAGAAGCCTAGATATGCAC
>CM031239.1:381523138-381936131 GCA_018340775.1 Taxus wallichiana var. yunnanensis | reverse complement strand
AACCTAGAAGTTGCTTTAGCAACTTTAGGCCTTGTCTCTTACGCTCGAGATCTGAAGTAGGCTGCCAGTCATGCTCCTCTAAGTTCATCTCTAATCTTGCTTTCGGAACCCAGCTAAAGCTAACCATTACGAGAAGTTACTTCTCGGGGAGTGAGAAGTCGGCGAGTGCACTACCATCTCCCGCTTTGCATCCTCTCGTCAGAAAGTGCCACGAGTGTCATGGCTGCCATCTCTCTGAAACATCCGAGGACAAAGCTCTTTCGAACTCTACCATCTGCCAGCTTGACATCTCCTCTGGAAGCGGGTGATGAGCGAAGTGGTGAGGAGAGAAGCGAACATCGCCGGATTGATGAAGGCATGGAAATGCCCCTTTGCTTGGTCTGATAGTTGGTGAAGTCTTAGTCTTGAGAAGCGGAGTCAAAGCTATGGTCGTAGAAGTGATCTTCTCTTTCTCTTGAGATCTTACGTGTGTACTTTGACTTCTTGGACCTTTGCTACTTTCTCCTTCACGCTTTCGCTTGAGGGTATCTCTGCTTGAAGTTGCCCATGATTTGATTCATCGATGCTTCATCGAGGCAATATCCCTTCACATGACAGTTTGAAGTATTCACCAACACTGACTCTCGACCTTTCTTGATTGTGTTCATGACCTCCCATGTTATTCTGCTGGCATGGCTTTATCTCCTCCCATTTGATGGTAAGTGTCAAGTACCACATTCCCATCATCTTTAAGATCCCAGGTATCCGCGCTAGTCAAAGTCAAACACTTGCTTTCTTGTGACTGTTGAAATCTCTCTTTCGACCTCGTACTCACTTTCGCACTTCATCCAGAAATCTTCTAACGAAGGCACATGTGCGTCTTCTTTGGGAGATTGTCTTAGGGCTACTCGAATGGATCAAAGTTCAGCCGTGCGAGGAAGAACTCTTGCTCATACTCGGATAACATTTGTGCTTCCATCCCTCGAACTCTGTGAATCTTTGATGCAACTCTGTTGTAATATCCACAGTGATTGGGAAGAAGTCCAGTAGACTTGTGCAGCTTGCGCCATTTGAAGGTTGTGTAACTCCACAAGTTGTAGCATGGCTTTATAAAAGCGTAACTCCACATGTTATTCGGATGCGGCATGGCTTTATCTCCTCCCATTTGATGGTAAGTGTCGGGTACCACATTCCCATCATCTTTAAGATCCGAGGTATCTGGCGCTAGTCAAAGTCAAACACTTGCTTTCTTTGATAGCTTTGCTGAAATCTCTCTTTCGACCTCGTACTCACTTCCGCACTTCATCCGAAATCTTCTAACAAAGGCACATGTGCGTCTTGTTGGGAGATTGTCTTAGGGCTACTCGAATGGATCAAAGTTTAGCCGCTGCAGGAGAAGAACTCTTGCTCATACTCGGATAACATTTGTGCTTCCATCCCTCGAGCTCTGTGAATCCGATGATTATGCAATTGTAATATCCACGGTGATTGGGAAGAAGCCCGTAGACTTGTCTTGCTGCAGTGAGCGTGGAAGTGGTGAGGAGAGAAGGCAACGTCGCGGATTCAATGAAGGCATGGAAATGCCCTGCTTTGTTGCGGTGCTGATAGTTGGTGAAATCTTGCAGTGCTGAGTCTTGGAAGCCGGAGTCAAAGCTATGGTCGTAGAAGTGATCTTCTCTTTCTCTTGAGATCTTCATGTGTACTTTGACTTCTCGGACCTTCTGCTGCTTTCTCCTTCACGCTTTAAGCTTGAGGGTATCTCCTGCAAAGAAGTTGCCCATGATTTGATTCATCAATGCTTCATCGAGGCAATATCCTTTCGTCAATGACTTGGTTTGAAGTATTCACCAACACTGACTCTCGACCTTTCTTGATTGTGTTACGACCTCCCATGTTATTCTGCGGCATGGCTTTATCTCCTCCCTAGTCAAAGTCGAACACTTGCTTTCTTGCCGATGACTGCTGAAATCTCTCTTTCGACCTCGTACTCACTTCCGCACTTCATCCAGGACTGGAAATCTTCTAACGAAGGCACATGTGCGTCTTTTTCTTTTGGGAGATTGTCTTTCGGGCTACTCCCGAATGGATCGAAGTTAAAGGCCGTGCGAGGAAGAACTCTTGCTCATACTCGGATAACATTTGTGCTTCCATCTCTCGAGCTCTGTGAATGCGATGCTGGTTGTAATATCCCACGCAGTGATTGGGAAGAAGCCTTTAGACTTGTGCCGCTTAGCGCTTATTGAAGGTCGTGTAACTCCACAAGTTGCTGCTCAAACTCCATGGCGATCAATCTATCATTGGATACTGGGCATCTTTATTGGTTCTCCGTAAAAGCTTTGTAACCCTGAGGTATGTGAAATCTGCAAATTGAATGAATAGACTTCCAATCTTGGACACGGCTTCCCACGCTTCCTTGCTTACCCTGTTGGCCTTCAAGTCTTTGTCTAGCCTGCAGATGAAATCGTAGAAGTCATCGTTGATCACTTTGAAGTCTTTCTCGCTTGTAGGTGCAGTAAGCTGCGGGTAGCACTCGAAAATGGGGTCCTTGGAAAGAACACCACATCTATCCGACTTGGAAAAGACACCCTGTGAAGGCTAACATACACTAAGTATGAATTCATCTTAAAAAAATTGAAAGTACGCTTCACGTTCAAAGTTGCTCATAGATGTTCGCTTTTAATAATTTCCGACCAATTGATTATAGAATCAACCTTGTTGATTTCAATGGTCCTAATGAAAGCATACATCCATGTACGGAAAGTGTAGGCATTCGCCGCCATTGACTGCATAGCAATTTGACGACATCATCGCCTCCCGCACCAAATTGGACCATGGAAGAGTTCTCGGGAACTTTGAAGGGGATCTAGGCTTCTTCATGAACCGGCTATTCATGATGCTCACACAATCGGCTCTATGCTTCTCCCACCTCTTGTCGGCATCACGAATGCTAATAGAAGTCACCACCTTTCGCCTTTGAGTCTTGAGACAATAATTGATGAACTCTGCATCCAAAGCGAATTATTGTCTTTCCCGAAGCATCACGCGACCGATCTCGGATGAAGGATGATAAGATCTAGCACACTCCATCACGAACTCGCAATTGGGCCTGCACATGGGAAAGCTGCGGCTCGGATAATTCCCTTGCTTTTGACCGCACGCATGAGTGAAGTCTTTCCCTTCTGGATCTATCAATCAAAACAGAAAGAGGTTAGGGCCTAGATCCGTGTCTCCTATGTCTGCAAGTTTGGAAGCAATGCATGAATCCATCGTGCTCTCTTTTTCATCTCCTTTCGCCATGGCTTTGTCTATCTTCATCTGAATAATTCTTTTTCTTCTAACTTGGCCGGATTTCTTCAATACTGTGCAGATCTGGACAATTCTTCAGATTCGGAGGATATTTGCAATGTATTGGACATTGATAAAAACTCTTTTTCTTTTGTAAAGCACCTGTAATGAATTCCTGCAATTTATTCAGACAAAAATGGCCACCGGAGCATGAATAGTGAATTTAAATTATAAAAATCTGCACTTTTCAAGCTTGCTGCCCCAAAAATTGGTGTTTAATTTGCACATAAAGAGAGCATGAATCCTTTCAATCAACACCTGAGCTCCTGTAACACCTGTGAAAACAACTATGCAAACAAAGATCAACCTCCTCCAAAGCATGCGCCAAATCTGGAAGCTTTTAGCCTTGTTAGCACTTTGTCTGAACAAAATCCTTCCTCTAATGGGGGCGCACTTTTCCTCCTGGCTGCTGCATTCTTTACTGTGAATTAAATAATTCACCCATATGGCTGCCCATGCTTATATAACCTTCACAATTCTATAATTAATAATTGCCCTAACAATTAAAGGCAATTAATTAATTAAAAATCATGCTTTTCTCTTTTAAAAATAGCATGTTTAAGGACAGCCATCCAATAAATTAAATTAATCCAATTTAATCCTTCACACAACACTTCACTCAAGCTTCACAGTGTGCTTTGACCATAGCCCTTTGAAAATAGAAATTAATTTAATGTTTTAATGCCTTAAAAACATTAAATAATACCCAAATGGGGCGCACTTTTTGAGAGGAAGAGGGCAGCCACTAAATAAATTAAATTTAATGAATTTAATTCCTTTCTTTTATTCCATCTTTGACTTGTTGACCTCCTCCAAGCTTGGGCGCACTTTTTGAGAGGAAAGATTAATTAAAATAATCAATTTAATCCTTTTATTCTCTCACCAAAGGGGGCGCACTTTTTTGCACATGTAATTCTATTTTTAAGAATTTTCCACAATGGGATTCTTTACCTGCGAGGCAGGCACCAAAATCCCATGATCCACTTAAGTGATTTGACTTTGACAATGGGATTCTTTACCCTGCAAGGCAGGCACTAAAATCCCATGATTTCACTTAAGTCACTTTCCTTTTATTTTATCATGGGAATTTTTACCCTGCAAGGCAGGCAATAAATTCCCACCTGCCTGCAGCCTCTATTTTTCCCACTGCAGCTTAAGTGACTTTTATAACACGGGAAAAGTACCTCCAGGCGGTATAAAATTCCCACCCTGCCTGCGGCTTATATTTTTCCCATCGCAGCTTAAATCCTTTGTTTTCCAAAAATGCGCCCATCCCCGCAGGGGCTTTTCTGTGCACGACTTCGCTTTTTCCCAGTGATCCAGACCTCCGATGACGACTTCTTCGGGCATAATGTGCGTGTATGTTTTCCAGTTGCTCCAGGCCAAAAATCGGGCTTACCCGGCAAAGGAATTGCTCCAGAGAAATTTCACAGAAAACAAAACGGGACACCACAAAAACACGAAAAATTGCCAAAAGTTACAAATAAAGCCCAAAACTTAAAATAAGTTAAAACCCTTTTGGCACATAGGAATAATAACATATTCGCTCATAATAGAGTTAAAACAGATGAAATAGCCTCATACGGGCTCAAAATAATTAAATACAAATTTCCCATGAGACAATCCCGATGAGAATAAAACAATTTTGGGCATCCGGGTATTTGGCAAAAAAGGCTAATATGACTCTTTGGGATTATCTTGACGCAATACAAGAATTTTGTGCAATAAAAACAACAAACGACCCACTATTTTAAAAGTACGAAATTTTTTTGGATAGGGTAGTCGCAGATTTTAGGGTGAAATCTGAGTGACACCATGTGCTAAGTTTGAATCCTTTACTAGAAGCGCTGATTGTTTCTTGGAACAAAATCAAGTTGGAACATATGCCCAATGCCGGATGTTCATGTAACAATTTTCGAGCTCTTAGTCTTATTTTGGGTAAAGCACATCTTATTGCCGCCTTTCTTTGTCAAAATCAACTTTCGGGTTGTGCTCCAATTGTTGGTGATAGAGAGTAAGTTCTTGGTAAGTCCGAGGACATATAAGACATCTATATCTTCATTCATGAGTTCCGAGGGTAACGAGATGTCAATTCTGTAATGTCCCCATTCCTTCACCGAGGGCCTAACGACCATTTTTCAGTCTTAGCCTTGGTCATACCCGAGGGGCTAACGACGTTGCAAGCTATTGGGTATGGATACATGATTACCACCTTGCTTTATGTTATATTTTGTTGTTGACATTAAGTTGAGTGACTTGGTGGTAATAATTGTTATATTTTGTCATTGGGTGACTATATGGCACTTTATTATTCTATTTCTTCGTTGGGGGTCACCTAAGTTACTTTTGGCGCATGGGGGAAAAAGGTAACTTAAAATCATATTATATTTATGTGGTTTTCCCAAGGGGGTCGATTGGGGTCTTTTTGGGCCTCTTGTTGCATGGTGAAGTTATAAAAGGAGTGCTTGGGGAGAGTTATTCATTCATTCATACACTCACCTATTTTGATATTGGAGCAACTGCTGTTTGCACTTTCTTTGCTTGTGGAGTAAGATCCCACAGGAACCCTAGCTTCGGTGGTGAAAGATCCACACCTAGCTAGCAGAGCACTCTTTGGTGGTGAAAGATCCTCCCTAGTTTGCTATTTTGGAGCTTTATTCAAATTTTTGGATCAGATCTGGAGAGTAATCAAAAATTCAGTTTCAGAGTAAGAGGACAACCCTTCTTCATCAAGGGTTTCAGTTTAGATTTGGAACAACTATTTTCTAGGGTTTTATCTACTTAGTTCCAGATTTGCAGCAATGTTTTTAGGGTTTCCAGGTGTCCATTTTCAGATCTGGAGGTTGGGATCATTTCTATATATTTAGTAGATGTTATTTCTAGAAAATCAGATTTTTATCAATTGTATTCACATAGTTATGAATTTTTGAAGTTTTTAGCAGTTTAGGGCTTTCTAAAAATTATTGGTAGTTATATATTACTCAGAAAATCAAAAAATATTTTTCTAGTCTTTGTTTTCACCTTAGCAAGCTCTCTATAAAATTTCGTGTGATTTGGGTAAGTATTTTGCAAGATATCTATAAATTTCAGTTCGCTGCCCTAGTTAGTTTATTTCAAAAATTTCAGAATATCATTTGCTGCAAATATTTATTAATTTTTTTCAAATTTCAAGATTATCTCACAAGGGATATTTTAATTCCTTGAACATTGTAGGAGCTATCATCATCCAATGAAACATGGTTTTTGTAAAGTATCTTCCAAACTAAAGAACCAATCTTTTCTCCTAGTCATTTTCGGGTTGCCCTCGAGTCAACATACAAGATAGAAATCGGCAAAGTTGATTCCTCACAAGATTGTGCAACATATAGGAAGTCCTCATCAGAGGGTTTTTCTTCCTCATCAACGATTTTGCCTTATTGTTGCTACTTGTTTTGCTTCCGGATTCCCTTTTCTGTCTCTAAGACTTGCTTTCTTTGTGAATGGGACGATTGTTGGTTATTGGGCTTCTTGCCACTGGATGAGCCCTATTGGAATCCATTATACCAACAATCTTTCAATTCATGCTCCTTGCTACAAATGAGACACTCGCTTCGATGCTTGTTCCCTTGTTAGTTTTTTTGCTTACTCTGCTTTTAGGGTTGCTTTGATGTCTTTACAAACTTTTTTCATTTCGATGTGAAGCTAGAGTATGTTCCTCATCTTTTGCCATGTGCATGGATTCTTCTTGTTGCAACATGTTCACCAACTTCTCAAATGTTGGTGTTTGTCCTATGACATTCAAAGTTGTCACAAAGATCTTGTAGGAGGGGGCAATGCTCTCAAGACAATTGGTATGAAAGATGCATTTGTAACTTCGACTTCTAATGCTAGGAATGATGCCTTCAAAGTTACAATACACCTTAAAAAAGATTCCATTTTCTCACCATTTTTCATTTTGAAACCTGTGTAGTTGACTTCGGATGTAGAAAATTGTATTCTAATTCTTAGCCTCATACAATGTATGGAGTTTATTCCATGCTTCCGATTTCGCTTTATAACATCTCGAATGTGGGGTTGTACCTCATTTGAAACTCTAAACAATATAATCAACTTTACTTTTTGATTGGCTCTGTCAAACTAGTGTTGTACATTGACATCATTTTCGGGACGAATGAAGGAGCCATCAATTACATTCCACATGTCTTCAAATTTAAGTTGTTTTCTAATCTTTGTTTTCCAAGTAGCATAACTAACTCCAGTAGGAGCCTTGAATTTGATAGGAAGAACTTTAGAGCATTTGCAACCATGTGTGCAAACCATGGGAGATGGAAGGGTTCCTTATCACTCCAAATAGGTCGCCCTTTCTATATACCGTCAATTTGATATACCACACCTCTCTAGATATGCGCCCTTATATACCCATCGATACAAGGAAGAAATTCGTCCTGTCGATATACCCAACGGTACTTGACAAAGGTGTTAACATACATTAGAGCATAATGATACGTGATACCAAGACAATACGTGAAAGGGATTCGCTAGATGGAATTCCACATATGTGGGTGTAACTTCCCTATATACTTGGAATTTCCACCTAGGATTTACACCTAACATTTGTGGTGAATGGGTAATGGAGGGAGGGCTAAATGAGTGCAAATGTCCTTATTTTCCTCTAAGATTTTTAGGGATGATGCCTAGATGTTGTTGTAAGCGTGTTAGGCATTAGATGCGATGAGTTCAATGCGACAACATTACTCGTAAGCACAACCTAAAGGCACTATAGATACCGAGCGTTGCGAATGAGATCAAATGATCTCCGAGTGTGTTTTGGAACATTTTTGCAACTTACAATGTTTTTTTGCAATTTTGCAAATTTTACGATGTTTCATGATTGATATGACAATCACAAATTAGTACAATGCAATATACAAAGTACAAAAAAATCCCCACAAGGAAAAACTGAAGTTTTTACAATTTTTTTGATTTTGCACAAAAGTGCCCTCCCACTTCAAACGAACATTTTTTTCCATAAATAGTGAAAAAGGGTGGGCTCAAAGGCCTCTTTTCAAAATAAAATCCTCCTCCCCCTCGTTTTTGATTTTTCACTTTTGAAATAGAAAATGCCCCCTTTTTGAGTTAGAGCAAATTCCTTTCTTTGTGTTTTGTTATTGACGTTTTACTAAATTTTCTAATTAAAGAAAATTGTAGTAAAATGTATGTGGTTGTGGAGAGGTGTGGGTCGACCCTTGATCTCCACCTAGTCCTAAACCTTAACAAAATGTGAAGTGGTGGTCGGACTTGTAGCCCAATAATAATAGATATGGTTGAATAGTTATATTACCTTTCAATCAAGTTCAGCAACCTTTTAAAAATAAAAAAACAATAAACCACTTTGAGTGGGAGGGGCTCGACCTTGGGACCTATGCTGTTCTCAAATAACTTAATGTATGTTTTGACCGGTTGGGTTGGATAGGCCGATAAGCATAAAGATGCAAAATCAGGAATTTATGTATCCTTGACAAGCAAAAATTATTAAACAAAAGAAACTCACCGATGAGGGTTGTTTCTCTATCTTATTCGCTTTGATAAAACTGCCTACTTGTGGTGAAAGAGCCCGAACAACATCCTGAGGGGTAGTACTGCCACTACTGGAGGAAGATGCTTTTGTTTTGAGGTGTCCACAACAGTATAGCCACTTGGATTTGCCATCGAGCTTTAGAATTTTAAACTGCCACCATCGAATGTTGAATGCCTCTAGACAATGTTTTTCCAAAGCGAGAAAGAAGGTAACTCACCGAGTTAGAGGAACTTGTGTGGTAGGAGACAAGGGCTTGCTGATCTCTGAGTCGAACTATGAATCCGCTGCCACTGCCTCTATTAAGAAGTAATGGAGCAAGCTTGTTCTGGAATGGCTTGATATGCCATTGATAGGGTCGTGATGTATAATTTGAGCAGCTCACCAACAAAGGAATTCGCCAAAATAAACTCAAAACTTGCCAAAGATTGAGTTGAGGGTGGGGAGCTCAATTGAGCTTGGTAAATGCAAAGAGGAGCTTGCCAATGGGATGAGTTGAGCCAATTCAAATCTTTACCCAAACTCAATGCAAAATGACTATAATGCAAATTTCAGGTCGAGCAAGCAATTGAGTAATGATTTTACAGACCTTAACAATGTAGTTTGACCTCAGATCAAAGCACCGCTTCAATGCAATGTCTGTAAAGAGCGGAGATGAATCTAAGAGTGAGGGTCCCACAAGGCTTCCTTTTCTCTCTTGCAGAAAACTTTTTTATCTTCCTCTCTTGATCAAAATTGGTTTGTAGGTTCAGGCTTGCTCTGATAGCAAATTTAAATGCAAATCAAATATGATTTGTATTCAACAATGTAAAATGATTACATGAGGTTTATTTAATATGCGATTACATTCTAGCAATAAACAAGCCCTAAACAACAAGTAAATTCGACAACACAACTTTGCGTTACAATAATCGATGATTAATTACTTATTCATAACATGCATGCAACACGTGGTCCAATAAATATGATCAGTAGGTACCCCCCACCGGCTTGCCGCTGCTCGCACACATAAGTTACACATCCGTGATGACCAGTACAACATTTGAAGGACCAACCTTCTCAATGGCTTTCTTCAAAATCTGAAATTGAAACTCGATATCTTGTTACTTTCGGAAAAATCAATTACTCTCAAGAAATATGGTCCATCTTCGCAGGAGACAATAATATTGATGAGTGGCCAATGTCTAATATCCGTCCACCCATCCATTAATAAATTAACCATGAAGTAGTTTCTATCCAAGATTGTTATCCCGAGTTTTGTGTCCACTCATCCATGATAATGCTCCATCTATGTGACACCCATGTGACCTTCATATTGTCCATTAATAAATTAACCACAAAGTAGTTTCTATCCAAAATTGTTATCCTAAGTTTTGCGTATTCAAGGGGCACATAACTTGTACCTGTTTTTGCTACCTTGGCCATAACATCCTTATAATAAGGAGAGTGAGTGGCAAGAAATGGGATTCTAGTAGCATAATTGTTTTTCCCAATGGCATCAAACATATCCACAAGCTGGATTGGGGGCAACCCACACGGCCTTCCTCTTTCCTCTCGCTTTCCACTTTTGTCATTCCAAAACTAGAACTAGCCAAAGTAATATTGTCAGTCCTAAGAGAGCTCAAAAAGGTGTTAGTGTTAGCACTAGTACCACGATCTTTTGGAATGTTGTTCGTGGTATTTCCATTATAAAGTCTCACTATCTCTGCTCTCTAATCAAGTGAAAGAGCCTTACAAACACCAAATCCCTTCTTGTAAGGTGCAACAAGTGTGCATTAGTCTTGGTGATACTGCCAAGCCAAGTCTCTGAACATATATTGCACTAACATAGTTTACTCCCCCCTACAAACTTGGGGTTCGCAACTATGCGAGTAAATTGTTGCAATGACTTCTTTTTATCGAATGGTACGATGGAAAATGCGGCCAACATTTGAGAGGGGCAATTGGTAGCACTTCCAACTGAACTACTAGTTGGCATTGCTTCTACATTTTGCCCCACTTCTTCACCACCCCCCCCGCCCACACAATAATGTCGTCACCAACACTTCCACCTATCTCAATCCTCTCCTCCTTTGATTCATAATTACTTTAGAAGAACTCATTGTGATGATTGTTGGGGCTGCAATGAATAAAAATAACAGCCATTACTATAGGCAATGAATAAAAAACAGCCATAACTATATGCAAAAATATTAAAAAACAATAATGAATCAAAATATCAATCAATAATCAAGAGTTTTATATTTTAAAATTCATAAAATTTAACCCTAACAGCCAAACCCTATGCAATATGCATTTTGTAAAATCTTAAAAACTATAAACAAGATTACAATGTGAATGTAGATACATAAACTTAAAAATGGAAATTAAATAATACAAATACAAACTAAATTTTAAAAACTGTAGAGTATTATCAAGTATATAAACAAATAAAATTATAAATACCTCTTACTTACACTTGCTCTCCTCCTCTTCTCTTTGCTCACTTTTTCAAGTGCAAATATCGAATGTGATATGGAATGAGGCCATAAAGTAATTTTATAACTTAGACTCTCACTTCTAGGATTATGATTGTGTTATTCTTTTTCTATGTTATTTTTAGTTCCCATAAATTAATTTTTGGTAAAAAATGTTTTTTTAAAACTAAATGCAAAAAAAGAAAGGTTGTGTCATCGGGGATGTCTAGACACCCCTTGATCGTCCTGGGATGTTCCCTAAAGATTTTTGCTTATTGGAACTATTGGGGGGACGTTCCCCCACCCCCATCCATAATGTAAAGATAAGGAGCTGATCATGAATAAGATTACTATGCTAACTAGCATCCAAATATATGCAACACTAAGCTAAATTAACACAATGAAGTAAGGAGATGAACTAATCTATGAAAAATGAAAAATATGGTTCCGCTTATCTCGAGGATGTCAGGACATCCCACACTTGTTGGTCTAGGGCGGACACGTCCCTTCGTAACATTGAGTGGAGAGAATTACTTCACTAAAAATGATCGAAGAGTGGCTATTATTAGATTAGGATTAGAAAAGGAGATTAATGGAAAATTGCATTCAAAATGCAGGATGGTTTGTATGAGTAGTTGGTTATGCATTTTGGTGTGACAAACGCACCAAGCATGTTCATGAGATTTGTGAACTAGGTATTGAAGCCTTTTATTGGTAAGTTTGCCATTGTTTATTTGGATGACATTTTGATTTTCAGTTGGACCAAGGAGGAGCGTCTTGCGCACTTGTGACAAGTGTTGTAGCGTTCATGAGAGAATTTATTGGTGAATTTTTAGAAATGTAGATTCACGAAGTAAGAGTTAGTGTACTTAGGATTTGTAATATCCTAATGTTGTCCTGAAATTTTTAATTGCTAAAATTTTGAAACTTTGTGTGTTAATGTTCTTCACTAGATCATTGTCCGCACCATTCTCTCGATGCCATTGTTCTCCATTTCTCCTGCGACTAGGCCGTTAATTGTCGCAATCGCATGTCGAGTTCTCGTCATCGCCTCTTGTCTCGCCTTGTCTCGCATATCCTCTCTTCGCAAATTGACACTTAACACGAAATTAGTAATTTTAATTTAATTATTTAAAATCAATTAATTAACTTTAAATAAATAAATTTTCTTTATTAATTTTACGTAATTAATTAGCTTTCAATTAATGTTCTATTTATATTGACCATCTATAGTTCCACCGATAGATAAGAGCGGGGGTGAGGAGTTCTCTCCATCGACCCATATCTATATATCCTGGCCGATCGACAAGACGATTCCCTTTATTTATAGGGATCGTCGGCCTGAACTATTATCTGGCGGCAGCCCTTGAGATTTGGCTAAGGTGGGGATTGGCAGCCCTGAACTATTATCTCGCGGCGGATATAGAGAGGGGGCCCATAGAAAAGATAGTTCAAGGAGGGGGGCTCCCCTCTATTCTATGGAGGGGGGGTGCACTCGACGGTCGAGTAGGGGAAAACCTTCTGAACAACACAACTAGCCAACCCAACCATATAGAGATCGGTAGTTGAGGACTCGACAAATGAATGACCCCAAGTTGAGTGAGCCCCTCTCCCTCTCTATATATGGGGAGATACAACCCCTAGTTTCTCTCTGGGTTAAGTTATTTGGCATTGGACCTCTATCAACTATATGGGGTTCAGATATACAAGAGAAGCCTATCTATACTCTAGACATCTATATGGCTATCACTTATCAGTTTAGGGCTCTACTAGTATCTAGGGTGGGGCCTCCCCTATACTCTATCTGCGGCGATGGTATCCCCATCTCTACTCTACTCTATATAGTTGGGGGAGGGGACTGATCCCAATTCCAATTCAATGAGATCATATCACAAATCTAAACAAGAATTGGCGCATCAATGACCCCCGATGGTGGCGGTGGGCCTACGATCAACTCGACTCGGGAAGATCTATATAAAGCCCATTCTCCTCAACTCAAGCTTCAACCTTGATCTATGGTATGGGCCCTATAGTTCGGTATGGGGTCGGGAGGTGCACAATCTATATGGATGCAGAGGGAGATAATCGTGCAGTCCCAGTTCGGGTCGGTTGCTTTATTAATTTTATATAATTAATTAGCTTTAAATTAATGTTATTTAATTTATTAATTAAATTCCACATTTAATTACTAAATTAATGAAACTAATTTTATAAAAATGTTAATTAATTGTTTTAATTAGTTAAACTGACAATTGATGGAAGGAGAAGTGGGAGTTCACTCCCACTTCACCATCCGGGGCACTTGCCAATCGGATAGAAGTTAAATGCTTCCCCGCACATGACCCGGTGGGATATTTTTCCCAATGATCCACGGGAAGTTTTCCAAATGCCAAAACTCAATCTGCTGCCCCACTTTCCACTTCTTGCTATTTCCCTCTCCTGTATTAAATCCCCCACTTCCCGTAAATAAAGGAAACGGTTATCGGAGGCACGAGATTAATCGATTGCTTCTTTCATTCCTTATTCCCGTGTCAAAGAAGCACGTATCCATGGCTCAAAGGACGTCATGATTTGCAGGAAGAAGTAGAAGAACAAGAACATGTAACAAAGAGTTATTTTTTGATGAGAGGAAAGAGAAAATCATTCTACCATGCTTCCAAGGTTCTCAGCAACGGAGAGCGAAGAAGTTTAAGTTACGGAAGCACAATACTAGTGATTTGAGCATCCAACTAGGAGGAGATCAATTCATATCAGCTAATGCATGAAGAAGACCGTCTGAAATTCATTCCAAAAGATTCAAAAGTCGGTACTGTATGTATTTGGGAGCTGGAACTGAACGTTGTATTAAACTTTGGGACATTGGAAGGCCCACTCACTATATTGCATGGAATCCAGTGTCTGGGCCTTATGTTCTAGCAATTGTTGTGGACGTAGAAGTGTGCATATTGAATATTGGAATGAAATTTTTAATGAAACACAAAAAGAACCAAAGCCCATGCTGGAGGAGATGGATGGTCAAAAGTGTGGAGAAAACAAATCTAAAGCCTGAGCATGGAGCTGGAGAATGTGAAAAGACTGCCATGTTGGAAGAAAAAGTAGACCCGCACAGGAAGAAGCAAAGAAATCAGTATAAAATTAAAAAATGTGTGGAAATTAAGACTGCAAACCTGTGCTAGAAGATGAGAAAAAGCCTCGTGGATGGAGAAGAGAGTCTAGAATTCTGTGCTAATGTGCAAGAATACAAAAGGGAATTGAAATCTCAGTCAAGGTGAAGCGAAAAATGGCCATGCAATGCCCAGCCACCCACCAACACGTGAAAAGGAGAAATGAAGACCAAAATGCCATGTTGGAAAGAAGATAACTTGCAGCCAGTGTTGGAAAAGACAGAACCTGCGCCAAAACCAAAGAGAAGCTTAAATACACGCAGTATCAGGTATGCCTAGAATGGGTATAAAGTGGAGGCAATTATGCTTTTTCGTGTGATGTTGGAGGCTGGTGTGAAGCCTAATATGTTTACCATTGGCACCATGCTTAGTGCAAGTGGAAGCTGATATGATCTTGAACTGGGAAAGCAGATCCATGGCTACATAATTAAGAGCAGGCTTCAATGGGATGTCTGCTTGGGTAATGCTTTATGCAGTATGTTCGCTAAATGTGGGAGTATGGTGTATGCACCCCAAACGTTTGATAGAATGCTTGAATGAAATGTTATATCCTGGACAGCAATGTGTACAGGATATGTGGATAGTGGTGATATTGAACCAGCATTTAAGATTTTTTGCCTAATGCAATTGTCAGCGATGGAGCCAAACCAATTCACTTTTACTTCTGTCCTTGGTCCATGCAGTTTCCTTGCAGCAATGGCGGTTGTGTAGAAAGTGGCTATTCCTCCGACCTTGCTTTAGGACACACGTCTCCTGTTCCTAGAACTCCACATGGATTCAGAATTCTTCTTCTTCTTGCACAGACGCCAGTGATGTACTCTCTAAAGATCTCTAACATGCATGTGCCGGTCCTTTGTTACTGTGCCAAGAATTGGAAAGGGAGTGTTTTACTTCTCTGAGGGTCCTATAGAGCAGGTTAAAGCATCCACGAACCAGGAGGATGAACAGCAGATGCATTTATATAACCCACCCTCTAAAATCCTTTGCCGAGTGATCAATGTGCTATTGCAGGCTGAACTGCATACTGAGTCAAACATGGAGGAAAAAGCAGTTGTTGAAGATCCTGGAAATGATAGAAGTTATACCTTGAGTGAAGATGCTTACGATGATGAATGTGAAAAATCATTGTCTGAAGTTGACAGTGAGTCCAATTTGGATTGCCCTTCTATAGATGCAGAAATAGAAGAAATGATTGATGAATTTTAGAATGTAATGTCCCCAAATGGACATTTTTGAGTTCACTTGGATTTTATGGAAAACCCAAACCCCAGTAGCAATAGAATAAAATATTTATTAAATTAAACTTTTCCAAACTGAATTAAATCTGCAAAAAGCGACTAGGGCAGATTTGGGATCCCATGAAAACAAGCAAATATAATCATGCACTTCCACTGAAATCTGTTTTGCTGATTTAATAAGGCCACAATATGAAGGAGAAACACAGATTTCTATTACAAATCAGGCTGTCCTGAATAACTTGAAAATGACGACTAAGGTTGTTGAAGGAAACCATATAAAAATGCATTCACATTGAACTAATTTCACTCAGATCTGTTCCCTTGCAATTATGAGGCTAAATTATGCATTAAAACTCAGATTTTTGATGCTAGACAGATCTGAAATTAATTAATTTAAGTCTGCAGATACGCTGCCAGGTACAGGTCTGAAAATGGCATTTATAGACTCCCAAAAATACTGAAAATATATTGCTTTAATTCATAAAAATCAGATGAGCAGATGTCAACATAAATCAGACTTGGAATGTCTCACATACACCACATATTAGCCAAGAAGTGAGTCGCTCCACCTATGGAGAAAATAGAATAACAGTTGATGCCCTAGCTCCACAAACCCTTCACCAATCTGCTTTATTCTCTGCTGCAAATCTTCAATAACACTACTGGAAATGACTAAAAATTTGTGTAAGCTCAATAGAATTTCCTTGTGTAGAAATTTCTCACAAACTCTTGTGGTTTTCATCCTCAAGAGGGAAAATACTAAGGGTTTTCGTCCTTAGAATTTTTATGCAAATTATCAAGTGAATATAAAATGCCCTCCCCTCAAGTCGACTTCTCCTTATAAAGGAAGAAGAGACCCAAAACAACCTCCAAAATGTCCAATCAACATGCAATGATTTTCTCTATGCAATTTCTACCCTCCATTTTCCTTCCTAGGACAAGTCGCATTTTTCCATAGGGAGGATACAAAAATACAATGCTTTTTATCTTTTCTAAGTTCCCATGATCCCTCCTCAATGCAAGTCGCCATTCTCCCTAGGGAGAATACAAAATGTATTTGGACCACTAATAATTGCCCCCAAGGCTAGTAGCACCTTCCTATAGGGATTACAAATTTTATAAGTGTTTTTTCTTTCTACATTTATATAATTAAGTTAAATAAATTAATATAAGTGCTTTATTATTTTATTTTTCTTTTCTTTTGGCACTTTATAATAATTTATTGTAACTTAAGCCACCCTTGTGATCACCCTTTGGCCGTTGGGTTGACAAAATAGGCCAAAGGTCTTCAATTGGGAAGGGGATATTACATACAATCTGAAAGTAAGGCTGCAGATGCTCAAGAAACACTAGAGGTGGAATCACTTTTGCGTGCAGAAATAGATGTCAAGTTGGAGTTATCTCAGTCATTAACTGGACTAGATTTAGAAGTTACATAGGTAAAGTGTTCGGTGAATTCTCTCGATGCTTCACCTTGTCTTGAACTTGCCTGTATGAAGCCGTTGTCTTCTCCCGAGTGTCCACCTGGCTTGGAAATTACTTCCATGATACCTCTTGTTTCTTCAGCAGAATGTTCTGCTGTTCTAGAACATGCTTCTACGACTTATCCAAACTGTCCGCCTAGTCCGAAGCCTATTGTAGGGAATTCTCAATTTTCTTTGCCTTTTTCTCATGATATTAATCCTGCTAATGGAATGCTGAATCTGTTTTCATCTGAATGCCCATCTGGTTTTGAGTCTGCTTTAGGGAATTGTCCGTTGACATCCTTAGATCATCCATCTCATTTTGAGTCTGCTTCTGGGAAATCTTTATTTCCCTCTTCAGATCCACTTGAAAATATTACATGTAAGTAGCTTCAGGACAAACCTGACCTTGAAGTTCAGAATAAAGTGGAAGCTAAGAAATATGCAGAGCTTAATGAGCAACAACAGATGAAGGTCAACAGGGATTTGTTAAGATTGGAGGAAGAAAAATCATTATTCCTTTGCCACCAAGGCAAGAAGTTGGCAATTGCATTTAGATTATTAAACATGCACCTCAAAGAACTCTTAAAGTTGTAAGAACCTTTGAGTATGTGTTGATTGCCACACTGCAACCAAGTTCATCTCCAATATTGTTGTAAGGCAAATTGATGTGAGAGATGCAAACGGGTTCCATCATTTCAAACAAGTACAATATTGTTTCAGAGATGGTTTGTTGATGTTAAGTGACATAACCAAAGTAAACATAGGCTTGCAATATAACAAAATCCAGTGTAAGTTGCCTACAATTTCACATCACCAACACAAGCTTGGTGTAAAAATATGGAATGATGATGAAAATAGAAGGTAGCTAGTATCAGAGCAAAGAGGGGATGACTCCAAATGCTGCGAATCATATGATGATTGCTATGGACCTGTTACCACAAATTCGTGCACGCTGTGAATTTTCTTCAAAGGTTGTATGCAGTTGAAGTGTATGCATGCTAACTAGGAGGGGCAGAGCTAATTCTAGAGATGTGGCGCCAAAGTGTGCATGGTGAAGCTAAAATTAGCAGCAGCAGGTGTGTTATTTTTAATTGATTAAATAAACAGCATGCTAATCAGTTGTGGCGCCAAAGTGTGCATGTGGAAGAGGAAATAGCAGCAGCTGGTTTGTTATTTTTAATAAATAAAAGCAGCAGTTTATATCAAGTCTTGGCGCCAAAGAAAGAGAGTTAAAAGCTAAAAATAGCAGCAGACCTATGGCGCTTCAAGGAGAAAAGCAAACTCATGCTATTTTTAGTGATTTGCCAAAAATAAAACATGGAGTTTATTAAAAGATAAAGCATGGAAGAAGGAAATAGATTTATCTATTAATTTAATGAGCATGTTGCTGTTACAGTCCAGTTTTGGCGCCAAAGACAGGGTGGAAATAGAAGAAATAATTAAATATTGCATGCAGCAGAGTTCATTTTGGACGTAGCAGCCCAAAAGAAAGAAATAAAACATCAAAAAGCATGCAGCAGTCAGCTAAAGTCTACACAGCAGTCTGTCCAGAAAAGACAAAAAGACAGTAAAAGACAAAAAAGGAAAAGCATGCTACAGTTCAGCCCATGCGCCAAAGGGTGGAGATGAAAGGAATTAATAAATAATAAATACAAGCATGCAGCAGTTTGGACGCCAAAGGGGAGAAAGAAAGAATTAAATAAACAAAAGAAAAGTGCAGCACCCCTGATTTGGACGCAGCAGCCTGTAGGAGGGTTTTTTTAATTATTTAAATTATCATGCATGCCCAGGGCACAAGGATGGTGGAATAATTAAAATAAAATATTTTGCATGCACTACAGGGTTGGAATGTGGACGCAGCAGTCCATATAGACTGATTTTGGACATGAAAATCAGTTAGACACTACTTTCAGCTGTTTTGCTATTGTAATCCTAGCTTGTACTTGCATCTCTGAATAAAAACACCATTTTGCCTTCTCATATTGCTGGTTTTCTGAGTTTTCATCGTGTTTAATAGGGTATTGTATTGCCTTAGTGTGGAAATTATTCCCTCTACTGTTGTCCTTTCACCCAAACCTTTGAATTAATTTTGCAAATTAGCTTAGAGTTGTGCAGGTGTGTGGATCTTTGTTTTCCTTGTATGCAGTAGTACGTATGTGTGTCAAATTATTGGTGTATCACCTCCATTTCCCTTTTCCCGCATTCCTCTTTTTTCCTTGTTAAAATTTTAGTTTTTAGGTGATTCACAAGGGAACCAACCCTCTTTGGAGGTTCACCTTAGCCATAGGTTACCCACAACCTTGAGGTGTTCCAATTTTGTCAACAAGAGAGAGAGTACACACACCATTCTCTATCAAGGTGCACTTCTGGGTGACAATATGACGAATGACATGCTCACTAGCATGGTGGCATGTGATGAGGCGAAACAAACTAGACAATTGATGGCACAAAAGGGTGAACTTTGAATTCAAACTCATTCATGTAGCAAATTTGGATCCAAAGCAAATCACCTAATTGTAGAATCAGTTCCTCCATCAACTGGGGATCGCGGAATGTAGATTAGTACTTTGTTGTCCTTGTGGTTAATGAGTTCATTTCTCGTCCGATCGAGATAGGCGGACTCTTGGCCCAATGGATAAAACACTAATCTTAGGTGTCGTTTTACTGATTTGTGTCATTGCGTAAGTGTATGTCCAAGTCACTCTAGTGGGATCCACATGTACCCACTTAATTATCGTAATAAATAGTTTTAAATTAAGTCACTTTAAGACATAAAGTTGTTTAATTTTAATAAAGTGATTTTACTTTATTAAAATAAAATTATATTAAGGGAGTGACCTAATTGTGCCCTAAAGTGATGTCATGTAAACCCTAAGTACCTTATAACCAACTTTTGAGTTATAAAAGGAAGTGAGGGCTCATTTGCAAAAGGGTCTGGGAGGTTGGAGGAACTTTGTGTCCTATGGTCTCAAGGCATTGGAGTAAAGAGAATTTTGTGATCTGTAAACTCTTCAACTTTGGAATTATCCACAGAATCACAAATTAACGTTGTTGTTCTACTTTCTATTAGAAAATGACAGAGATAGCTAGTGAATGAATTTTGCTTATGCTTAGAATCCATAATTGCAGGAAAGGAAAGAATATAAACTCATAAAACACCAACAAGTTTTATCCTGGAAAACCCCAGAGGAGGAAAAACCAGTCGGGAAGGGCAATTACTCTTTCTTCCCACTTTTATTGGCCAATTCAAACAATAAGTACAGAAATTACAATAAGTATGAAAGAGAAGTAGATAATATCTCACACTTCCTCCCAATTACTTTGTTTGTTGTCTCAATACTCCTTTCTTCTACAAAACACAATTCCAGCACTAAGAACTTCTTGCTCACTTGCTTTCATGCTTCGATGCCCTTATTCTCTTCTACAAACATATATTTATAGCCTTTCTCATGTCCTCCGTGCATTGGAGAATGGGAAAAGTCATGGAGGAGAAGAGACACAAACAACCTTTCAAATTTTGAGGCTGTTCATTTCATATTTTATTGTTGCATCTGAAAGAGCGGGACCGCCGCCCAATGCACCGGCGGTCCTAGGACTGCCACCCTAGCAGGCGGTGGTTCTATAACCGTGGCTATACATAGAGCGGCGGTCCTGTTACTAAAAAGATAGAACCTCCGTGTATTTATTTTCCTTCTTCGTGCTGACTGATCTGATGAAGTAGAGTCATTTCGGATCCATATGGATCATTTTGTGTCTAGATGCTTCTTATGGAGGTTCAAGAGAAATTTGAGTCTAAGAATCTCTAGGAGATTGTTCATTGTGAAGACTTTGTTGAAGAGAAGACAAGAAGGAAACTTTGTGTTCCTTTTCAAGAAGAAATACAGGGATGCTTATAGAACTTTGTGTCTTGAGATTCTTGGTGATTATGTTTGTTCTTATGTCAAATGTAATCTTTCATTTCTTTCCTTTTCATGCAAAGTATTAACATTCAATCTCTTTACTTTTATGGTGTACTTTCTAGCATGTAGGAATGAGATCTGTGTTTGCTTGTCCCTGCATGCTCCCTCTCTCCATTCTTTTCCACTATCTTCCTCCCTCTTCTATTCCTCTCTCACTTTCCTTTCTTTCCCCTTTCGGGTGCTTTCTGGGTTAAAAGTACTCAAAACCCCACAAACCCATCATACGAGGGAGCTGCCCTCTCAAATGCAAAGGTTAGATCACCCTGTCAATAGGTGATCTCTCCAATGTTGCAAGTTTTATGTCGACAATGCAGGCGAGCCCGTGAAGAGACTGAATAAATCAAAGCGACATAATATCTTGCCAACACTCAAGAAGGATTGAATACAGATCCGAAGAACATGAGAGCTATTGTTGAATGACCATCATCGAGGATGACATTTGAAGCACAAATTTTCCATGGATTGGGAAGCCATCACAGAGGCAATGAAGGGTGATAGGAAGGAGTTTTTCTGGACCGCAGATGCAAAATACAATTTCTAGAAATTAAAGAAGGTGACAAAACAACTAGTATTGGTGTTGTTTGATTCCAGTTAGGTGTTTCAGGTGGATTGTGAAGCCAATGGCACAGCAATTGGGGTTGTGATGAGTTAGGACGGTAAGTCTATCGCTTGCATCAGTGAAAAATTAAATGATATAAGGAAAAAGTATTCAGTTTATGATAAGAAATTCTATGCTATTGTCTAGGCATTGAAGAAGTGGAGGCACTATTTACTGCTGAAAGGTTTCATGTTAAACATAGATCACCAAGCTCTACAATTCATAAATAGTCAAGGTAAGTTGAACCAAAGACATATGAAATGGGTTGCAAAGTTACTCATTTGTCTTGAAACATAGGAGCAGAAAATCTAACAGAGTTGCAGATGCCCTAAGTAGAAGATGTATCTTGTTGACTGAGATGCATGTGGAAGTCATGGGATTTGATTCTTGAACGAATTATATGTGTAGGATGAGGATTTCAAGGATGCATGGAAGGCATGAGCAGAACTAGTGACTGTAGATAGAAAGGCCTGGTTGGATTATTTTTGCATGAGGGATTGCTTTTCAAAGGAGCGCAACTGCGCATAGTCAAGGGATCTATGTGCGACAATTTAATCAAAAAGAAGCATTGTAGTTGATTGGCTGGACACTTCAGTGTTGATAAAACCTTGGTGCAATTAAGTTAAGGGTATTTCTGGCTGTAGATAGCTATGGATGTACACAAATATGTGCAAGGATATAGACTTTGCCAATTGGCAAAATGGAGAAGTTAGAACACAGGGTTGTGTCAACCATAGCTTGTACCTAAGAGACCGTGGGAGCATTTGAGTGTGGATTTTGTTCTTGGTCTATCGAGAACACAAAAAGGCAATGATTCTGTCTTTGTGGTGGTAGATGGATTTTTAGAACGGTTCATTTTATGGCTTGCAAAAAGATCAATGATGCGATGCATGTAGCTAATCTGTTTTTCAAGGAAGTTCTGAGGCAACATTGTGTTTGACAGCGATACAAAGTTTGTGTGACACTTCTGGAGAACATTTTGGAAGAAGTTGAACATTAAGCTGTAGTTCAGTTTATCATATCATCCTTGGATGGATGGGCAAATAGAAGTGGTGAATTGAAGCTTAGGTAATCTGCTAGGATGCCTAGTGGGAGAAAATCCTAGACTTTGGGACTTAGTCTTGGTGCAAACAGAATTTATACAATAATTTAATAAATAGAAGTACTGGAAACACTCCCATTTCTGTTTGAGAGGTTTCGCAGAGTTGCGTGATATCAAGAAGGAAAAAGTGAGGAGTGCAGAAGCGGAAGAGTTTGCAGAGTATGTGCGCGATGTTCAGGAACAGGTGTATAACCAATTGGAAAAAAACAATGTGTAGTACGTGCAACATGTAGACATGAAGAGGAGAGAAGCAGGGTACCAAGTGGGAGACATGGTCTTGTTACACTTGCAAAAGAAAGGTTCCCTCAAGGAACAAATGACAAACTGAAGTGGAAGAAAATCAAGCCATGTAAGGTGCTAAGGAAATTTGCGAACCAACGCATATGAGATAGAATTTCCTGAGGGGATTTTCAATGCTGCAGATTTGTATCCCTACATTGAGGGGCAGAAAAGGTTAGAGAATGACAACACGCATTGTGGAGAGCTGGTTGGAGACAACAATCACTTGAGAAAGTGGGTGAGGAGATTGAACAGGTGATTGACACCAAAGTTGAGATAACAAACTGAAAGGAGTACGAAGAATATCTGGTGAAGTGGAAGGGCCAAGAAGTTGAAGATGTGACGTGATTGAGTGCATCAGAAATTGCTAGGAATGGAAGATTTGTTGAAGACCTCATGGAATGTGCATGAGAAGGAGTTTGTGGTTCATTTCTCTCATCCGGGTTGTATGATGTAGGAGCATTCGGGTGCACAAGCAATTTTTCTCCCCAAAAAAAGACTGAGTAGGGATAAATGCATAATGTAGTGGAGTAAATACTTTGGTCTTTGCACAAAGGTAGAACTTGCATAGAAGTTGGGGCTTGCACACTAGGGCCAAACGTGCAGAAGCAAGGTGCAAAGGAAACTTTTGCGCAGCAGAGTGAAGAGGCACAAATAGATGACTTGCATGCTTGCAGAATCTTTGGCAACCTCACACAATAGATTGTAGACTGCGGGATGGTGCATGCTATTTTGGTTGTTTGCGCACTCTTGCACAATAGGAGCTGAAGTGATAGACACATGCCGATACCAAATTAGGAGACTGGTTGGGGGGTGCACATGTCAACATACAAAAGAGTCACCTATGGATGATTGGTTGCCATGGAGGTAAACCGTTTCAACTTCCAAAACTACTTCTAGTGTCTATTTATATTATGGTTGAGGTCATCGAATGTGTTGGCAGCTAGAGTAAGAGTATACATAGCTGAGTCTGAGAAAAGACTAAGAGTTCCAACAACCTGATGGTGAAGAAGAAACTATTGTTGGTTCAAGCATGGTCTTGTGAAAACTATAAGTCTAGAATAGAAGCATTTTGTTTGAGCATCCCAATCGGGATAATAGTAATCTTTGAATTTCAGAACTTTAATGAGAAAGTCATATTCTTGTGCCTGTAACTGAATTTCCTCCTTAGAATAAAATTCTGTTCCTTGTGTTTTGCACTTGTTTTCCACACCTGTTCTAGGTAGTGGCACATAAGAACTGTGGGCTACATGGCCTAAGGCATCCCTTAATTGGGACCCCTAACTGCAACTGAAGCATTGTTGATCCCGTTCATTCAATGTCATGTATAAGAATTATTTCAGTTATTACGGGTTTTGTCTTTTGAGTCTTAGAACATCCAAATCTGCAATGGAAATGTTTCTGATGTATTCTTGATTTGGTCACATGTTATTGGGGTTCAAGAGACAATATTTCTTTTATTTTCTGATAAGCAATGTTTATCCAATTAAAGGCAACTATACGGTAGCAATTTTATACTTGTAGGTTGACTCTTGAGAACCAAGCTTGAAAGTGGAATTTATTTACATGATTGTGATAATGGGAAACTGTGGATTTTATTAAAAATTTATAATTTGCTTTTCTGAATGTGTAATCAAATGATTATTCCCTATGCTGGATAAAACCAAGGAACAGTTTTGTTGGAGCATGCGTGTACATAAACTAGAATCATTTAACCTGTTTGGAATCAGATTCGGGCTTGTTCTTTACCCTTTTAGAACAAGGTTAAATGCGAAAATTCAGGAGTGAGATGCATGGGGTATGTTGGATATAATTTTTTTCAAATTTTGTTTATCAGGTGTGTGTATATTCTGTAAAAGAATAATGTTGTAAGGAGTGTTCTGCATATTGTGAACAGATTGCAAGAGTACAAGTTAAAACAATACAGTCTGGCTGCATTTCATTTATCTTGACTAAATCTTTTCTGTTGGCACTTTCATTAAGGGCAGTTATGAAAATTCTCCATCACATAGGTAATTTATCATAAATTCTTTATGCATCCATGGAATTTGTTGAAGTTTATTCACATTTTATGACCTAATATTTTAAAATATAAATAAAGAATCTCTTTTGCTTTTCAGTATAAATCCATTTGGATGGTTTCATGTATAGGCATCAGCTAAGAGATTTCGAGTGACTGGAAGAGGAAAGATAGTACGTCGTCGAGCTGGGAAGCAGCACTTATTGGTGAAGAAGAACACAAAAAGGAGGAAACGCCTCTCTAAAATGGTGTGCTAATTCGCTATCAGTCTCTCTCTTTTCATCAGCAAATGAAGTTGCTCATCTGAGAAGATTTCAATTTCCTAAGATTGAAATTGTTATTTAAATGAACACTCATATTTCTTATTCTTAGCATTCTGTGAGGAGGTTGGTGATAATTTCTTGCATGGTTAAAATTTGTAGCAGCTTGATGATTATATAGCTTAGGTTATAAAATCTTTTCAGAAAGAAACATCTTTAAAAAGCTAATTCCGTCACCACGTCTTTTATGACATTGACATGGTTTATTTTAATTTTTTTCCCTGCATATGAAAGTATATAACAGTTCGTTTTATTTACATCCATCTGATATATATAGAGCCTTCCAAAGCCTTTGGCACGAAGCTTTTGAAATTCAGGGAAGTGTTTTGCTCCATCTCATAAATCAAAATAATTCATAATTGTTTCACTCTACTCAAATTGACTTGTATATTGATCTTATTTCTCTTTATAGTGTTGAATTGATTCAAATAAAAACTAACTGGTGAACACTGTAGGATAACCATCAATGACCCCATCACAGCTGAATTACCGTGAAATGGAAATGAATACAGAAACAGAAATGGTAACAGGAGAAGACGATTTATCAACAATCCCCAAAAACAAAACGGCACAAAGGTGTCTGTTCAAAAATATTAGGGAAATGAAGAAACATATGCAGGCAAACTAATACATATAATGTTCAATTTTGCGTGAAAATTAGAAGAAAAACCCCTCAAAACTCCGTTGAAATGGCCTTGAAACACTGAGGAGTATTTGGGAACCGCCTGATGTTTCTGAGGCATATCCTTTCCATGAAATAAGGACCAGACCCCAATGACGTTTCCTGCAACTTATCTTATAAGTAAGCTATTTGAACAATGGGTCCAGGAGTAATGTTTTTTTACTTCGTAAGTTCCTCGCATAAAGTGAACAAAATCAATATTTAGGAATAGTTTCTATGAAATGAAGACTGTGATTTCTGGAATTACTGAAGCTGAAATTTCCGAAAAAGAAAAGATTAGTGACAGATTCAAATGCTCTTAGCTATGGTTACTTAAGTTGATTAGGAAAGGTGATATACTCTTAGTAATGTTCAGAAGGTCTGAAAGAAGTATAGCTAGTCTGTTAGAACTTAGAGGCGTCTTTAACAGATTATTTAATACAAGGGAAGGATTCTTCCACTTCGTTCTGTTATACATGCTTTGCTGTTTTATCCAGGGAAAGGAAGAGGTTGTGAACTCTCTGATGTTTGATATTTTTAGTTCTTTGGGATTTACACTGCAGTGGATTTTCTTTTGTGAAAGTTTGACACACTTCAGAAGAGAAAGCAACAGGATCTCTACACACAATGTTTCATACAATCATTGACTCAGAATTGACAGAAATTCAATTAAGGCATTGCTAATCAATTACCGTACAAAGAGTTTCTTCAATAAGTCTCATGCGACCTCTCATGGCCTCTCCAAGTTTCCCACTCACTCTACATGCTCAGAGGAAAGGGTAGCTTTGCTTTTATAAGAACTAGATACCCTCATTTAATACATGAGGTTGGCCAACAATCATCAATGTAGCTAGTTGGCCAAAATCCCATATGGGCGAATTTAATAAATACCATTTTTTTAGTATAATCCCAGTATCCTTTAATGGCTTACTAGTTCAACACAAGCTAAGGTTTGTTTGGTTGTGGCCCACTATACACTTGTCAACTTTGGTAGAGTATGTTGTACTTAACAGGTGGATCCATCACCTTTATCAATGATCATACCCCTTTGCTGGGTTTCAATATGAGCCAGGATTACATGAGAGCCTTGACTTCAACAATCTAGAAGGTTAATATTTTCCATCACATTTCCAGGTCAACATCATGCCCACCTTCATTAGGCAATCATAGTATACTACTAGATTTAACTCCACTTGGTTATTGCTTGGAATAGTATTTTCTCACAACCTGATTGTATGAGGTACAGATCAAGGTAACTCAATCCCGCCATACAACTAGCAGTAAGGTCCAAGGATCATAAAAATTCACAAATTCTAATGCTTTTGAGGAGAGGACAGTTATTAGAACCAAAGAGTTTTTGACCTCATATCTAAAATACATGCATACCAAGGAATAATTCAAGTATCTATATTCCTTTGACAAGTACATTATTACCATCACTACTACTTTTTGACATAAGAAAATGAGCACCTAATCCTAGCATACTAGTACAGGTCGGGCCATAATTAGAAGTGAGTATTGGCAATTTGGTGCTTTCTCAAAATAACCGTGTTAAGATCCTTACTTCATAAGATATGAGTCTTATTTCAAATCTCATCTGGGACTAGCTCTACAATAATGTGCTACTAACATGATACTAAAAGCCTATGTTGCACGGAAACGTAAACGAAATGAATACAAAAGCGCGAAACGACAATTTTCAAAAAACCTTGGATACGAAACGTTACCGGAAACATCCGTACAATATATATATATATATATATATATATATATATATATATGCATAATACTCATTTTATAATTGTAAATTTGTAGACCATAAGAGATAATTGATAAAGCACTCAAAATATTTTGTATTCATTGAAATTTGAACTTCTAAAGAGTCATAACTCATCATTGACATGGTTACAATTTCAATGATTCACATATACATGATAATAATCTAGATTCTAGAATATATCATCCAGATCTTCCTCATCATCTTGATCTCCATGAACACAACTAGCAACTCCACTCCCACTAGCTCCACTTTCCATCCCTTGTGCAATGGATCCCGATTCTTCTTCATCAATACCAAGCAGTGAAAGTTGGCTAAGAGTAGCCGTAGAAGCATCAAAGTCACTACTCTCAGGATTAATATCCCAAAGTTTGTTGGGACCTTTACGATAGCCTTCATTCTTGTGTGTGAGGATGTGCAAATTGGAGTGTACATACACTAAATCCTCAGCCTTCTTGGATCCTAACTTGTTCCGTTTGGCTGAGTGGATGAAGCTATATGTACTCCAATTCCGCTCTGTTGAAGAATTGCTAGCCACCTATTACAAAAATGAAAAAAGAAGTTAGAAATTTTCAATTAGAAATAAAATTAATTTACTAAGTAAGAACTTCGAACATACAATTTTAATTTTTAATTAATTAATAATAAACAAACTTTTGATTTCATTTTAATATTTTATACTGTGAGAGGACTTTAATGGCAACAGGTCGTATGTTCTTGGCATCATGGCCATGTACATACCACCACATGAATGGGGTCAACTTGTACTTGTCAATTGCTGCATCCATTTCACCCATGCTACCATTAGATGAAGAGACAAAGAGCGCCATTTCATAGCGGACCATACAAGCTATATCTGGATCAAGGAAAAAAGCCTCCGAATTGTTGCCTTAGCTCCAATTGCAACTTCGTGGTCATCATATGGTTTTTGCCTACCAGGTAGCGAAATTATTTCATTGCTATAAAATTTGGGATTCAGGGCATAGGCTAGGAGATGTAATGGGGTGGTCATTTTATTCCACCTTCTCATGATCACGCTCCTAACTTCATTGTAGAAGGTTTCTGCAGGATCCTGCTCTTTTTGTTGTATGATGTCTCTAATTTTTTCAAGCATAGAGTCAATGCCATCATAGATCTCCCCTATGCAAGCGTCATCTGTGTCTGTATATCTAATCATAGATAAAATAGGCTCAGTAAAACTAAGCAAGTATGCTGACCTTTGCCTGACTATCATCAAGTATAATTGATTTTACTTTGATGGCTCTTTCTGTGTTTGCTTGCTTCCACACAGACCAAACATCATCAATCACCATAAGCCTTAAGGCTTGTTTTACCTTCACAAGTCGTCTTAAGACGAGCGTGTGAGAGGCAAATCTTGTTTCAACAACCTATTAAAATAAATTAAAACAAGTTAATAAAATATAAAATTAAATTTAAAAGAAATTCAATTGATAATTATTAATTTCATATTTCATAGAAAGTTAGCAAATAAATATTAAAAATTAAAAACTAGGAAATTGTTTCGTTACCTTCAACAACTCCAACGTTGAGAACTTCCTAAAGATAGCCTGAGACATATGATGATTTGTGACAAACATTTGAATCTCATTTGCCTCTGTATAAGTTTCTTCTATCCATGGAATTTTGCCAATCTTCTGCAACATCAAATTCAAGGAGTGTATTGCACAAGGTGTCCAAAAAATGTGCTCATATCTCCCCTCAACAATCATCCCTGTTGCTCTACAATTTTTGGCATTGTTCGTGATGACTTGGACAATGTTTTGAGGGCCCACTGACTCAATAGCCTCAATCAAAATATTAGCAATAAATTGAGCATCTTTCACTTCACCCTCACAATCAACAACCCTTAAGAACATTGCCCCTTTAGGGCTGCTGCAACAATGTTGATTAGGGGTCTATTTTGAGCATCTTTCCATCCATCTGAAATGATAGATACCCCGAGTCCTTCCATGAATCCCTAATTGGCTGCAAAGAAGTATGTACATGGGCCACTTCTTTCGCCAACAATGATGTTCTCACTTCTCGATAACTAGGGCTTGTATACCCTTGTGGTGCATCATTAATTCCTCTCACCATTTGTTGCCAATAAGGTGACCACAACACATTGAAGGGCAACCCACATGCATAAACGCATCGAGCAACCAACTCATCAACAACATCCCTTTTCTCATTTGCAAATGCTTGCTCTAATGGGCCTTTGGTACTTCTCTTTCGTGACAAGCACTCTCCCTCTGATGGAGTTTCAATTGCAACTTGGATAAATGGATGGTTTGATGGGGTGGGTGGTTTTACAGAACCCCTATTTTGCAAAGGAGCGGTTTTAAATCTAGCTCTTGAAGCTGCCAAATCAGCCTCCTCTTGCTCTTTCATATATGCCAATATATGTTTCCCTTCAACCTTGGCACATTTTCTAATCCCTGTTCCCCTTTCCCCATTAAATGAGCTTTGAGGCGGGTGTAAGAGGATTTGAATTGTATATTGCAATGATTGCATACCCAAACTCGAGAGCCACCATGTGAGGTTCTCCACAATTTGCACATGTCTCCAAAGAGGAGCTCTAGGATCCACACCCCCACTTTGACTTGCTTTCCCTTCCCCATGCCCTCCACAGAATTTGGCTGGATGCCATTTATGTTTTTATATCTCAAGAGTCAAAGAATCAAACCTACATTGAATTTTTAAAAACATAAACTTAGATAACAATAAATTAATATTATTAAATAGAAGTTAGAACTACACCCTACATATCATATTCTACTTTTGATCACCAAGTTCACCGTATAGGCGTGAGGTGAGAGCATACACAGAGTTCGGATTTTTTTTTTTTAATTTAATAAACACAAAAAAACTCTTAAAATAAAAAAAAAAACCTAATCCTATTCTGCTTTTGATCACCAAGTTCACTATATAGGCGCGAGGTGAGAGCATACACAGAGTTCGGATTTTTTTAATTTAATAAATACAAAAAGAACTCTTAAAATAGCTAAAAAAAACTACGCATCCTATTCTACTTTTGATCACCAAGGTCACCGTATAGGTGCGAGGTGAGAGCATACACAGAGTTTGGATGATATTTATAATTTAAAAAAACAACATATGATTTTTATTTAAAAACCACAAAGGAAATGTTACAATTTTTTTTTTTTTAGCATAGAGTTTAAAAATTACTAAATTAAAACTACATATTGATATTGTGATCAATGATCATGAATGATGTGTGCATTATGCACACATCATTCGTGATCATTGATCACATTAACATTTTCTTTATTAAAAAAAAAAAAACTTGAAAAATACCTGGTTTTTCCTTCTTGAAGCTTCCAAATCTGCTTTGAAATTCTTCCTTGATGCTCTTTGCCCTTAGCACCACCTCCTAAACTCTTCCTTCAAGCTGCTCCTTGATGTCTCTTTGCTCTTCACAATGCTAAATGTTAGTTTAGTGAAAACTGAATTTAGCAAGAGAGAAAATGAGAGTGTGATTTAGAATGGACCCAAGAGGTCATTATATAGCTTTTAGGAAGTGTCTTTAGCAAGTCTAGGTAGGTAGATTAGGGTTAGGTGTATTAAATGCTTTTATTTTTTTTTTTAAAAAGTTTTGATGCTTAAAACTTAGAAAAATCGGTGGAAACGTGCCAGACGTTTCCAGAAACGGCTGGCACGTTTCAAGCACGTTTTGTATGCGTTTCGCGTTTCGGAAACGTTTCCCCATGGATATGGGACCCTCAGGGACGTTTCGGTGCTTCGAGCTAAAAGCTATGAAAACAGAGAAGAGTAGTGCATAGGTCAGAACTTTCTAAAAATCTTTACTTAGGGAAAAACAGGGTCAGATCATCCCTCAAACAGTGGCATTTTCACTCTTCTAGAGTTACTAATCTGGTTCAGTATTCCTTCTTGTTGCACAATACTTACTTCATACCAGAATTGATTAGAAGAGGAACCAACCAACATAGTGACCCATAGTAACAGTGCAAAACTTCCTTAGACAAGCAGTGTTGGGGATTAGGGTTCCAAATTGGCACAAGGGATTTAAGCTTACAACTGTTATGGTGTGGTCAGTCGACTCAGTCCAACATAACAAGCTGCAAGCATATACCATCATTACTTTCTAACTCAGGGTACATATTAGCAAGGAAGTAAGACCTATGGTTCGATTCTGGGCATCTTGCAACAATGATTTAAAGTACAGAGGAGTTGGATTGCTTTAAAAAGAAGAGCTAGAAAGACTAAGAGCAACTGCAAACTTCCACATAGGGTTCATGCATGGCATAATTATATTATAGAGCTTGGAACTTACTAATGGCAAGGCAATAAAAGCAACCCATTTCACATCCAAAATACATACACCAGAGGTACTCTGTCAGAAGCTAACTAATTACTTGCATCTTATTTCTAATTCAAAGGAGTAGAGTCTTAGAAAAAACTCCATATTTAGGAACAAAAACACTAGGTCATAACATTGAAGTATATTGCAATTTCTTTTAGATCAGAGCAACTTCAGTCTGGGTCTAAATTACAATTCAGTCTATGACCCATTTGTGAAACAGTACCCTGTGATTACCTCAAACCTTTCCTCAGGATGTACAGGTTCAGAACTTTGGAACCCTATCTCCGGGCTTGAGACAGTTCTAAAGTACTGGATTCCACTTCAAAAACATTATAGTTATCTCCTTAGATAATGTGCAAGACGGGACCATGATACAAGAAGCAAAGTCATCACTAGCACAAGGAAAGGGTGAACATGACAGAGTTGGTTTATTCCTTTCCAACATGCCCACATAGATCAGCTCCAAGCTATGTAGAGGACTGGATGCTATTTCATGTTCTATAATCTGTACTGAGCAATTTGAACAAACTTCATTCATTCAATTCATGTTAACACTTAAAGGAAGGTACATATACTCTTAAAATTAGGTAGGGTCCAAATAGGAATATTAGACACAAGTTAAAAAGCCATAATTATACCATACTACATTTTTCCAGCAACATGACAGCTGTAGCTTCATAACAGAGCATGGAGCAATTGTTGCGGAGTCTCAACTTCATTTAGTACAAGGTAGAGCATGTTAAGAGCTTAACAAGATTCTCAGGTTAAACAACATAGTGCAGAACTCCATGAGGCATAGTGTATATAGTTGTAGATTCAAGGGCACAAGTAAAGAATGAATCTACTACAAAGATATTACAAGTGTATTGTCAGCATTCTTTTTAATGAGAAGGGTTGCTACTGTTCTGAACCACTCAAATAGAAAGCAGAGCAAGTTCTCAATCCACATCTGTTAACTCTCTCAAATCAAGGCAATTAACACACAAGAGCAACATCCCAGAAATGCCGCAACTATGATGTTAATGTAATAAAACAATATTCATTCTCTGCAGGGTAGAATATCCCTATAACTTAGTCATAGTGCCAAGCATCCAGGACATTATCCAATGTCTCTTATAATAATAGGATCGACATGGTCTATACATTATAAACAAGACGCTGCAGACTTTGTCCACAGGATTACTATCATGAGAATACTCATCCACAGGATTACTATCATTAGAATATAGTAGTGCAACTTTGGCTAATCCATTATCCATAGTTGAAGATGCAGCCTCGTCCATAGCCAATGGAGTCTGATCTCAAGTTTGTAAAATTCTAGTTCTCTTAAATAATACAGAGCAGACCATAAGATCTTCAAGATTCAGAGCTGAAATATAGCAGTGTTAATGTAAGATCATATAAGAGATTCCATGAGGATCATCATTTAGTTATAAGTATAACAGTAGCTCCAAGAGCTTTGCGCCTTTCCTGTGGTACAAATCTGCACTATAACCAACAGGTAAGCATGGTTAGCACAAAATTGGCAATATGAAACTCCTTATCAGGCTAAGCAAGCAATAATGAGCATTGGAACTTCGAGGACAACAAATCAATGTAAGTCTTCATAAGTAACAATCATTGAATGGAGATAGAAAAGTAGAATCAACCATGTACTACTTTGTAAGGAAGAACATATCAAAACACCCAATTGGTAAGCTCACCAAGGAGACTACAACAGCTTTCAAAGAGATTACTCACACCCAGCAACGGATATTGCTCATATAATACACTTATCAGTTCTAAGCATACTCAAGAATACTCATGCTAGGGATTCTGAGATCACATCCAAACCAATTACCAAACACAAAAGAGAGTAACAACCTTATTTCTTGTTTACATAATCCTTCCCATATACACCTACTCTGGCATCCTAGTGCTAGGCACCCTACAACATTATCTTGGAAGCAACACACCTCTGAGCAAAGAAGCATTCACCATATTCAGAGGTGTCATAAAGAATGATATATGACAAGGGTTCCGTTAATGCAATAATATCAAGGGTTTCAAACTTTCATCTACTGATATAGTCAAGAATAGATGCTATCAATCCGCTAATACCCAAAAGTCTTATTTCCCACTATGGAAGAAATGCAGATAGATTTGAAGAGGACTATACAAAAAACCATTGCACGCAGTTGATAGATGTTTATATCAATATTCATATGGTCGTCCATACATTTATGGATATATAGTATCTACATATATATCTGTATATATTGGTTATTCTGATAGAACATAGATGAAAACCCAAAAAATAGAATTTATCCCCATTTCCAAATTCATTGTAATTTATAAGGTTATCAAAAAGTTCTTAAGCTCATAAAAGTGTGAAGGTCCTAAGGGAGAATTGAAATTCCTACACCAAAAATAGATGAAAACCCAAAAAAAGAATTTATCCCCATTTCCAACGTAATTATAAGGTTATCAAACAAGTTCCTAAGCTCATAAAAGTGCGAAGGTCCTAACGGAGAATTGAAATTCCCATACCAAAAGCAAACTGATGCGAGTTCAAACCCTTCAAGCTGTTCTTCTTCTTTTCTTTCTCAATCTCATGGTGCCCTTCCTAATTTATCCTCTTCGCATGCGTGCAATTGCAGGTTTTTCACAACTTCTAAAGATAGAAATGCCATAAAGTTTTAACAATATTTCTGGCATGAAAAATGGCCTTCCAATCTCAATCTACAGGTTTCTATGGTTCCAAAGCCCTATTCCTTCCTTGCACTTCATGCTCAACAAATCAACACAACCCTAATTTTAATAATCATCGGGGTTTCCTTTCAAC
Source organism: Taxus wallichiana var. yunnanensis (assembly GCA_018340775.1). NCBI lineage: Eukaryota > Viridiplantae > Streptophyta > Pinopsida > Cupressales > Taxaceae > Taxus > Taxus wallichiana. The sequence goes on along the minus strand of CM031239.1, from coordinate 381,901,044 downwards.
AAATCTTTGAAAAATGATTATAATCATTTCAACCATTTTACAGAGTGTTCCCTCAAACCATAGCTCAATGTTGTAAAATCAAAAGCTCAAATTACATGCCTAATGAGGCCAAGACCTTAGTTTACACTAGTACATAGAAGGTATTGTTGTTGCAGACTCACAACACCCCTGGATGCAGATCAAACTTCTAGGTTGATCACTCTAGCATCCGGTGTGATTGCACAACATGGAAACCTCTCTCAAGCGTGGGACTTGTGAAACCGAGAGAGGAATCTCAGTTAGAGGATGGTTCCTCAAACTCCTCTCGATTTAGATCTATATTTTGCAAAACTAGAGAGGTTTAGATCCTAATCCTACTCTAAAGCTGCAAGGAGACAGAGATAGAAAGTGCAAAAATAAAACTAAACTAACGAGTTGATACACCAAAGGAGGAGTGGTGAAACATTTCATCAAGCAAATAGACACGGACCAAAGTTTACAACATAAAACATACACTGATGATAAGATATAATTTAGGATTTGAAATGAAGCAAATAATACAAACAAAGACTAAAACCATTCACAAAGCTTGCATTATCATTTTCGGTGTCAAAATCATTGCATTACAACCTCGAGAGAGGTAAAAGCATTACAATCCTTTGGAGAGGTCGATTCTTGCTTGAGTCACCTTGCTGGAGTGAAAGGAGTTCTTATGTCAAAAATTGTTCCCCCTTTGGAAATGAGCCAAATCGGCTTTTACATTGCATGGGTCGAGCCAGGGGACAAAAAACATCTGAGAACATGGGAGCCCATCCTTCCTTGATGCGCAGATGCATTAAAAGCGGCATGGGGGACCTTACAAACCCATACCCTGTCATTTTGACCGGATTACGGAGAATGCGACCCATTACGCATTAAATCGTATTTGAAATGTCACTTCTAGCCATGAACACGCGTCGAGCCGTTTCTCGATTTTCTCTCTCCGGACGCACCAAAACTCGAGATTAACCCTTGAGAATCACGTAGAGAATTCCATGAGCTTTCCGTTGATATAAAGAATGTGCAAATCCGAGCTCTGGATCAAAAGATATGGAGATCGAAGATTTAGGGCACAAAAGCAGCAAAAACGGATTTTAAATTTCTTCCCACGCTCTGCGCTGGATGACACGTGGCACGTCTTGTTGGATATGTTATTCTCTCATCGACTGTCTGCGGGTTTTCCTTGAAAACTTTGACTTTTTGATGATTCGAACATTTTTACTTTTCCTCCGCGCCCCGCCACTGGGACACGTGGCATGCATTGATTAGTCGACACGGGCGCGGAGTAGACTTTCGCTTTTAGCTCTTTGGCTGAACTTGGCCAAATTTCCCAAATCTTTCCCTAGCTCCGCACTTCTCTACTCTATTAGACACGTGTCCTGTACTAATTGGCTCGGGCCAGCGCTTCAAACCTTGCCCCTTTGACTTTTTGGACCTTTTTCCTTGGTGACACGTGTCATGCTGTGATTGTCCACGGGCCTGCCGGATTTTCGCGTCCACCACGTCTTTTTGTCCCGGATGTCCCAGTGCTTCGCGGGACAGAATCCTCCGATCCGCCCGAAATGGGCTTCCTCGTCCCTTTTCTGCCGGTGACACGTGGCGTGATCTGATTGGCTTTCGGCTCCTTCGGCTATCCGCGTCCCGCGCGTCCCTTTGTCCCACTTGCCCTTCCTTTGAAGTTCCTGTTTCGGCCAGGCGAACGGCCGGTTGCGTCCTCCGCACACTCACGGCTCGAGATGTCCCGGTCTGCGAAAGTTTCTCCGTTCGGCCGAACCGGCCGGTTCAGGTCCTTCGCGTACTCTTGTCCCGCTTGCTCCCGATTAAGGACTTGGACAAATTTTCTTTCTTTTGGCCGATTCGGGCATTTCGCGTCCATTTGTCCTAGATGTCCCTTTGTTGTTTGGGCCACTGTAGGCTTTTCGGCTGATCCGCGCCTTTTCGTCCCAAATGTCCCGACTGTCCTGGGACTAGGACTTAGCCGATTTTCACAATTTTTTTTGGCCCAAGCTTATTTTCTGCAACTTTCTTGCATTTTCTCAGAGCTTGTTCTTTTCAACCTGGACAGGAGAGTTAGAAAAATTTCTGAAGGGACCCTAGAAACATGATTTTTGCCCTGGATCAATCAATTTGCCTAGGACTTGAGAATTCTGATGTATGTTATCAATTCAACCCGGGGGTGAAATTGGATAACATGTATTAAGCACAAGATAATACTAAAAGGGGGGGTGAATCAATATTATGATATTCTTTTAAATTAAACACTTAATCTCAGATCCGTAATCACAATTAATTAGTTTCACAGAGAATATATCAAAGCAATCAATGAATGCAAAGCAAACCAACACACTACAAACAGACACAGATTTACGTGGAAACCCTTTCGGGAGAAAACCACGGAGAAAATCTTCTTTATTATATTTCTCAAATGTTTGTAGGCACCAACCTATAGCGAGACACCAATCCCCAAATTACAATTTTTGTAGGCACCAACCTACAGGAGCACCAACCCCTTTTTGCTAAGCACCAATTCAGCAAGAGACACCTATCTCTTCAAATATGAAGGCACCAACCTTCCTTACAAGAAAACAAACTCTTTTCTATCTTTTATGTTGTTGTCGCTTCAACAAGTGATAGAACAAAACTGCTGCTCAGAATATCTTTTTTATTTATTTCAGTCCCTTCACATAAATAAATCGCTGCAACTTTTCATCAAAAATAAATCTACCCTTCACTCCTTTTTATTTCATATTTTGCTCTTCCTTTTCTCTCTTCACACAAAATATTCAATGTGTGTTCTTTTTTGTAAATCAAATGATTCATCTCCTTATATTTCCTTCTCACATCCTTTCGAAAAGACATCATTCTAACCAACACAACCTTTCCATTATTTAATTAACACAACTTAATTAAGTGCATTAGTCGGCTTAAAACCAAAAGTAATTAATGCAGCCCATAAAAATTATTAAATGCACATTAAACAATGCAATATACTCCATTAAATGCGCTGGCCCTTTCTTTAATAAAATTGTTGTCATCATTAAATTGCTGCCAGCCATCATTAAATCTTTTTTCACCATGAAACATGGCATATAAACGCCTTAAAATGCTGATATCTTTCTCATATGTACAGCTGTGTATATCTCGCTTATACCATGTAACAATACTTCTTTTCATGTAGTTAAACTTTCGTTTTCAGCCTTTCTATACTGCTGGTTATTTCCGTTACTTTCTACCATTTCTGTCAACATCCGTCAATAGTTCCGTCAACTTCCGTTGTCAACATCCGTCAATATTTCCGTCAACATCCGTCAATAGTTCCGTCAACTTCCGTTACACATTTCCATTAACCAAATACATCAATGATTAAGCCTTTGACATCAATGACAATATTTCCAACAATCTCCCCCTTTGTCATTGATGGCAACCTTCAAAAAAAAACTTTTCTGCAACTCCCCTTGTTGTAACTCCCCCTTACAGTCATTCTCCCCCTTTGACATCAATGGCAAAGGGCCAATCTAGGAGCTGAATATTGCAATGTTTAGCTCCCCCTCAACCGATGCTTCTCTTGATTTTTCAATGGGAAGAAGCAAAGGATATTACTCCCAACTTTTGTCGTAGATATTCAAATGTCTCCTTTGGAAGTGGCTTGGTGAAGATATCTGCTATCTGTTCGGATGTAGCAACAAATTCCAACTTTACCTGCTTTTTTGCCACCTGCTCTCTTAAGAAGTGATATCTTATGGGAATATGCTTTGTTCTGGAATGCATAACCGGGTTCTTTGAAATACTTATCGCACTGGTATTATCACACAATATGGAGATTGGATGATCATACTCTACTTTGATATCTTTTAAGGTTTGCTTCATCCATAAAATTTGAGTACAACATAACACTGCTGCTATATATACTCACCTTTTGTGGATAAGAATACAACGTTTTGCTTCTTACTTAACCACGATACGGGTTGTCTCAAGGAAAAATTCTCCTCCACTTGTACTTTTTGTGTCATCCACACATCCTGCCCAATCTGAATCGGTATAAGCTACCAATGTGAAGTCTTTACCCCTTGGGTACCATAACCCATAATCCGTAGTTCCCTTTAGATATCTAAATATGCATTTACAACTTGCACATGTGTTTCTTTTGGCCTTGCTTGAAAACGTGCAACCATACCCACTGCTTGCATGATGTCTGGTTTGGATGTCGTCATATATAGTAAACTCCCAATCATTGATCTATAGAGAGTTTGATCAACATTCGGAGATTCATCATCTTTGCTCAACTTAGTCCCGCTAGCCGTAGGTGTGCTAACAGGAGCACACTCCCCATACCAAATTTCTTCAACATTTCCTTCACATATCAGATTGAGAAATTTGCAATCCAAGGAAAAATGATAACTCTCCCAACATAGACATCTCAAACTCCTTTTGCATGTCTTTGACAAATTTCTTGGACATTTCCTCATTGTCTCCTCCAAAAATTATGTCATCTACATATACAACAACAATCAGTTGGTGCTCACCTTCAATTTTAATGTAAAGATTGCTATCAGCAAGTCCTCTCTTGAACCCTTGGTCTTGTAGGTACTTATCAAGCCTGGAGTACCATGCTCACAGGAGCTTATTTTAATCCGTACAAGGCCTTTTTCAACTTACACACATAATCTTCATTTTCTGATAGGAGGAACCCTTCAGGCTGTTCTATGTATACTTCTTCTTCTAACTTCCCATTTAGAAATGCTGATTTGACATTCATTTGGTAGACTTTGAAGTTCTTGAATACGCATGAAAGCAAGAAACATTCTAATTGCTTCTAATCTAGCGGGAGCAAAAGTTTCTTCAAAATCAATACCTTCTATTTGAGCATAACCTTTACATACCAATCTTGCTTTGTTTCAAGTAACTTGGCCATCTTCATTCAATTTATTTCGGAATACCCACTTAGTGCCAATTACATTCGATTCTTTGGTCTAGAAAGAAGTTCCCAAGTCTCATTTTTCTCAATTTGATCTAACTCTTCTTCCATTGCTTTTACCCAACATTCATCATGCCTAGCTTCGAAAAACTCTTAGGTTCTACTTTAGATAACAAAGAGAAATTTACTTGTTCGGGAGTACTTACAATTCTTCTTCGGTTTGAACTCCGCTATCAAGATCTCCAATAATCTGACTTTTAGCATGATTCTTTTTAACGAAAGCGGGATGGTGCTTTGGTATCTGCCTTTCCGATTTACTCAACTTTTCAACATCTTCTTCCTCTTCCTTTTCTTCTACTATCTCAGGTATTTCTAAGGGCTCTTTTGCAGGTTTTTTAGCTTTTTGATTCACAATTTCATCCACTCTCACATTAGCACTTTCTACTATAGTTTGTAGTCTTTTGTTATAACATCCGTAAGCTTTGCTTTTGATAGAGTAACCAAGAAAAATTCCTTCATCCGTTCTTGAATCGAATTTGCCCAAGTTCTCTTCATTTCTTTTAATAAAGCATCTACTCCCAAATACTTTGAAGTATTTTACAGTAGCTGGTCTTCCTTTCCACAATTCATAAGGAGTTTTGTCATGATTAACTCTGATTTGCCCTCTATTCAAGATATGAACAGCCGTATTTACCGCTTCTCTCCAAAATTTATCTGATAGCTTAGATTCATTTAACATGGTTCTAGCCATCTCTTGGACGGTTCGATTCTTTCTTTCTGCCACTCCATTTTGTTGTGGAGTCCTTGCAGCTGAGTATTGTCTTTTAATTCCATGATCTTCACAATATTCAATGAATTCATTCGAGGTGAACTCACCTCCACGATCTGACCTCAGGCACTTTATTTTCAATCCGGTTTCATTTTCTACTAAAGCCTTGAAAGCTTTGAACTTCTCAAATGCTTTTGAATTTTCTTTTAGAAAGGCTACCCAAGTCATTCTAGTGTAGTCATCAATGAATAACATGAAATAACTCTCACCTTGTATCTTTATCCGTACGGTAGGTCCAGACAAATCCGTATGAATCAACTCCGGTGGTTTGGTGGTCGAATATTCCTTCGTTCTAAACCTTGCTCTGGTTTGCTTTCCATCTTTGACATTGCTTGCATAGAGTACTTACAGGGTTTCGTTACCTTAGTGTAATGTCCCCAATTCAGAGCAGTTGGCCTAACGGCCATATTTTGGTCTTAGCCTTGGTCATTCCCAAGGGGCTAATGACTTTGGAGGTTATTGGGGATGGTTTGTCTGATTTCCTACTATGTTTTTGTTATATTTTGGGCGTTGGGAGGGTCTAATGGGCCCTTTGTGTTTTATTTTGTCGTTGGGATCACTTAAGTGGACACTTTTGGCATTTAATGTTATGTTTCTTCGTTGGGGCCACTTAAAGTCCCTTTTTGGCGACTTGGGGGGATATGTATTGCATTAAATGTTATATTTCTTCGTTGGGCTCATAAAAAGCTATATAAGGAGGTGGAGGGTGGAGTTGGAAATCATTCTTGCATACATATTTTCTTTGGTGATACTTGATAGTGAGCAACCGCATTTGTTTGCTTGTTCGCTTGTGGAGTGAATCCCACAAGATCCCTAGCTTCGGTGGTGAGAGATCCACTCCTAGCTAGAAGGGCACTCTTCGGTGGTGAAAGATCCACCCTAGTTTGCTAGGCTCTTGCACCTTTTCAGATCTGATTTGCAGTCATCTTCAGGCAGGGTTTTCCAAGGGCAGTTTCGGGAAAATCACGATAACTTTCTGGGTTTTTCTCCGTTTGAAGCGAAATTCGTTGTGGCAGCTAAGGAGAGGTTCTTTGACAAAACGACAGGGTTTGTTGAGGGTTTCAGCTATTCTAAGAAAAAACGCGACCTGGTTGAAGAATTGCAGGCCCTCCCTAAAATTTAGGGTTTCGGGTGGAATTTTCCAGATCTGAAGGTTGGCCTGTTTTTCTCATATTTTTCATAAGTTATTTCCAGAATTTCAGCTTTTTATGTTTGGTAGTCGAAAAGATATGAATTTTCCGGAATTCTATCATTTTCAGAGCTTATAAAAAAATTCCTGGCAGTTTCCTATGTTATAAAAAATACAAAAACAGTTTATTATTGTTAGTTATTATTTTTGCCAGCTTCCGGTGAAATTTGAAGTGTTTTGGGCAAGTATTTTTCAAGATATCATATTTTTATTGTTCGCTGCCCTATTTCTGCAAAAATCAGAAAAAAATCAGATTTAGTATTTGCTGCAAATTTCTGTATTTTGTCAATTTTTTGTAAGATCCCAACAAGGGATATTTCAGTGGTATCAGAGTTGTTGTTTCTCCAGCCTGTTGGGGTTGAAAGATGGGAGGCAGAGACGAGAGACGGTGAAGAAATGGGAGTAGATCGATGAAACGGTTGTTCACCAATATGGTGAAGCGGCGGGAGACTACTGACCTCTATTTGAGCCACTCATCTGCGAGGTTAGCACAGGGTAGGATTGAGGCTCATGCAGAGAAAGGAGAAGCTAGCAATATGGGACAGCATGGTAATAGAGGTGAGAGTGGACATTCAAGACAAGGGTCCCCTCATGCTTCTACTAGGCCCTTGGGACTCCACGAGCCTTCTTTTTTGAAGGATCCGGAAGTTTCGCAGACACGACACCGCAGACATTGTGGATGAGGAATCTTGTTGGGAGAAGTACCGGACATTGAGTGAGGGTTTCCGGGACAACATGCCATTTTGAGTATTGTAAAATGAATATTGGTAGCAGGCCCAAGAGAGATTACCAGACACAGGTACCTGAGTTTCAGAGGAGATTGGGACAAATCTCTATTCCACACTTCGATGGCTCTAAGAAGTGTACCTGCGTAATCTTGGATTCAAAAGTTGAAGACTTACTTCGACTTGAATCCCATGCGTGAAGAGGATGCAATTAAGTTTGCTATCCTACACCTCGAGGGAGATGCTCATGGTGGTGGCATCATGGATTGATCACACGAGGGCACATGCATATCACTACTTATGCAGATTTTACAGAGGTTGATGGCGGAGTTCGACAAGAGGGACCCAGATAGGCACTTCAGAGAGTTGACTCACTTGAGGCAGACAGGTTCTCTAGATCAGTACATTGTAGATTTTCAGAGGTTATCAGTTATGGTATCTGATGTTTCAGAGATGAGGTTGACTTCACTCTTCATGGCAGGGTTGACTGACGCCTTAGCAGGATTTGTGAAGGCATTTGAGCCTTCTTCTTTGCATGAGGCTATTAGGAGATCTCGAGACTTGGAGTTATCCACTCCAAAGTCGAGGGTTCCACCTCGCATTCAAGAAAAGAACCTCCATCTGGATCAGACGAACTTCAGCAGAGGGAGCCTCCACCGAGGTAGGAGGTGGCTAAGAAGCCATTCATTTCCCGAGAGGACAGAGATGAGTTGAGGCGAAAGAAACTATGTTTCGATTGCCGCACACCTTGGGTTCCAGGACATGATTGCAGAGGTAGAGGGAAGGCCCAATTCATCGAGGTCTTCGAGGAGAGTGAGGATGACAGAGGTGAGGAGTTGGAGACTCACGAGATGGATGATGGGGATGGAGTTGCGATGGATAGTGCTGATGCGGAGCAGGAGGAGACTTTCCCTCGGGAGATTATAGCCACATTGTCTAGTACTCCGATGTACAAGGCATTTAGGATTAGAGGAGTTATGCAGGGTCAGCGAGTTGTGGTACTCATTGACAGTGGGGCTACCCACAACTTTATTGATGCATCATTGGTGGAGAGACAAGGTTTGCAGACGAAGGACTTTGAGGGCTTCAACATTGTTGTAGCCAATGGGGAGTATATGAGATGCACACGGAGAGTTCCACAATTGAGCATCACCATGGGTAACTACACAGTTACCGATGATTTCCACATTGTTGGTATGGGAGTGACCCACATAGTGTTGGGAGTGCAGTGGCTTCACTCTCTTGGTGAGTTTCGGACTAACTTCCAGACGATGGAGCTGAAGTTTAAGTCCGAAGGCAGGAATGTGATTTTGAGGGGATTATCGGCAGGAGCACCTAGGGTGGTTGCAGCTGAGGGGATGGAGAGGACTTTCCGGCATAATGAGGGGTTTTATTATTGCGGATCGATGTGGAGTATGATGGATGTGGGTGTGACCAGTAGTGTTGCACATAAGGCAGTTACAAAGATTGGGATTACAGGTTCAGATCATCCGAGTTTATCATTATGTTGGTTATCTGAGGTTTTGGTAGACTGGAGATCTCATTTGCTTGTTGAGTACTCCAAGAACCGACACACTTGTGAGATTCTGGATGGTCACATACAGGATGACAACTACAGATTGGAGGATGAGATGATCTTCTATCAGGACAGATTGTACCTTGTGTCGGATTCATGGTTGAGGATGGAGATACTGCGACATGTGCATTATTCTTCCATATCTGGACACTTGAGCTTTGATGAGACCTTCAACTTCATATGGGAAAGGGTCAGATGGCATGGGTTGAGGGAGGATATCCTCAACTTTGTGCAGGGATGTGTAGTTTGTCATGGTGACAAGCTAGAGTATGCATGTTCCTTATTTCTGGAATTGATAGGAGATAACACTCCTATATGTTTTACTGCTTATATGGATGACAAGCACTTCACCCATGTGCTAGCTAGCCGAGGGACGGAGTCGACAGGAGATGCAGTGAGTGATCAAATGATGACAGTTTTGCAGTGGCAGGGATTGGACAGATTGACAATTTCAGTATGGGTACCAGTAGAGAGTCGATGTGGGCATTATTCTACTTCAGGGGCAGCATTGTTATCTACACTACATGGAGAGCATGATGACTATATGAGGTGTTTTGGTTACTTCGGATCACACCGATCTTTGGTTGACTGCAGGGTGAGATGGAGGCACTTACTTTGTGGTATTCAGTTTCTAAAGCACAGGAGGATAATGCTTGGGGTCAAGCATTTTTTGGGAGGGGAGGATTGTAATGTCCCCAATTCCGAGCAGTTGGCCTAACGGCCATATTTTGGTCTTAGCCTTGGTCATTCCCAAGGGGCTAACGACTTTGGAGGTTATTGGGGATGGTTGTCTGATTTCCTACTATGTTTTTGTTATATTTTGGGCGTTGGGAGGGTCTAATGGGCCCTTTGTGTTTTATTTTGTCGTTGGGATCACTTAAGTGGACACTTTTGGCATTTAATGTTATGTTTCTTCGTTGGGGCCACTTAAAGTCCCTTTTTGGCGACTTGGGGGGATATGTATTGCATTAAATGTTATATTTCTTCGTTGGGCTCATAAAAAGCTATATAAGGAGGTGGAGGGTGGAGTTGGAAATCATTCTTGCATACATATTTTCTTTGGTGATACTTGATAGTGAGCAACTGTTGTTTGCTTGTTCCGCTTGTGGAGTGAATCCCACAAGATCCCTAGCTTCGGTGGTGAGAGATCCACTCCTAGCTAGAAGGGCACTCTTCGGTGGTGAAAGATCCACCCTAGTTTGCTAGGCTCTTGCACCTTTTCAGATCTGATTTGCAGTCATCTTCAGGCAGGGTTTTCCAAGGGCAGTTTCGGGAAAATCACGATAACTTTCTGGGTTTTTCTCCGTTTGAAGCGAAATTCGTTGTGGCAGCTAAGGAGAGGTTCTTTGACGAAACGACAGGGTTTGTTGAGGGTTTCAGCCATTCCTAAGCAAAAACGACCTGGTTGAAGAATTGCAGGCCCTAAAATTTAGGGTTTCGGGTGGAATTTTCCAGATCTGAAGGTTGGCCTGTTTTTCTCATATTTTTCATAAGTTATTTCCAGAATTTCAGCTTTTTATGTTTGGTAGTCGAAAAGATATGAATTTTCCGGAATTCTATCATTTTCAGAGCTTATAAAAAAATTCCTGGCAGTTTCCTATGTTATAAAAAATACAAAAACAGTTTATTATTGTTAGTTATTATTTTTGCCAGCTTCCGGTGAAATTTGAAGTGTTTTGGGCAAGTATTTTTCAAGATATCATATTTTTATTGTTCGCTGCCCTATTTCTGCAAAAAAAAATCAGATTTAGTATTTGCTGCAAATTTCTGTATTTTGTCAATTTTTTGTAAGATCCCAACAAGGGATATTTCACTTAGGCATATCATTTTTGACTGCTTGTTGCTGATTTTCACAAGATTATCAAAATTTATATGCCCCATCCTTCTATGCAATAGCCAACTCTCTTCAACTTTGACTTAAACAATATTTCTCTCCTTTTACTTCTCGAGTTAGCATGTATAGGTTATTTGTGGTTCTATGTGCATCTGCTACTAACTCTCCCGTGTCTGCCTTCCTTATCTCACACCCTTCAGCATAAAACTTAAGTGTGTGTCCTTGATCACACATTTGGCTTACACTTAAGAGATTATGCTTTAATCCATCAACATATAAAACATTCTCCGTTTTTGTTTTACCATTATCAAGACTCAGCGTACCTTTTCCAATGATCTTTGCTTTAGCGTTATCACCGAATTTCACCATACCTTCATTTACTTTCTTCAATGAGATGAACTTACTTTTATCTCCGGTCATATGTCTTGAACATCCGCTATCAATGTACCACAATTGCCCTTCATCCTGTGCATGGAATGTTGTTTGAACAAGCATAGATTTCTCTTTATCTTGCCCATCATCCTCTTTCTTTTGTTTCCAAAATTTTGTAGCTTCTTTCTTTATTTCGGAGCATTTACCTTTTGGTTCGATTTGGATGGTTTTACAAAACCACTTCGCAAAATCTTGCCATATGTCCATAGTTATTGCATTAATAACAAACAATATCTTCAAGATAGTTCGATAAAGGAGCAAAGGAGTTGTAATTTCTATTTGAGAATCCATTCACACCTTTGTTCTCGTATATTGTTGTCTCTCACCCGTATTCTACAATCTATTGCTTTATGACCAAAATGATTACAATAGAAACAATAGCCATAGAAATAATTTTCAAACTTGGACATGTGAGTATATCTTGAAGGATTTGGTCTTCTAAACTTGTTCTCATCTTTGCTTTCCTTGTAAGAAGTGTTGATCTTCCTAAAGCTCTTCTCCCTTTTCAACTCTTCATTCTTCATAGGTTCCTTGAGTGTCTCTACATAGGTCTTTGACTTCTCTGCTCTTGTCCCTTTCGACGACTCTATACCTTTTGTGTTAGTGGTGTCTTGTCTTTCCGTATATCCAAGACCAGTCTTGTTGGATGTTGACTTTTGTTGATTCAGAATTTCATCTAATATCTCGGTACTTTTCTTGAATTTTAGATTACTTGTAACTTTAGCATTTGCTTTTTCCAAGTCCTTTCTAAAAGCAACGATCTCGACTCACACTTTTCGCAATCCTCTTCTTTATTCCTTAGCTGATTTCTTAATTCTTCTTGACTCATTTTGCTTCTTCATTTTGGTTTTTAGATCCACGATCATCTTTCCTAATTCTTCAAGAAATTGTGATATCTTAGCTTGAGGTCATTCAAAATTCGTGTAGAGGCACAAGTTTATGCAACGATTACAATCTTCTTCTTCATACTTTAGGAGTGTAACTTTTGTTTCTGATTTTTCTTTTAAGAGCTTTCAACTCTCCCAAGGCACGAGATAAGTTCCTCTTCAAGATTCACTTCACTTTTTTCTTCCATGTCTTCATCTCTTTCTAAGTCATCTTTTATAGCCACGAATAATATTTCTTCATTATCGCTTATTTGAGTCATTTATCCCACTTTCTTCGGATGATCTACTAATTCCTTTTGAATATAAGCTTTTCTTTTGCTTTCCAAATATTTTCTTGCCTTTGCTTTGCTTGAATTCCCTTTTGAATTTAGGTTTGCTTTCCTCATCATCGCTATCTTCTTTCTCTGGACACTTAGCCACAAAATGACCAATTTTACCACAGTTAAAACATTTAAATGGTAACTTACCTTTGTACTTTCTAGATCCTTTCTTTAACTTTCGAATGAACAAGGCTTCTTTCTCATCTTCTTCATTGCTTGAGTTCTCATTCGACTCAGGTTCTTTGATTTTCTCTTTCTTTGAGACTTTGAATGCAACTTCCTTCTTTGATGGTCTATTTGACTCAGTCCTCATTTCATACGTAATCAGTATTCCATGTAGTTCGTCCATGCTCAACTTATCAAGATCCTTCATTTCTTCAATAATAGACACCTTAGCATCAAATCTTAATGGTAGAGATCTTAGAATCTTTTGAACGATCATGGATTCTTCAATCTTTTCGCCTAACCCTCTTATGGCGTTGATACCTCATCCACGTTATGAGAAGAAGATGAGCACTGACATTCTCCTCATCCTTCATTTTCGGGCTCTCAAATTGTCTCTTATGAGTTTGAAGCTTAGCCCTTTTAACCTTGTCATCACCTTCGTAGATAGTTCGAGAAGTTTGTCCCATATCTCCTTCTAGTGTCACATTGCATTACTTTAACAAACTCAGATTCTAACAGGCCACATAGGATAGCATTCATCGCCTTGGCATTGTTTTCAAAAGCCTTCTTTCCGGCTTGATCTGCATCGTTGGAACTGGTAGGATTGTATATCCAAGCATATCGATTGCCAAATATCAAACCCCAGTGCCATTAGATATGTTTTCATTCTTATGCTCCAAAATGCATAATTTGTTCCATCAAACAATGGAGCCTTGTTCGAAGAAAAACCTTCTTGTACTTGATGAGTAGCCATATGTGCTTCTGAGATCTATCTTCCAATTGTTAGATTGTTCCTAAAGGCACCCACTATGATACCAATTGTTAAGCACAAGATAATACTAATATTATGATATTCTTTTAAATTTAACACTTAATCTCAGATCCGTAATCACAATTAATCAGTTTCACAGAGAATATATCAAAGCAATCAATGAATGCAAAGCAAACCAACACACTACAAATAGACACAAATTTATGTGGAAACCCTTTCGGGAGAAAACCACGGAGAAAATCTTCTTTATTATATTTCTCAAATGTTTGTAGGCACCAACCTACGGGAGACACCAATCCCCAAATTACAATTTTTGTAGGCACCAACCTACAGGAGCACCAACCCCTTTTTGCTAAGCACCAACTCAGCAAGAGACACCTATCTCTTCAAATATGAAGGCACCAACCTTCCTTACGAAAAACAAACTCTTTTCTATCTTTTATGTTGTTGTTGCTTCAACAAGTGATAGAACAAAACTACTGCTCAGAATATCCTTTTTTATTTATTTCAGTCCCTTCACATAAATAAATCGCTGCAACTTTTCATCAAAAATAAATCTGCCCTTCACTCCTTTTTATTTCATATTCTGCTCTTCCTTTTCTCTCTTCACACAAAATATTCAATGTGTGTGTCCTTTTTTTAAATCAAATGATTCTATCTCCTTATATATCCTTCTCACATCCTTTCGAAAAGACACATCATTCTAACCAACACAACCTTTCCATTATTTAATTAACACAACTTAATTAAGTGCATTAGTCGGCTTAAAACCAAAAGTAATTAATGCAGCCCATAAAAATTATTAAATGCACATTAAACAATGCAATATACTCCATTAAATGCGCTGGCCCTTTCTTTAATAAAATTGCTGTCATCATTAAATCGCTGCCAGCCATCATTAAATCTTCTTTTTCACCATGAAACATGGCATATGAACGCCTTAAAATGCTGATATATTTCTCATATGTACAGCTGTGTATATCTCGCTTATACCATGTAACAATACTTCTTTTCATGTAGTTAAACTTTCGTTTTCAGCCTTTCTATACTGCTGGTTATTTCCGTTACTTTCTACCATTTCTGTCAACATCCGTCAATAGTTCCGTCAACTTCCGTTGTCAACATCCGTCAATATTTCCGTCAACTTCTGTTACACATTTCCATTAACCAAATACATCAATGATTAAGCCTTTGACATCAATGACAATATTTCCAACAGAAGGGTGGAACAACTCAAGAAACACCATAACAACATGAAACCATAAGAGAAGGTATCCATAACGTAATCCAAAATATAAAGGGTTATGCTTGACCTTGAGCTGCGGCATGTAGCAAGACACCTCAAAATGAAACAAACCTAATAATGTTTCGTGTGCCACTAGGGATTTTATTACAAGTAACCAAGGTGCCAAAAGAGGGCTTTGACAATGAAAGACAAACCATGTGGTCAAATTGGACACTCTAGAAGTGCACATGGTAGGTGCACATGCCTTTTCTATTTTCCTAATTTAAAAAATAGGAAAATATAAAATATGCTTAACTAGGAACATAACTAACCTTAAGCTTAACAACTATGGTGTAGTAACAACTTACACCAACCTCTTGCCCTTCTGTACTGGGCCGTGGCCTCTGATTTCAAGCGATAAAGTCCTCTGCATGTGATCTGTCTTGGCTGCATAAGGATTCTCTAAAACAATTATAAAAGAAAATGCAACAAAGGTTTAGCTACTTACATGTTACTCTCTTGCTGATGAGAGTTCCTTGGATAATTTGTCTCTTTCTAAATGAAAATTGTGAAGGAGTTAGAAATGAAAGTTACTAACAGAAAGAGGGAACTAGAATATATAAGGTAAGAAGATAAATAACCACAACTTTGCTTAAATATTGCTAAGAGAGAAAACTAGAATATATAGGGTAAGGTAAGACATAAAGCCTTTAAGGCGAAATAAATAATTGTTATTTCTGTTAGACAACAGGTTGTAGACAATACATGGTCCAAGTTAATCTGTTGCTTGCCGGAGGAGAAACAACCTTAGGTTGTAGATATCAATTTATCTGTAAGAAATAAGTTATCATGATTATTTTTACAGTTAGGCTTATATTTGACTTCCAAGATAAAATCATGGGTCGTATAGATTACATTGCAATAGCCTGCATTTATAACCAGACAAATAGTACATCATGAGATCTTTTTCATATCATAGGAATAATTAAATCCTAACATAGCCTAGTTGTAACAAAACTAACAAACTAATAATATGCCAACAATATACTAATACTATTGTATAGTATCTAATATACCTAGCAAGACTCTCCAAAACTTTTGTTTTTCTTTCCTCACTGAATCTTAAATATCGATCAATGTCTTGTTATGCTCTTTTTCCCTTTGGAATCTACTCAAGATTTTATTGGTTATAGAACCAAATCAAATATCCATCTGTTTGTTAAAATTTTGTTAACTGCAATCTGCACCTTACTGTAGAGATACCAACTTTAGATCTCCCCCAGTGCTACATCCCATACCCAAAAGAGGGAAAAGGGGGAAAGTACGTTAAATTCAACAGCCACACTTTGCCTTTTGAAAGAAACTGGAATCAGATGAAAATCCTGTTTAGTATTAAGAGAAAAAACGGAAAATGCCATCAAACCCCATGAAATGTTTTTTCCCATGTCAGGTCATAAAGTTTAAAGTTAAAATACAATCATGTTTCTTCATGATTACTTGTGGTTCTACAGAAATTGAAGCTGTGAAGCCAGTAAAGTAATGAATTTGGTCTTCGTTTGAAGGATAGATATGTGTCACTGCGAATAAACATTTACCATGTTTCCCAATGAGTTCTGATGTTAGTGTCTTGGGTAGTATGCAAATTCAATGATAAATATTCATTGTGACATCCCTTGGCTATGATCATGAAAGCCAGTGGGGTTAAGGATTATATTGTAAATTCAAAGGGATTGTAAAATCAATTATAGAAAGTAAATATCACATTTGGATACTATATACCCTATCAAATATGTGTGTCTGCCTATCTTTAATTGATGGTGTGATATGGAAAGTATTTGCATACATTTCCCATGTCAAAACTTGAGGTTGGTTCGTGATCTTTTATGAATACCCCAGCCGGTAGCAAATAGCTTGCTATCTCTAAGAATGGTTCAAATAGAAAATATTGTTGAAAAGTTTTTCCATACGTGGCAGGTATTAATTTTATAGGAGAAAACTACTTGTGTTTGTCTGAGATGCGATAGGTCATGCAATCTCTGGATATTGTTCTGCTAGAAGAGCACAACAATCTTCTTGATAAAAGAGTGAGCACACAACCTTATAATTATCAAATGGATGTTCTAGGACATAATAATACTAGTAAGACCAGTCAAGTCTCACCAAGTAGACTGTTGTGTCATTGTTTGTTTCAGGATTATATTGTTACTTAAAACATGTTGTCTCATGTGGTTGGTAGGATTGGCATATATCTAGAATAGATATGATGAAGTCCTAGCTAATTTACAATGGAACACAATATATCTGATTGATGTATTTTGCTTCTGAAATGAAGCTGTTGAGGTCCTCGGGAGTAAAGACAAAAATAAAGCAATGATAATTTTAGAGAGTATTCCTTCTTGAAAGGTGAAGCTGCTAAAATCACAAAATTGTGTCCAGAGTATGCAACATTTATAAGTAGTAATATGAGTGTGTATCGCAGAAAACATGCTCAACGCCTGACTACATGGATGTGTATAGCATTACGATTTTTGACAATAGTGATGCATCAAATCAGGATTGGTCTAAAATTAATACTGATAGGCATTGAATATTGTCATATGTTAATACCTGAATCTATTTGAAGTGAAATTGTTCTCGAAAATTTCCCAACTATCTTCCACTACATTGATTAGTAAAGCCTTTCAAAATCTGTTGTTGGTATTGAATACCCTCATGGTAATAGAGCAGTTGATGGGGTTGGACTTTAGATTTATTTGGTTCAGGTTGATTGATATTTACAGTCTTTTGATTACTATAGTTTTTAATCTATATGAGGCTTCAACAGTTTGAACTCCTTATTACCATTGAATTCTATCACCAAAATGGATTTTGTTGGTTGACATTAGATTTTTTTCTTTCCCCCTGTTGTGATACCTTTATTTCTTCTTTCTTCTAAATGTCCTTTAAGGACGAAGTGATTTGAATCTGAAAGATCCCCAATAATTTCTTTTTCCCAAATCAGATTTTAATGTTTTGCAAATGACAAATTAGGGCTGTTGAAACCCTCGGAGATCAATCTAGGGCAAATCTGATTTTATTCCAGCCAAAGCGACTAGGGTTTTTGATAAAACTCAATGCAAATAACTCCAAAAAATTATACTTTCTACCCCAATCGATTTCTAATATTTTTAAAAGCCAAAATATACTAGAAATCAGATTTATATGCAGATAAATAATTCAGAAAAACAGATCTGAAATCTGATTCTAAACTGGCTGGAAACTCCTCAAATATTGCTCAGAAAATTATAAATTTGCAGCTCCTTTATTTATAAAAATATAGAGATGTTTGACAATAATTTTCAAAGGAAAATACCTCTGGAATATGCCCAAACAGCCCCTAGACTGGGTCGATCCAACGGCTGCAAATAAATTACCGAAGGAACATCAAACACTGCTGGAAACTTGACTGAAAATCTGAATTAGCTCGTTGGAAATTCCTGAGTGAAATCTCCTCCCAATCCCTTGGGGTTTTGGAAATTCGAGTGAAATCTCCTCCCAATCCCTTGGGGTTTAAGAGATAAATTCTCAAGGGTTTTTCGTCCTTGGAATTTTTACAAAAGCTGGAAGCTCTTTGCAATGAAAATATGATAATAAAAATCTGGATATCCCTCTAGCAAGTCGACTTTCCCATATATAAGAGAAGTAACCCAAATCAGCCTCCAAAAACAACTAATGACATTGCTTGATTCTCCCTAAGCTGGTCGCATTTTTCTTATGGGCCAATTGTCACACTTTTCTATTTTTTAGCCCCCACAATCCAATCCGAAGCTCCTTAGAGACCAAATCCATTCTTCCCTCATCATCCAATGGTGTTAACTCTACTGAAGAAATCACATATCTTTTTAATGCCTTCTTCAAGCAAGACACATGAAAAACATTGTGTATCTTACTTTCAGAAGGTAACTCCAACTCATATGCTACCGCCCAACTCTCCTCATCACCCTGTATGGACCATAAAATCGAGGCTTAAGCTTCTCTGCTCCACTCTTCTTAAGAGTGCTCTGTCTATAGGGCTGAAGTCGCAGAAATACCATGTCCCCTACCTCAAATGATCGCTCAATCCTATGCCTGTCTGCATACATCTTCTATTGATTTTGGGCATGCTACATATTATCCTTAAGTGCCTTAAGGATATCTTGGCTGTCTGTAAGCACTCCCAAGCCTTAGGGGCTCTACTATCTCCAAATGCCAAATCCACAAAAGATCTCGCGTCATATCCATACAAAGCTCGAAAGGGGGTCATACCAATGGACATATGGTACGTAGTATTGTAAGAATACTCGCACAAATAAGTGCTTCACCCCTTGATCCACTTATTCACAATCTCCGTCTGTCCATTTGTCTGAGGGTGATAACTCGTGCTCGGAGTCAACTCTGTACCTGCCAATCTAAAGAGCTCCTGCCAGAATGTGCTCACAAATCTGCTATCCCGATCACTAACAATATTCTTCGGAAGCCCATGCAACTTGAATATCTCCCGAAAGAATAAATCAGCCACCTGTGGTGCCTTAAAGCTGGTGGGAACAACAAAGAAATGCCCATACTTGGTCAACCTGTCAACTACTGCATAAATGCGATCATGTCCCTGCACAACTGGAAGACCTGTAATGAAATCCATCGAAATGCTCTCCCATTTCTGCTAGGAATGGGTAAGGGCTACAATAAACCTACAGGAAAGTATGCTCGGACTATTTTTGCTGACAAGTCACACACTCACGAACATGGCATAGGACATCCTCCTTGAGACCCTTCCAAGAGAATCTCTCTCTAACTTGCCTGTATGTCTTAAAATAACTGGATGTCCTGCAAGTGGTGCATCATGGAGTGCATGTAGAATCTTGCCCTTGAGCTTAGATTCAGGTACCAAATAAATTCTACCCTTATAATAAATCAAATCAGATATTACCTGGTAGCGCTCATCTTGAATCTTACCATCCATGATCTCGCATGCCAATGTGTTTTTGGAATACTCAACCAGCAGTTGAGATTTCCAATCTGCAGAAATCTCACTCACGGAATATAGGACAGCAATATGTGGCTTCTCAGAAAGTGCATCAGCCACTACATTCTTCTTCCCCTTGACATACTCGATGTCAAAATCATAAGCCTGGATCCTGCTGACCCACTTTTGTTGCCTCTCGTTGAGCTCCTTCATTTCCAAAAATACCTCAAGCTGTTGTGGTCAGTCCTCACCACGAACTTCCCACCCACCAAATACTGTCTGAACTTTGCCAATGCATGCATGATGGCGAGCATCTCCTTGTCGTAGGTGGAATACAACCTCTCATTCTCCCTCAACTTCCTACTCTCGTAGGCAATGGGATGACAATCCTGCATCAAAACTGCACCAATACCTGAGCCCGAAGCATCACACTCCAAAATGAATGGCCTAGAGAAATCCGGAAGAGCTAGAATTGGACAAGTGCTCATCACCACCTTGAGCCTCTCAAATATCACCTGTGCCTCATCTGTCCATTTGAATGCTCCCTTCCGTGTGAGATCTATCAATGGTGTTGCAATATCTCGAATATCCTCTCCATCAGAGCTTCTTTTTAAATCGGCCTCTAATGTTAGGAGGGTGTGGCTACCATTCCCGATTAGACCTTGGTCCTCATTTGCTTGCCCCATTGCCCCGCTTGTGGGGGTATTGGCTTCAGTTTTATTTCTACTTTGTCTTCTTCTTCTTTGTTTTTGGGAACTCGTTTTGAGTTGTCCCCGCCGCACTTTGTAGATCAATTTGGGCTGCAGTCCCATTGACCTACTTTTGTGGTCATTTGTTGGACATTAATATATTTATCTTATCTTATCTCACAAATCTTTCCGTAATATCCACATCTTTGTTTCAAAATCGCGATTTATCGGCGATAAATCGTTTGCAACCATGAAAACGATATATCTTCTGAAAAATCGCGATTTTTGATATGGCGATAAATCGCGATTTTTGGCGATAAAATACACTCGAAAATCGTGGAAAATCGCGGGTGAAATCGTGGCCCCAAATCTGACTCGTTTTTTCACTTGCGCGGCTCGGGTTTCCTCCTTTCTCCTTCTTTCCTTTTTGGAATTTCTTTCCTTTTTGGATTTTTGGTGAAGAAATCACAAGTAGAGAAAAAATTTGCCATTTTTGGAAAGGGTCCGGGAAGATGTAGCAACAAAAACTTGCATGTGCTATAACTTTCATTCGTGGCTCCGTTTCAGGTGTTGTTTTCTCTAAAAGTGCATATTTTCTCGAGCTCTATGCATTGATGGCAATATTTTTCTTATTTTTCTTATTTTCATAAAACAATATTTTTTATTTTTTTGTTTGCAAACTTTGTACTCTCTTTTTTGGTCAAAACTTAATCGAAAATATGCATATGGGCCTATGGCATTCTATAGAGTCACTTCTCGCATCATTTAACATTGTTTTTACATTTAATTTAAGTATATTTTATGAATTTAAATGTTTTTAAAAGTAGCGATAAAGTTGTGATTTTTTGCCAAGAAAAATCGATTTAGATTCAAAATTTGGCCTAGCGATTAATCCCGATTACGATTTTTTGAACTATGATCCACATAGTCCTAGGAATCCCTGCAACTCTGATATATTCCTAGGTGGAAGCCAATCTTGCATAGCTTGTATCTTCTCCTGGTGGACCTTGACCCCGTTGGCCCCAATGACATGCCCAAGATACAATATCTTTGTAAGTCCAAACTCGCATTTGGACATCTTAGCAAATAGAGACTGAGTCTCCATAATGCCAAGTACCTCATCTAAATGCCTCAAGTGGTCCTCCCATGTCCTACTGTAGATCAAGATATCATCAAAGAAAACTAACACGAACTTCCTCAAGCCGCAAATTTATTTGAAGAGATGGTTCATGCATGACTAAAAAGTGGCAGGGGCATTAGTGAGACCAAATGGCATCACCAAGAACTCATAGTGCCCGTAGTGACATCTGAATGTTGTCTTGTGGATGTCCTCCTCCCAAACACGAACGATGGTATCCGATCGAATTGTAATGTCCCCTCTTTCCGAATGATCTAGGACGAAGACCTTTGGCCCTTTTTGTCTACCCAACGGCCAAAGGAAGTGTCAAGGGTGACTAAGTTTTATTATTTTATTATATTGTGCAAATATTAAAAAATAATATTATAAGTTGCACATATAATAAATAATAAAGCTTATTAATAAAATAAAATGCCAATGTTAAAATACAATTAATTTTAATTGTATTTAAGGAGAAAATGCAACTTGCTTGTGGGGACAAAAAAATAGAAAAGTGTGACTATTGGCCCATAAGAAAAATGCGACCAACTTAGGAAGAATCAAACAATGTCATTGGTTGTTTTTGGAGGCTGATTTTGGTTACTTCTCTTATATATGGGAAAGTCGACTTTTTAGAGGGATATCCAGATTTTTGTTATCATATTTTCATTGCGAAAAGAGCTTCCAACTTTTGTAAAAAATTCCAAGGACGAAAACCCTTGAGAATTTTTATATCTTTCGGATGAAAACCCCAAGGGATTGGGAGGAGATTTTGCTCGGGAATTTCTAGCGAGCTAATTCAGATTTTCAGTCAAGTTTCCAGCAGTTTTTGATGTTCCTTTGGTAATCCTTTTGCAGATTGGATTGACCAGTCTAGGGGCTGTTTAGGCATATTCAGAGGTATTCTCCTTTGAAAATCTAAGTTGCAAACGTTTTGGATACGGGAGCAGGAGCGATTTATCGATACGCGAAACGACAAATTTTTTGACCGGATACGACGTAGGATACGCCAAAGACAAAAACTATATAAAAATTAAAAATATATAAATTTCAGCCTTCTAAATAGGAATTTAATTATTAACCACATATTATGCATATGAAAGACAAGTTCAACAAATTCTAAGTTAGGGTTCAATGGTTCAAATTGGGAGTTGCCTTCTAAATAGGAACTTTCAGGATTAGGGTTCAATGGTTTTGATGTAAATAATTTAAAAAAAAAAAATCAAAATGGGGATGTTCCGTCCAAATCCCGAAATAGAAACATCTTGGATGTCACCAAAATCTAAGGGACAAGTCTACTCATGACACTACTACATAATCTATCAGACTTGGTATAGTAATTAGGCAAAGCCATGTTCAAGACCCACTAGAAAAGCTTCCATGTTGGTTACTTTCCAGGTATAAAAAAGACAAAACGTAATTGACACGAGCATGACCACGATGAAGACCCGGAGGAGTGTTCTTGAATGAATGATTGATTTTAGTAACGTTCATTAGACCAAGCGGTCTATGATGAAGACCCATGAAGTGTATAACATTCAATCAAGGAAAAAAATGGCTTTTAAAATGCATTTACTTTTCTTAAACCAAAACACATATTAAGGATCCAGGAGCGGATGATAAGCAAGGGTTTTGCGGAAACGCCGGGTACGGACTATGCCGTACTCGGGCGTTTCGCAGCCTTGCCCTCCCACCGCCGCTCCGCTCCCACTCCCGCTCCCACTCCCGCTCCCACTCCGCGCTCCCACTCCCAAGGCCTTCTAAGGCGTTTAGGTAACATAGTTGAAAATTATTGTCAAACATCTCTATATTTTTTAAATAAAGGAGCTGCAAATTTATAATTTTGAGCAATATTTGAGGAGTTTCAGCCAATTTAGGATCAAATTTCAGATCTGTTTTTCTGAATTATTTATTTGCACATAAATCTGAGTTCTACTATATTTTGGC
This sequence comes from Taxus wallichiana var. yunnanensis, assembly GCA_018340775.1. Classification (NCBI taxonomy): domain Eukaryota; kingdom Viridiplantae; phylum Streptophyta; class Pinopsida; order Cupressales; family Taxaceae; genus Taxus; species Taxus wallichiana. Next base: position 381,877,423 of record CM031239.1, on the reverse strand, counting down.
TTTTAAAAATATTAGAAATCGATTGGGGTAGAAAGTATAATTTTTGGAGTTATTTGCATTGAGTTTTATCAAAAACCCTAGTCGCTTTGGCTGGAATAAAATCAGATTTGCCCTAGATTGATCTCTAAAGGGTTTCAACAGCCCTAATTTGTCATTTGCAAAACATTAAAATCAGATTTGGGAAAAAGAAATTGTTAGGGATCTTTCAGTGGTATCAGAGCAGTGTATCCTCCCAGCCTGTTCGGAAATCAGATTTGCATGAACAGAGGTAAGAATTATTCAATATGAAGTGGACCCAAGTTCCTATCTTTGATGGCACTAATGGAATATCTGCTAGATTGTGGTTGAAGAAATTTGAAAGATATTTGTTATGTAATCCGGTGTGTCAGGATGATGCCCTCATGCTCATCTCTAGATACATGGATGGAATAGCACACAAATGGTGGCATCATCTGTTGAAGACCCAAGGGGATGAATCCGTTGCTTTCTTTGAGGATTTCACACAAAAATTTCTAGAGAGATTTGATGTGCAGGTTGAACAAGGAAACAAAATCATGGAGTCTACCAAATCAGATCTACACTTGGAGAGAAATCAGCCCATTGTGTATTCCAAAGAAGAAGAAGCTCCAAAAGTATGATTTCCATTGAGCAAGATAAGGGTGTTAGTGAAACTTGTTAGAGAAACTATTCCGTGTAGGAAAAGAAATTCATATATGCAAGCAAAGAAGATGTAATGGAAACTCTGAAAAGGTGTGAGGAATGGAATAACAGAGCTAGAGCTGCTAAATTGATAGCCGCTCAAGCGAGACAACACCTACAAGAGTTCAGGGAAAAGATGTGGGCAAATGATGCAAGGAAGTCTACACCCACGAAAGAAGACTCTATGGAGCAGTTGGCACATGAGGAGGAGCCTCACATGGACACTTGTGTGGAATTGCAGGCTGCTGCAATTTCCAAACCAACAACTTTTGATCAGCTTTCAAATACTTTCAACGGGCACTTAGGCAACAATGTTGGGGGCAACTCAACATATGTCTATCTTGAGCACACAGGGGACATTGATGGCATTGAAAGGTATGAAGAGCATAATAATGTGTCTTATTTATTGCTGCCTATTCCAATTTATTTCCATCATGAGATGCATGATAAGATAGAAGGTGGAGTCTTCATTGTGGAGTTTGTTGGACCATTATTCCAAATATATGTATATGAGCATTTTGTGGATGATATATGGGGGCAAGTTTTGGCTCACTTGACAGGAATAGGTGCCAGGCTTGCGGAACATTTCAGCATGTTTTGTCTCTTGTGCGTGACACTTGGACAAAACAAGATCATAATTGCTTGAGGGCAAGCAATTTTGGGAAGGGAGGATTGTAATGTCCCCTTTTCCAATCGAAGACCTTTGGCCTATTTTGTCAACCCGACGGCCAAAGGAAAAATATAAGGGTGACTTAAGTTTTATTAATTTTATTATATTGTGCAAAAAATTACAATATAATAGCACATATAATAAATTAATAAACTTAACATTAAAATAGAACCTAGAAAAGTACATCAAAAGAAAAGCACTTATTTAATTTGTATTTTCTAGGGAAAATGGCGACTTGCCTTAAGGGGAAAATGGGAACTTAGAAAGGATAAAACATTTCTATTGTGTATTCCCTCTAAGGAAAAAGCGACCAGCCTTGGGAGAGAAGAAAATAATTATTAAATGCCTTTTGTATTCTCCCTAAGAGAAATGGCGACTTGTCCTAGGAAGGGAAAATGGAGGGTAGAAAATGCATAGAAAGAATCATGAATGCTGATTGGAGGAGAAAAAGGTTGTTTTGGGTCTCTTCTTCCTTTATAAGGAGAAGTCGACTTGAGGGGAAGACATTCTATGCTATGATCATTTTGATAATTTTTTATTTGTGTCTTAAGCTTGTTGCTTTTGTATATAAATTCTAAGGACGAAAACCCTTAGTATTTTCTCTCTTGTGGACGAAAACCCCAAGAGAATTGTGAGAGATTTCCACTCAGGAATTCTCATTGGTTTAACCAGATTTTTCAGTCATTTCCAACAATGTTTTTGGAGAATAAAATTGCAGCAGTGTTATCATAATTTCTTCTTGTGGAGCGATTCATTCCTTGGCTGGTTTGCATTGTATTCGAGGTATTTCAGATCTGAATATTATTGTCATATCATCTACTGATTTTTGGGAATCAAAGCAAAGCATTTTCAGAATTTTTAGAGGCTTTTAAGAGGTATTTTCAGTCAGTTTATTATGCAGATTTCAGATCTGTTTTTCAGTCATTAGTGACCTCTAAAAATCTGATTTTTGATATATTTGGGCTTTTAAAAATACTACAATCAGTTTGTGATCAAAATATAATTTTTGGGTGCTAATTGTGTTGGGTTCCCACTCAAACCCTAGTCGCATTTACCAGTAATAAATCAGATTTGCAGCAGTTGTCTTTAGATTTTGTGTTATTGCATTTGGGATTTGCTAAGAATCCAACTGGGAGTATAATATGTCCATTGGGGACATTACGGAATCCATGAGGGCATGCATCATACCTAATTAATACTTAGTTCAAGGGTTTCTTTGTAGAGCTCAACTTACATGACCATGCCTTACGTAGCCCTTCTAACCTATTTATATTGTGTCTCCAAGTAACCTACCCATTCACCTATCACATGTTAGAAGACGTGCATAAGGAAGAAATAAAGAGAAGGCGGATTACACACTTTGGAGTTTGTATCTGTCATTTTTATTATGCAAAAGATAGTTACAACCGTCTATCGCTTAAAATGTAACTGATAACTAATTAAGTAAAGCCTTATATTCTAATACCCTCTCTTAAGGCTTACCCTACATAAAGTAAAAACGAACATTCTAACAAAACTAGAACCAAACATTTCTGTGCAATCTTGAGAGGTTTTCATTTTGAAAGCAAGTGCTTTGACTAGGTAGGGCTCCATCAAGCTGCTTCATGACCTTCGTAAAGGTGTATCTCCCAAGCTGAATTCCCGAGTTCCCAAATTTCACCTCCCGTACTCCCAAATCACAGATCTCCCGAATTATTGGACAACCATCCATGCTAAGTTTCATCTACCTTGTATCCTTCCCCGCCTTCAAAGTTTAGAGCATCTTTATATTACGTATTCGTCATGTTTTGTCCTCTCTCCCTTCTACATCTGGTGGGTCTTCAACCATGGTTATATTGGCTGTATTTGATATGCCTTTGGCCGTTTACCCTTGAGCACATCATTGGTTCAAACACGACAATCCCACGCTGTGTGTCCTCTTTTCGTACAATAATGACATTCGATATCCCGGTTATCTTTATTTGACCTTCTACAAAAGTTTCTGGTTCTGGAATCAAATGCACTTTCTTGTTGAGAATTACCTTCGATTCAGACTTTGTGCCCTAAAGAGAGGGTGGATTGCACACTTTGGAGTTTGTGTGTCCGTCATTTAATTATGCAAAAGATAGTTACAATGCAGTTGACATGGTTACAACCGTCTATCAGTTAAAGTGTAACTGGTAACTAATTAAGTAAAACCTTATATTCTAATATCACATATCTAATATTCATTGCTTTATTCAAAATGTGAATAATCTCAGGTTCACTGTGTGTGTATCTACCAGGTATTCAAGAATCGACAAACATACAACTTAGGAGCAATGATGCATTGCTGTGCCTTGGACATCTGCAACCTATGGATCTGTTGAATAAAGATAAAGCCGAATCAAAATCAAAAGCAACATTGTTATAAGCCCAATCAAAATCAAATTCCCCTATTACATATCTAATGTTCGTTTCTTTATTCAATATGTGAATATTCTCAGATTCACTGTGTGTATCTACCAGGTATGCGGGACTTGTCAAAGCGTACAACTTACGAGAGCAATGATGCATTGCTGTGCCATGGACATCTGCAACCTATGGATCCATTGAATAAAGATAAAGCCCAATCAAAATCAAAAGCAACATAGTTATAAGCCCAATCAAAATCACAGCAGCATGGTTATAAGCCCAATCCAAATCAAAGCAACATAAGTATAAGCCCAATCACAATCACAGCAACATAGTTATAAGCCCAATCAAAATCAAAGCAACATAGTTATAGAGTTCCACCCTCTGAACATAAGCTCTAACTTGTTACTTCATGAAAAAACATATCAACAAAAGGGATATGAATCTTCCTTTTGTGAACTCTGTTTATTATGATTTGAGGCCTGACAAATGTAATTGCTATCGTAGCAAATCCAAGAGCTAGAGCTTTAGATGTAAAGTTATAGAAAAACTCAGCAGGTCGACTGGCTTTCATCCCTCATTTCTGTGCATATTACTCTCTATAAGAATCAGCTTGGAAAGTCATCCATTGATCTTATTGTTTAGGAGTAATTTTCACATTTGCTCATGTATGTGTTGAATTTTCACTCTTCTTATTCTAGTAAACTATCCAAACTTTTTCCTTTTCTCAAAGCCATTCTTGACCTTGTTAAAGGAGATGTGACCCTGAACTCAGACTTATTCCTATATGAGATATTTGAACAATGTAGGCCTGGAAAAATTCCACATGTGCTACAAGCATCAAGGACTGGGAAGATGCTGAATGATCATCTTGAGGAAAACATTCAAACTGAGTATTGACATGCAAGTTATCATGGTTCTTCGGTGTTCTAAACAAATAAACTGATTTGTGCAGTCTGTGAATACCAGTAAAGGTCAAGCATAGAAGCAAGGGACAGAAAAATGTATTACATGTTTAAGGACCTTTACACCAGTGCTAATTACCGACCAAAAAAGAGAGTTTACAAACTAGTGAGAGCTTAAAAGAGCCACTTTTGTCCATTTTGTGGAGAAATGCAGTCAACTAAGTTCTTCATTTGTTTGAGAAATAGGTTGACAACCATCTCTCTGAACGGAATTTCACACATGCACACACATACAAACCACATGTGTGCACTCTCCCTGCATGTGCACACACAGCACAAAGCGTGCCCTGATGCTCTGACACACAAACACCACATGCACGCACATTATTTTCAAAGACAATTTTCCAGCCATATTATTTTTGAAGGAGATCAGAGAGAAGCAATATACACTTTTTTCTAAAAGCAGGAACATCGTAGTACTTTGCTTCGAAAATAAGGTTACGCCATAGTATTTTAACTTTCAAGTGGCAAGAACTAAATTATGTGCCTGTTTGTTCCTATTGAAATGTGCCTTTTTGGTTGAAATTCTTTGGAATGATTATACCCCTTGTATATAACCTGAGTGTTTGCTATGAATATTCTCTTCATAGGATCCAAGCACAAATAACAGGAAGTCATACAACCAAACAAAGATAAATGGTTTCCATCGAATCGAATTCTAAGATTTAGGATATATGTACCTACAGACATCTGGCTCTCAAGTCTTTGCTTATGCCTGACAAGTGACAAGACTGTTAATGGCAAACAATCTACCCTATTATATTGCTGGTTACTGGAGCTTCCTTCCCATTAGCTGCTTATCTCAAAAAAGCTTCGCCTACAGTTGTTGTGTGATGCCAGAGCAGAAAATAACTTTCATTTTGGAATGCATGAGGATATAAAAACAAGTCAGTCATGCCACATGGAGTATTGGTTATTAATATAAGAAATGAGAAAGCCAAGACAACAGAATGGTGAAACTGGAGAAAGGAAAAGGAAAATCCAATGTAATTTGAAATGAGAAAGGGGACAGAATATCCCTAATTGATTCATTATGTACCAAGGTAACATATCAACCTCTGAAATTTTACTATCGAAGGCATTTATATATTAATACCCTAGATCAAGTTGATGCATTCAGTAAGATTAATCCTGTGGATGACATCTAATTGTACAGCAAGAGCAAATGCCATGATAATATCCCAAGTTTAAGGGTACCCAACTGGGGTTGCTCTCGGGTAGACTATTTAACCAAGTGATTAGGTATACCCCACCAAGACAAGGCTAGGTGAAAGTCCCAGGTGATTTTGATGGAATAGAAGCCCCCTCAGATCGTGTCCTCTTAACCTAAAGGTTTTCCAAGTTTAATGGTTTACTATAGCGATTGAGATGAATTGTCCAATTCCTACTCCAGCAATACCGCGAAGCCTGTTCTTGTGGCCTGCAGTACTGCCAACCCATGTTTCATGGTCTACTATACTGCCGAACACTCTTGAGGTCTGCGGTACTACCAAGATCTATGTTGCCAGGAAACGGAAACAGAAATGGGTACGAAACGCGGAAACGGCAATTTTCAAAAAACCTTGGATATGAAAATGCGTCAATATATATATTATATATTATATATATATATATATATATATATATATATATATATGCATAGTACTCATTTTATAATTGTAGACCATAAGAGATAATTGATAAAGCACTCAAAATATTTTGAATTCATTGAAATTTGAACTTCTAAAGAGTCATCATTCAACATGGTTACAATTTCAATGATTCACATATACATAATAATAATCTAGATTCTAGAATATATCATCTAGATTTCCTCATAATCATCTCCATGAACAACACTAGCACCGACATCTCCACTCCCACTAGCTCCACTCTCCCTCCTTTCTGCAAAAGATCCTGATTCTTCTTCATCAATACCAAGCAGTGAAAGTTGGCTAAGAGTTGCAGCAGAAGCATCAAAGTTGCTAGTCTCAGGATCAATATCCCAAAGTTTGTTGGGACCTCTAACATAGGCTTCACTCTTGTGTGATAGAATGCGCAAATTGGAATGCACATACACTAAATCCTCAGCCTTCTTGGATGCTAACTTGTTCCGTTTGGCTGAGTGGATGAAGGAATATGTACTCCAATTCCGCTCTGCTGAAGAATTGCTAGCCACCTGTTACAAAAAAGAAGTTAGAAATTTTCAATTAGTAATACTAATAATATTAATTTACTAAGAAGTAAGAACATACATTTTTAATTAATAAACAAACTTTTGATTTCATTTTAATATTTGATACCTGTGAAAGGATTTTAATGGCAATAGGTCGCAACCACTTGGCATCATGGCCATGTGCACACCACCACATGCATGGGGTCATCTTGTACCTGTCAAGTGTGCATCTATTTCACCCATGCTACTATTAGATGAAGAGACAAAGAGCATCATTTCACAGCGGACCGTACTAGTTACATCTGGATCAGGAAAAAGCCTCCGGAATGTTGCCTTAGCTCCACTTGCAACTTCATGGTCATCATATGGTTTTTGCCTACCAGGTAGTGCAAGTATTTCACTACTATAAAATTTGGGATTCAGGGCATAGGCTAGGAGATGCAATGGGGTGGTCATTTTATTCCACCTTCTCATGATCACGTTCTTAACTTCACTGTAGAATTTTTCTTCAGGATCCTGCTCTTTTTGTTGTATGATGTCTCTAATTTTTTCAAGCATAGAGTCAATGCCATCATAGATCTCCCCTATGCAAGTATTATTTGTGTCTGCATATCTAATCATAAATAAAATAGGCTCAGTAAAACTAAGCAAGTATGCAACCTTTGCCCACCAAATATCAAGTATCACTGATTTTACTTTGATGGCTCTTTTGTGTTTGTTGGCCTCCACACGGACCAAACATCATCAATCACCATAAGCCTTAAGGCTTGCTTTACCTTCACAAGTCGTCTCAAGACAAGCGTGTGAGAGGCAAATCTTGTTTCAGCAACCTATTAAAATAAATTAAAGCAAGTTAATAAAATATAAAATTAAATTTAAAAGGAATTCAATTGATAATTTGATATTTCATAAAAAGTTAGCAAATAAAAATTAGAAACTAGGAAATTGTTTGGTTACCTTCAGCAACTCCAATGTCGAGAACCTCCTAAAGATAGCCTGGGACATATGATGATTTGTGACAAACATTTGGATCTCATTTGCCTCTGTATAAACTTCCTCAATCCATGGTATTTTGCCAATCTTCTGCAACATCAAATTCAAGGAGTGTACTGCACAAGGTGTCCAAAAAATGTGCTCATATCTCCCCTCAACAATCATCCCTGCTGCTCTACAATTTTTGGCATTGTCGTGATGACTTGGACAACGCTTGCAGGGCCCACTGACTCAATAGCCTCAATCAAAATATTAGCAATAAATTGAGCATCTTTCACTTCACCCTCACAATCAACAGCCCTTAAGAACATTGCCCCTTTAGGGCACACTGCAACAATGTTGATTAGGGGTCTATTTCGGGCATCTTTCCATCCATCTGAAATGATAGATACCCCTGAGTCCTTCCATGAATCTCTAATTGGCTGCAAAGAAGTATGTACATGGGCCACTTCTTTCATCAACAATGTGGTTCCCACCTTCTCATAACTAGGGCTTTTATACCCTTTCGGTGCATCATTAATACCTCTCACCATTTGTTGCCAATAAGGTGAGCACAACACATTGAAAGGCAGCCCACATGCATAAATGCATCGAGGAACCAACTCATCAGCAACATCCCTTTTCTCATTTGCAAATGCTTTGCTCTAATGGGCCTTTGGAAATTCTCTTTCATGACAAACACTCTCCTCTCGTTGGAGTTTCAACTGCAACTTGGATAAAAGGATGGTTTGATGGGTTGGGTGGTTTTGTGAACCCCTATTTTGCAAAGGAGCAGTTTTAAATCTAGCTCTTGAAGCTTCCATATCAGCCTCCTCTTGCTCTTTCAGATATGCCAATATATGTTTCGGTTCAACCTTGCCACATTTTCTAATCCCCGTTCTTGATTTCCCCATTAAATGAGCTTTGAGTCGGGTATAAGAGGATTTAAATTGTATTTTGCAATGATTGCATACCCAAACTCGAGAGCCACCGCCAGCAAGGTTCTCCACAATTTGCACGTCTCCAAAGAGGAGCTCTAGGATCCACACCCCCACTTTGGCTTTCTTCCCCTTCCCCATGCCCTCCCACTGAAGCTGAACTGGATGCCATTGAATCAAACCTGCACTGAAAAATAAAAACATAAACTTAGATAACAATAAATTATTAAATAGAACCACACCCTACATATCCTATTCTGCTTTTGATCACCAAGTTCACCGTTCAGGCGCGAGGTGAGAGCATACACAGGGTTCGGATTTTTAATTTAAAAAAACAAAATAAACTTTTTTAAAAAGCAAAAAAGAATTAAATTTAAAAACCCTACACATCCTATTTTGCTTTTGATCACCAAGGTCACCGTATAGGTGTGAGGTGAGAGCATACACAGAGTTTGGATGATATTTATAATTTTAAAAAAGAATATATGCTTTTTATTTTAAAAATGCAAAGAAAATGTTACATTTTTTATTTTTTTAAGCATAGAGTTTTAAAATTACTAAATTAAACCTACATATTGACATCATGATCAATGATCACAAATGATGTGTGCATAATGCACACATCATTCGTGATCATTGATCACATTAACATTTTCTTTAACAAAAAAAAAACTTGAAAAATACGGTTAATGCACACATCATTCGTGATCATTGATCACATTAACATTTTCTTTAGCAAAAAAAAAAATTGAAAAATACCTGGTTTTTCCTCCTTGAAGTCAATCCCACCTTCCAAATCTGATTTGAAATTCCTCCTTGAAGCCTTTAGCTCTTAGCAACACGTCCTAAACTCTTCCTTCAAGCTGCTCCTTGATGTCTCTTTGCTCTTCACAATGCTAAATGCTAGTTTAATGAAAACTGTATTTAGCAAGAGAAAAATGAGAGTGTGATTTAGAATGGACCCAAGAGGTCATTATATAGCTTTTAGGAAGTGTGTTTAGCAAGTCTAGGTAGTTGTATTAGGGTTAGGGTTCATTTAATGCAAGTTTTTTTATTTTTAAAAAGTAATGACGTTTTTTAAAAGTAAAAACCGTTGGAAACGCCAAAAACGTTTCCGGAAACGTTTTAGGCGTTTCCCCCGTTTCGTGTCCCTGAAATGTTTCCGAAATGTTTCTAAGGGGAAACGTGACCCCCCTCTACGTTTCCTGGCTTCACAGACCAAGATCATCAGTCCATCTTTATCAGATATCACACGCACAATACCAATGGTGTAGGGATTTGGGAAAACACGCATTGTTATTTTCCATTGAGCTACTAGCCCTTTTGTGATCAAGGCTTTTTGGTAGGCTTCTTGTTACAGTTTGGGTACAGCTCATTTTTCCCAACACCCGCCTTGAGCCACACTTTGGTGCTCGGGGCTCCTAGTCTGGGTCTGAGACAATGTTATTTTCCATGGACCAGCTAGGAGTTGAACATAGGACCCCCCTTTGCACTCTAGCATTGAGCTACTATCCCTTTTTTAACTGGGGCTTTTTTTAGGCTCTTTGTTATGGTTTGGGTGATGGTCATTTTTTCCAACAGGCATGGCATCATTCAAGCAGATACCAAACCCTTTGCACTTTTCATCATTGGATCTCAGGGTTCTGGAGACCTATAGACAAAACTGCTAAGATCAACTCACATTACATGTTACAGCCAAGTGCCGAAAGTGTTGTTTCCTTTGCCCTTAAAGAGTCAAGGGTTCCCCTTGCAAGGTCGAAGGGCAATGCCCTGTGGGCCCGTTTTTACCAATACATTTTGACACCATTCAGCTCCAACAGAAAAAAAGTGAAGAGTTATGTGAAAGCATAATCATTTCAACTTCCACAACTGTTCTTTAGCTTTCACAACTTTGTAACATTATGTATACATATCTAGATAGATAGTTCTCATCAGAAATCATAGTATAGAAGCAACTAGTAGAAGATAGACAGCCATACATCTCCTCAGGAGTGGCGAGAGCCAAGATCCAAATATCCAGAATACAGAAATTTGGCAAATAATAACAATATGCAGAAATATAACGGAAATCACACAGCACAAGAGGTATTTGTGGGCCAAGATGCCCTATTAGTAGTATCCAATATACTCATAAATAGAATAATTACCCTTGAGGCGAGGCAACACTATACAATACTCCTTCAAGTTCTCCCACTGTGTGAGTGCTGCTTTGAGGGGAACAACCTCCAAGATGATTCTAATCAAGTAGAATACTCTCCATATACTTGACATCCATCACAATGATGCCATCTCCTATATATAGACACTCCATTAATAATAATGGAGAGGTAAACAACTATTACCAACACGGGTCGACTTATTACCCAATATAGCTAATTCCACAAGTTATCCATTTGACCTGATATACTTGACTTAATATAACTAAGGAGATATGTGCCACATCCTAGCATCTCCAACAACCCATATACATTATAATTTATAATATCATATCCCTATGTATATAACATGATTCCATGTACATAATGCACAAATTAATAAAGTTTTCTGTTCCAGTTCTATCATATTTCCTGTGTTTCTACACCTAAATGTTATTTTCCATTTGATATTGCTTCTGCATATCACACATCTAGGTTCTAACAATTTATAGTGTTGTACCCTGGATATTTCCTGGGATCAAGATTATATGGTGCCTCCATTGTGTAGTGTTTTCTATAACCCTAGCCAAAAAAGAAAGATTCAGTAGAATTCACCAATCAAGTATAGTCTATAATGGTATACATGGACACAGGTTAAGGTACTTGCAGATCTTTGAGAAAGCTATTTTTCTTTTATTATCTAGTTGTTGATGGAAGGCTTCTTATCTCAACTTTGCATACTTGGCAGCCAGCAGTCTGGTTAGAATAAATGGATACTTGCAGGACTCACCAACTATATTGAATGCCATTACTATCCTATAGTATCAGTTAGGTTATCATAACATAGATGGGGCCTCCAGCGGAGCACCCCACTTTTGGGACCTGTATAATAATATATTATCTGATCTCAGGTTTATCACCTCAATCAACTCAATATACAGTTGGTTCGATCACCTTGCTAACCATTCGTAGAATATCGCATAAATGCACTGTGTTCAGTGGGACCGTACTAAACCAGCTATGGTATGGATAGAGGGGTCAACTCCCAACTTCCAACTCTGTTATATAAATATAGATTGGATAGATGAGTGACTGGACTGTCTATCATTGAGTAGGTGAGGAGCCCTGTATATCTATTGGGAGGCTACTAAACCAGGGCATTTCTACTCCTCTATATATCTACATATGGCGATGGCCTACTATTACTATATATAGCGAGGTTGACAAACCTGCTCGGCCCCTCTTTATAATATATAGAGACCCTATATATCTATTTGGCTTCAGCGACTATAGCCAGGTCTATCTCTATCTCTATCTACACATCTATTTGAGTCCATTAATGCCCTATCTATCGATTCCATCTGGAGGGTGGCTAGTAGGTCAGGTAGGCATATAGATCAGATAGGTATGTAATTTTGGCTAGAAACTGGATTTGGGTGGTCAGCCTAATCCTATCCTCCGCCAGGCCCTAGATGTTTAGGCAATCTTGTGGTGCTTATTGGACTAATCTTACTATAAGTTACAGACAATGGTTAATTAAGCCCCTAATTTCAATGCATATTTTTTTATAAAGCAAAAAAATATTGTGATTGTTGTTTATTTGAGCTTAAACCTTATGCCATAATACTGTTGTTATTGCAGGCTTATGTTGCCAGAAGCGACTATGACAACGTAATTGGAGCATTGCCATATTTGAAAGTCAACAGGAAAGCAACATAAATTTTTAAGTTCTGATGCATATCTCATTTCTCCCATTTATCCATGTGGAATGATTTCTTCCATGAAGGATGTGTGTAATCTTAAAGATTGACTACCTCCTGCAAGTACTCTATTGGATGCAATTGTTGTAGAAATTACTGTTATCATCTTTGAATTCAAAATATGCTTTTGCAGGAACATATTTGTGGATTGTCTTGTTTAATTTGAGAGGAGCTTTCAGTTCCATCTTTTTATCTTTTTCACGCAGATGAAAGGAAGTCCTAATGAATGTTTACTTAGAATTTTACCTCTGCCACCTTGTAGGGTGCAGTTGACCTTCCTGGTGAATTTTTTGGCATAGCACATTCTTTATTACGGCCCTGAGCAGGCCTTCACTGCAAATAGAAGTCACCATTAACTGTATATTTATAATTTTAAACTACTGGGAGGTAATTTTGAGACCAAAAACACAATATCACATCTGAATTAGTCACAAGAAAAAATTGTGACACTGTTGTCATCATTTGGGACCTCATCAGACTGTATATGATGCTGTCACAAGACAAAATGACTTAGCAGGCCTTCACTAAAAATTGAGTCACCATTAATTTTGATGACAGTCACAAGAAAATGGATTTTTAATTTTTATTATAAACATGGATATCGTCTCTCCTAGTCAATCGGGAAACCATGACAACATTAGTTACACATATAGCTGACAAGACCAAATGGCAACTAATATATAAAATAACAATAATTGACTCTTTAACTCTTATTAATGACATGCAGGGGAACATTAATGCACTTGGAAAACTAACAAGGACGGTAGATAACAAAACAAAAACCAAGGGGATTTGATGGATGAGAGAAGCATTTTGGGAAGGAAGTAATGCATGGTGAATGTAGGGGATTCTGGAAACTTCATAAAGTTGGATGAAAGATGTTTTGGAAAGGAAGTATGAGAGTGCTATATATAGGGGATTTGATGAGAGAAATGTAGCAGGACTGAATTTGGAGATGGAGAGTTTCGAGCTAATGAGAAGGGTGTGGAGAGCAGCTGAGACTTTGTGAGGTTTCTTTGAATGGAGGTAAATGGTTGGATGAAGAACATGTGCTAAAACAAACCAAATCTTTGTATCTGTGATTTGTTGTGAGTGGTGTGTTGGAGACAATGTTCGAAGGTGCATCTGTAGAGGTGAAAAAGCTTGGATATGAGGAGTGGCAGATAGAGGAAATGTCAACAGTGCCTGGTATAAGTAAGGGATTGCTCACTAACACCTAAATATTCCTTGCTATCCTTGATTAGTATTAAAATGTGTAGACTGAAAGAGGTTGGGGTTTGGTGTGTTGCTGTTTTCCTTTGTAATTTTTTTAAGGACCCACTTCGCTTTATGTGACTGGAAAATGGTGAGACACTTTCATTTTTTCACTCTCTCAAAAAAGGAGTTTATTTGGTGATTTAAAAAAACTTTGAGATAGCAAAAGGGTTGTTTATCGCGCCTTTTTGTACGATGAGCACTCAATTTTAAAGGCTTCTCCCTTGTCTTCTGAGGTAGATGGTTATAAGGCAGTGTCATGTGACTGGAAAATGGTGACACACTTTCATTTTTTCACTCTCTCAAAAAAGGAGTTTATTTGGTGATTTAAAAAAAAAATTGAGATAGGAAAAGGATTGTTTATCGTGCCTTTTTGTATGGCGAGCACTCAATTTTAAAGGCTTCACCCTTGTCTTCTGAGGTAGATGTTTATAAGGCAGTGTCATTAGGAAATTCAATGTGGACTGAGGCTCAAAATGTCCACCTCAGTTATGGAGATTTTTGTGTGTTTACTTATGCTCTTATGCGGGGTTTTAAGGTGGATGATACAGTAAATTGTTTACTGTGCATGCATGCTCATTTGTATCTCTACATTGACATATTATTTTCCACATGCCAGTAGTGGGAAAGCATTGTTTTTTTGTCTGGTTTCATTGCATATTTTCTTTGCAAAGAGGATGGGCATTTGAGGAAAAATCATCCCGACTAATTGCTTTGAAGTAAAAACGCATAGAAGGTTTTGATGAGGGAAAACCCTGCTTCTGTTGTGTGTAATGAAGATTTCTTTCACATAAATGATATCCAGGTTAATATTATTTGATCATATGACAGAGATTAGTAAAAACACTTTTGTAGCTATGGACATTGATATTCATAGTTGGAAAATTCAAACCTCTTTGTTAGCCACATTACAACCACATTCATGTTATTGACAAATTGTCTAGCACAGTTTTAAAATTCCTTGGTAAACATGACAAGGAGCGTAAGTTACTCAGACCTTGAAGAGTAACCTCAAGATGTAGAGCAAGAAGGTTCTAAAAGCCCCAATAATCCTTTATCCCCAGTTTCAGGATTATGGAAATTTTTTATTGTGCTTCTACAAGAAAAGAAGATTATTAAAATGATATAACATCATGGTTAAAGAGTGTCCTTTTTTCCTTGAAAAATATGTTTTTTAGTGTTTTATAGAGCCTCATGTTGCCACTAATAAAAATGTTTGTTAGAAAGGTTGAGGTAGTTCCAAAAATATGAAATCTAAAAAGTGTCATTTGCATGGACAAATAAAAAAAGGGAAAGAAGCCCCCAAGTTTTGTAGATAGACTGTTTACTCCTAAAAATCATCATGCTAAATGATTGGTGCTTGTTGGGATGTGAGAGATTGGGTAACATATGCATGGACTAATTAAACAAGGGAAAGAAGCCCCCAAGTTTTGTAGATAGACCTTTTACACCTAAAAATAATTATGCTAGCACTGATTGATGCTTGTTGGAATGTGAGAGGTTGGGGAACAAATTGGACTCACTATTTTGAAGAGGTTATAAATTAAAATAGTTGTCCAGAATTTAGCTGGGCTCTCAAATATATTGTGTGTTACAGTTTGCAAATTATGGAATCCTCGTTATAAAGACCATGCGGTCTTGTTGGGGACAAGCATGCCGTATTATTTTTCTCTCCACCTCCTGAGGTTCATCAGTATTGGGTGATAGAAGAGGTTCCAAGCTCTACTTCTTCCTAGGATTGTCCAACCCAAACCCTTTTAGCCCAGGGCATTCACCCATGCACATTATCAGATCTTAAATTGGTTCTTTAATATCTGAGCTTTGTTCCCATCCTTGGCCGTTCACTCGAAAATTTATCTTTATCAGCTTAGTGCTTCATAGAGGATCTTAGCCGCTTTGTAATAAGCCCCTCTAGTTATGTTTAGATATTTACATGCTTATTGCTATATTGTTCTAGTTTGTAGTTGCTTTTCAGGACATAGGGTTCCTTTTACCCTAGTACTTTTGTATTCTAACTGCATGTATTTTTAGTCACTATTGAGTGTTTTTAGCCATAGGTGGAAATTAATGTAACTTCTATCCTTTGTTCTGTACTAGAGAATTGTTTGGTTAATCACTAATGCTTAATCTCCTAGGAACTGAGTTGGTTGGCTACTATGCATGCATCTAGCTTGGACCAAAAGAGACAAGATCTTTGGAACTGTATGGGCCATAATTTCAAAAACAAAATAGCCTTGGATGATTAGTGGGCATTTCAAGATGACAAGGAAAATGTTTGTGGGATAGATTTTGAATGGAAATGTAATGTATTCTTCGATGATTTCCTTGTATCACCTTAAATAATGCAAAGCTTTCTGCAAAATATTAAAATCACAAAATGGAGTTTACAGCATAAAGTCCAGGCTGGCAAATTTCACTTTAAAAATAAGCTGTCAAGGTTATCAGGAAAGCAGGTAAATATGCTCTAAAGGTGATTTCTTATGCTCTGCCTGACCACTACGCTACTAGTATTGAACTTGGTCTTAAAACCAACGATGTGGATAATGGAGAGTAGTTTAATGTTTGAATTAATTGAGTATGTGCCCAATTTGCAGGACAGAGACTTTCCAGACAATACTAAAATAGTCTGGGATATCACTAGAGAGTCTATTGAGTCTGACGTTTTAATCATCTTTTGGCAAGAAGCCATGGATACTGTGAGATATGTTTTAAGGTGGTATGGTCAAGACAAGTAAAAGAAAATTCAAGAAGGCTCAAGAATCTGTTATTGAATTTAAGATTCAAAATGACCTTGGAGACCATGTGGTTTATTATCAGTTGGTACACACAAGGTGAGATTTTTTACCAATATACATGTGCCAAAACTAGATTGAGGATTGTGCAACTATAAGTTGATGATAAAGGGAGTGGATCTTTTTCTAAAATGTTGAAAGTCAAGAGTGCAAGAGAAATGATTGATGTGGTCGAAGTTGATGGCGTGCTTTTAAGTTCCTAATGATGCAGGGGTCATTACCAAAATCCTAAAATTTCTTTATGAGATTATTGAATATGGATCCGAGCTCTGCCCTAAAAGACATTTGTTATTCCGATCCACTACAAAAACAATTCCGAAAATCATCTACCCCAAATTGATATTTCCCTTGAGCTATGTGGAAGGGATAGGACCATCCAATCATCCGTTCCAGTTGGATGGATAGATGGAATAGCTAGCCAACCATTCATGTTAGAAGGAATATCCATCCAAAGGGATAAGGACATTGCCTATCCCTTGTGATGAGTTGGGAGGGAAATCAGGATCAATGTTTTAAAAATTGGAACCGGACTCGGAACCGGTCGAGGGTTAGACCGGACCGGAACTAGAACCGGACCGGTTCAAACTTTATGAACCGGTTTACTAAAAACACATAAAAATTTACATTTTTAATGAAAACAATATATTTGAAAGATTAGAAACCATGATTCCAACAATTACACACAAAATATGCAAAGTTTGCTCATGTATATACTATATATGTAAGAAAGGTGTTTATAGCAAAATGGCACAAACTCCAAGTCCAATACACAATACATATATCATATATGAGATTCCGAAACAAAATACATAAATAATGAGGCTCTAAATGGCCTCTATAGTCCAAGACTCCAAAAAAACAACATGTTATGATCATTGATACTACAAGTTACAAAACTCTAGAAGATACTAGATGACATCAATGATCAATCATCAAACTCTGCACCACTACCGAGAATGGGATCCTTAGGCTCATGCTCATCAATATCATCATGTTCCTCTGACTCGTACCCATCCAAATCCTCTAGGACATCTGCAACAACTATATTAGCAAGAGTAGCACGAAAAGCGAGTAAAGTGTCTTCCATGTCTTGGGAAAAGCAAAATTTTTAATTAAAAATTGATGTTTTGAAAAGCAACGTCGTATTTTTGCGACTTGCCACGACTCAACTAGTTCAAGTCGGAACCGACCGGTTCAACTTGTTTGCATCGAATCAAGCTAATTCCCGAACGAACGGTTCCGGTTCCTGGTTCAACCGGTTCTTAAAACACCGATGAAGATGAGAGAGATTTCTTCTCCGGCTGAACTTGGGAGGGGCCTCAATCAATAGATCAAAGATACTAGGGCTCTCTACTAATGGGAGAGGTTTTCCCATGCTCGACAAAAGGGCATTTATGCTCTCGAGTCTCATCCAATAGGGCAAGAAGACCAAGGGCTATTAGGGTCGAGAGATAGTGAACCACGTTTGAGACACTCATATGACTTCACTCCTTTAAGCATTTGTCCAATAGGACAAGGAAGACAAATTATTTTAAGAAAGTGTTGTCATGTGTTTTGCATGGGCAAAATTCAATATTGAAAACATGACAACTATACCCTAGTGTCAAAAATTTTACTTGTAAGCCCTCCCGAACACTCCTCAAATTAGTTTCCTTCCTATGTCAGGCCTATCCCAATCCTCTAAGTGCTCATATGTGTTGTAATGACCTTGTCCATGTGTTTGAAAGATGAAAACAAGTTCATAAAGTTCTTCCGAGATAGTGCCTCTCAAGATGGATTTTTCAATAGACTTAGAAATGGCTATTTTTAGCCTTTCTAAGGTTGGGTGTACATCCTTCGGAGCTGAGTTGAAAGCCCAAATTCATTAGGGAGTGGTATCAAGGAGTTGTGAACATTGTGCAAGTGTTTTAGGAAGATTTAGGGAAGATTTGGAGGTTTAGGAACAAGTTCATTGAAAGTGGGTTTTTAAAGGTGAAGGAGCTTGCAGTTCAAAAAAGCACCTGAGCTTCGGAAGATGATTCCGGAGCTCGGAATGAGTTGGAGGCCAAACAAGATACCATTGGAAAGCTAATTCAATGCCCTACATGGTGGTATTTCAGATTTTTCACAAGACCAATGTGCTTCTTCTCACAACTCATTTTTGGCAAGCATAACCTGTGATCCCGATTAAAAGGCTATTTTTGAGGGGGTTGCAAGCAGAATTAGATCATGGGACCCATCCAATTCTTCTCAAAATGTTGTTTGCATTCAAAATCATATAAAGAAGTGCCAAAAAGACCTTTAGGAGCTCCGACAACTTCATCTTCAAGCTCTCTCTCAAGGTACACTCTTGTAGTTGGAAACTTTTTCAATGCCACATGTTAGCATGAGGCTGAGGCACACTTTGTGTCCCTCTTGTCCCTTTTCCAAGGGGACAAAGGGGACAAAAAAATGTGCCCCTCCCCCTTTTGAGCTCCTGGACCCACCACATGACCTGGGAAGCCCCCATAAGCACTTTTCGCAAGTTTTCTAGCCCCACCTCATGCAACGCATACCCACCACTTGTCACCACGATGAGGTTGAGGCGCATTTTTGTGTCCCCTTAGTCCCTTTTCCAAGGGGACTAGGGGGACAAAAAAAATGCACCCCCACCTTGCTTCCACATGATTCCTCACGTGACCGAAACTCAACTCCCAAGTGCTAAAAATAAGCTCCTCTCCCTCACCCTTCGCAAATGCATGTCTGCCACTTGTCCTCATAGGGCTAGGGCGCATTTTGTGTCCCTTTCATTCCTTTGCCAAGGAGACAAGGTGGACAAAAAATGCCCCCCCCCATAAAGCTAAAAACCAGGGAGAGCATTTTTGGTGATTTTCCTCCATTTGCTCAAAATCCACTTGGAACTTTGGTGAAATTTTTCCAAATTTTCTCCTCCATTGTTACTCCATTCCTCCCTCCATGTTTTCATGATCGCAATGGAGAAATTTTTACAAAACTTGCATTTTTCAAAGCTCCATGTTCATGTTCTCCCCGAGTGACTCCGTAACCGGGAAACTAAAAATTTGTAACTCACAAACCGGTGCACGGATCGAGGTGGGGTTTTTGCAATCTTCTTCATTTCCAGTGCCTTCAAGACACATGTGATTGCAATTACATGCATGCCCCGGATTTTTAACAATGAAAAAACCCCGACTTTGTGCTCTGGTTTTCATTTTTTTTTTCACCATTCCAGTGATCGGATTGAGCTGAAATTTTGTACATGAGATTCGAGAGAAGAAACCTATCCCGGTGAAGTTGGTTTTGTCGCAATCCAAGGTGTGAAGGGCACTTTCCAAAAATAGTAAGTCTCTATACGAGCACTTACTATAAATAGCAAACTCTCAAGAAGGGCAAATTTCCTCAAGGCAGTGTTCTCAAAAAATGACCAAGGCAACGAACAAGGTGGTCCAAAGTGAGGAAGGGCGAAAGGGGCAATTTTCTAAAAATAGTAAGTCTTCATTTCAAGTACAAAAAGGTGTCATCATCAAGTATGAAATTCAAGTCTGCAAGTCTTGAGGCATCATCATTTTAACCATAGTAGCAAAAAAACATCACAAGGCACAATAGTTGAGAACCCAGGGGACATTGTGTAGACAAAGGATACTAAAAAGAGTCAAAGCTCCATTAAAACTCAAGCTAAGCGAGGTCATCATCAAGCGTGTTGAGCCACCCACACCCTCAGGTGAACTAGTTGAATGAGCTCAGTGAGTTGGTTGAATTGAGATAAGTGAGCCAAGGAGAGTTGATTGAGGTAAAAACATTGCATAAAAAGGCTAACAAGCATGAAGTGAGGGTAATGAACAAAAGAGAAAAAATGATCCCATATTCCAGGAGAGCTCGTAAACAGGTAAAGCTCATTTAAGATCTCACATAACCTCACAAGTCAAGCAAGAGTGATTCATCTTAACATCTTTCTCTCCAAAGGCATCCAGTATGTCTTCCCGATGGCAAATCTTCCTCGTGATGATCAAGAGATGGCTCCATAAAAGCTCTTGAGAATGCTCCAGTGAAAAACATCGTGTTAACACCTGATGAGCCATTCCCATGGATTCAAGAAATGATCAACAAAGTGAACCAAGGACAACACAACTTATTATTGTCCTAGGCTTCAAGCAATCTCAAGAACTTTCAAGTCCAAGCAAAGAAAGAAGGCCCAAACAACATCTCGCTTCTTCAGTGGCATCTCAAGTAATTAGTATGTTGAAGTTGTCAGGCCTAAGATTGAAAAGCCTATTGAAGAAATGACTTCATCAGATTATGAGTTGACCCGCATCTCATTGGGTCAAGCTTCACACAAGGGTGATTCCCATCTATTCAAGGAATCTTCTTCCCACATCCTCGCTCGAAACGAAGAATACAAGAAAACAATTATGCAATGAAGGAACAAGTAAAATCTCTCAGTGCTTACATTCAACCCTTCTCGGGACCCGAATCAACATTTTCTCTTCCGGTTGAAGACATTCCTCCAATCAGCAGTGTTGATCCCAAGGCAATCAAGAAAGCACAAGGATACATGATGCAAGGGAAGGCGAGCGAGAAATGGATTGAGAAAATCATTGATCAAGGCAAGGCATTGTTTCAGATATCGTTTCTCTCATCAAGTATGTTCTTGCAACATTTTCAGAAGTGAACAAAGCAAAGGAGGAGTTTGCAAAAGAGGTGATTCATTTGGATGAGATGTTTCCACTGGTGTCCGAGATGAGTTCCTTCGACTCTCACACCCTCATGAGTAAGAACATGTTTGCATCAGTCTGCAAAAACTTGTCTCAAGTTTGGATCCATATCATGGACATGAAATATGCAATACTCAAGAATGCCATATCCAAGTTGGACTCTTGCGGGCAACATGCTTTCGAGATATTGAACGATGTCTACAATTGTGTTCAAAGACTTGAGTTCCCTCCGCTCACTAAGGACTCATCATCAAAAGAGCTCATCATTTCATTCCAGAGAGCTGGTCAAGGAGGCAGTGACTCTCTTTCCTTCAATGAAGACAATTTAGAGTCCCTGGCCAACATCAAAAGTTGCATTGCTGCAATTGCAATGGATCATGAAGAATGGTTCATCAATGCAAGAAGATCAATGATGTTCCCGGAACATGGATCAAGGTGTTGGGCTGTGTGTGCATTCCAGAGGCGGATAAGTTGATGACTGTGATAACTCAGTTCAACAAAGAATTCAAGGAACAAGAGCAGAAGCATGAATCAACAAGTTCTTCATCAAGAAAGTTTTTTTCATCGAAATGTCAACTTCTCCCTTTTTCTCTACTTCTCCCTCTTTCTTCTCTCCCTCTTCTAATTCTTCGTTGAGCATGTAATCATTGTATTTTGTCTTATTCACTTAAGTGACATATTTTTAAATTGTAAAATTATTTTCTCAAAATTATAAGAGAAATACTTAATTTGTCTTTTCTAATGGCAAATGAAAGGTCACAAGTGGAATAGGAACATGAAGAGTCATGTGAGGGGAGATGAGAGGTCAATTCACATTGCTATAAATTGGGATGGCTTCTCCATTCCAAAGGATCTTGAAAATGCTAGATTTTGATAGCATCTATGTTGTAGCAATTGTGGATTGTTGTTGTTGGACTTTGTGTCATCAATGCACATGAAATAAAAGCTACATTTCTTCCATTCTCCTTTTCCTATGTTTCTTCTATTTCTCTTATGCACTTTGCAAGCATAGTGATCCAGAAAGAGCTTTGTATCTTTGATAAATGAATCTAAGAACTTTGTGTCTCGGGTTTTTTCTTCTCACTAAATAGCTTCATTGTTACTTTCCTCTATATTGAATTTCAAACTACTCGGTTATTGGGTGTGAACTCTGCAATTGGCCTACTCACAGCAATAACCTTCCTTTCCTAATTTCTCTCCTTTACCCCCATTGCTGTAATTTCCTCCCTTGTACCTTGTATAAGCACTTTGCCACGGGTTTAGTGGAGTGTTCTTGTGTGATCCCCGGCCTATTTGGCCAACCCACAACATATAGATAGGAGTAGATTAGTTTACATTCAATAATGGGAACTACACCATTCAATGCAAAGGGACGTAGCCCCGTGAACGTTGGTGGAGACATCTAATTTTCCATATCGACAGATTTTCTCACCAACATAAAAGTTTATTTACTTCATATCAGCTAATAATTTAGATAAGGACATAGATATTGCATAAATTTAGTTTTCCATAGGTGTTTAAAAGATCAGAAATATCATGGTACACCAAAAATGTGGAGGAATGATATGGTAAATGTGGCTGTATTTCCAGAAACAATCAATGGAAAAGGAAAAGTCCAATGTCTTTCTTGGTCAAAGATATTCACATTGGTACTTGGTGTATGCATTTTATAGGGTTGTAATTAAATTTATCTTAAAGAAGGAAACAAGAACACGAATTGCAGCCCTATTAAAGTGTCATAGGAAAAATTAGCCAAAGTCCTCAGTTAAAAGGTAAAGGTGATACATTCTTCCCAATATAGGTTCCTTCACTCAAACTAGGGGTGGAAAGAAAGTGTCATACAAAATATTAGACAAAGTCCTTAGTTAAAAGGTAAACATAATACTCTCTTCATAATATAGATTCCTCCACTCAAATTGGCGGTGGAAAAAAATATAACAAGTTGGGATGGGTTGTATTTAGGAAAGGTCGCCAAACAAAATGTTTTGCACGGCATTGATTTGATTTGGAAGAAGCATGGTTTCATTGAATGTACTTCCCTCTGCCACATGACCCCCAAGCGTTTCATCTAAGTGGGTTATCCAGTCACCAGCTTGACCAAGAGATTTTCGCTTCAGAAGCAGCAACATCACAGTGGGCTTTAGGGCATCCTGTGGCCATGGATTAAGACGGATATACCTTGGCTCACAAGAAGCCTTGGCAAATTCTGCTAGGACATCTGAGCCACCGACAGGGGACTCTTCTGTTCGGCAGTCAAGTCATTATGGCATAAAATCCCTTACTCGGAAGTGCTAGGTGATCTTGGATTTCAACAAATTAATCTGGATAAATGTTTTCATCATTTGGGCATGTCTGACCAATAGTAGAGGCATCAAATTGAGACCATTGAAAAGGCATTGTTTGGAGAAGTATTTCGAAATTGCTTGATGGAGGGTATGAAAGAGCCTAGTGGTTTATTACTCATGCCCATCCAAGCGTCAGGCTTCTCCAGCAGGAAGCTCAGGCACTTCTATTTGTATGACCAAGGACCAGTCCAGTTTTTCATTCTATACCAGAACAACCTTCCAGCACCGCCAGACCTGCTTGTGATGGAAGTCCAGAGACAGGTGGAATCACCACTCAAAATTCCACGGGGCTTCCTTCGGGAGGAAAGTGATTAAAAGTCAATTTATTTTGATGATCTTACCATCTTGTTTTCGGCAACAAAATCAGATAAAGCTACAGCAGAAACCAACTCCCCAGTTTCATGGAATGATGGCTTCCAAACATAGCTATGATATATATCAGTATGGATATCATCTTATTGCAATTGGTATGTCTTCTAGCCTTTCAGTCTGTAAATAGATGTTGTAGGTTTTTAGATGATCTTATTTGATAACTATAATCCTCGAAATTAAGTTTTTTGTAGTGATTTGTGTTTACTCAAAAGAATGTATTTCGATTTCAACAGAGAGACTGTTTCACATCCCTCTGTCTCTTACAAGGATCTGAACAAATGTAATTATCTCTTTTTTAATATAATACAATAAACTTTTCATCAAAAACAATATTAGTCACAAGGTTTCTCTCTTATGGTATATATTACTCTTCTTGTTCTTTATTCTCCGACTCTATTAGCCAACTTCATAATATAGAGGCTCTTATAGACTGCAGGAGAAAATCCTAGAAATGGACTTACTATTAATTTCAACGCCAAAGACTTAAGGCTGCAAAGAATTTCTATACGGTTGCGCGGACCATTAAGGCCGTGGAGGGAGAGGAGCCTTGAGAAATCCTTGTTAGGATTTCTTTTTAGGTGTTTTCTCCAAAGGTTTAACCTCAATAGAAGATTTTGTTCTTTTGAACCCAAGGTTAGAGAATTTTTCATGACAGTTAGTAGTTACATAGTTTTGCTTCTGTTTGGAAGGCTTGGGAATATCACATGAATATTTATAGTCGTGATTTCTTTTTAGGTGTTTTCTCCAAAGGGTTATCCTCAATAGAAGTTTTTGTTCTTTTGAACCCAAGGTTAGGCAATTTTTCAGTTGCAGTTAGTGGTTACATGGTTTTGATTCCATTTGGAAGGCTTGGGAATATCACAAGAATGTTTATAGTCGTGTTTCAATTATTCATCGACTTTGCAAGAAGTGTTACTGCTGTAGGTCTTAGCAGTGGAATCATTATTTCAGAAATGAACTACAATAGTCTTACAATATGCAAGAATTGCTCCTATTTTAGATGGATGAAGGGATGGAGGTCCTGGGAGATAAGGCAAGTAATAGGACGGAGTTTCCAGTTATTTTTAGTTGCATTTTAATTTATTTTTTTGGATTTTGATGTGTATATTTTTGTTATCTCTATGGTGACCAATTTCCATGAGTTGTCATTATTTTGATGTTTTTTTCATGTATGTTAATAATAATCATAAAGCAAGGGAACTCACAAAGCACACAAACATCTGTAAGCATTTGTTAGTACGGGGAGGAACGACGATTATCAGAGAATCCACCACTTTAGTCTTCTCACCATCTAGCTTCTTTCCCAATTGTAAAAGCTTTTAGTGCATCCAATGCCTTATAAATCGCCTTTGTATCACAACTATTATTATATGGGACTAATTCAATCAATGCAATTACTTAACAAAATAAAATGTAGTGGGTTGATTGTGTTGGTCCCACATTGATAATAATTGGGAGACAAAGGTGGCTTGTAAGCCATTACATGCATTAAAAGCTTTGCAATTGGGAAAGAGGTTAAGGGGCAAAAATCCTAAACAGGTGGTTTTTTATAGTAGTCACCGTCTCCGTCCTTGATTATTTGTCATATATGCTTCTAACTAGCTCTCCCTTCACTGATATCAATCTCAGTTATATTTGGTATATATGTGATACATGGCCTCTCAAATTTGAACTCATTTGGCCTTCTTGTTTAGGACCAAACAAATCTTGCTTGTAGGTGGTGGTTCTCATGAAATAAGTTAGGAGTTGGTTAAGTTTTGAGATCAGGGATGAATGTTGATCCTCATTTAATTTGTGATCGACTTAAACTACTAAATAGTCCTGCTTTTACTGCATGGTGTCGTTGCTTGTGAATTAATGATTACTAGCAGGTCAATGCTGGTGCATAGCAGCATTTTATGGAGTGATATACAGACTTGACCCTTGGATGCCTGTAAAATTTCTAAATTTCTTTAAAAATATTAGTTTGTTTTTTCTATTGAGTTTTTGTGGTAGCTTTGGGAAAAAAGGAATGATTTTTGTTTTCAGGAAGTGAGCACATTCCTTACTGCCTCCAAGGAAATCACACTAGAGTGGAAGACTTGAGATGCCTTTTTATGCTGAACATTGGAGAGGTGGAACTAGGGGACTTAAGGGTTGGGGAAGAATAAACAATGTTCCTCCTCCCCAACTTAATTTAGGGCCAATAGGTCCCCTCAGATGGACAATGATTCTAATGAATGGATGGTACAAGCAGAATCACAAGGCAATAATGACAATAGCGTTGGAAATAGTTCTGTGCAAGGTGGATCTGTCCCTTTTGGTGGTGTTTCCAAACCTCTGTTTTTGATAGTGCCGTAAATGTTGGGCTGCAATAAGTAAGATAACATTGTTGTCAATGTTGGACTGCAAGAGACAAGTGCTAAAATAGTGGTTGCAGATTGTTCTGCAACACCTGAGGATATGCCTTTGTCTGCTGAACAAAATTTACACAAGTGCTGGAAAAGTTTGATAATTAATTTGTACTGATGACAATAGTCATAGTGTGGATGTCAGTCATCACTGATGTCAAGAGTAAACCAGGTGGTGAAAGGTCGGTCATAAATGGTCATGAACTGCATGTTAGTTCGTCTCAAGAACTATTTCAATCCTCTGTTATTGTTTGAGGTAATATCTTTAGTAGTATAAGAATTCATTTAGTACATACCTTTGATAGTTGTCATGCTCCAAATATATTGACAAAGTTCGGCTTTGAAAACAAGTTGGTAGTTGTGTGTTGATGGAAATGGTGTTACTGTTTATAAGTCCAGAAGGGTCTGCTTTCAATATTTCCTCGTCCATGTTTTATCTACATTGAGGTAACCTGCTGGTAAAATGATGTTGGACATACTTGCTGGTCCTAGTGATTCTTCTTCTGTAGGTTGAAACGTTGAACATGAAGACGAACTTGGACTTGGTTAAAGGCCCCCTTCAAGATTATGAAGTTGTTGCTATTTCATAGGACGGTTAGGATCCTCATCATAGTTCTGAAATGTTTTTGTGGGCTCAATGTACATCATTTTGATTGGTATGATTTAGCCTTTTATTCCTTATTTTATCATGGTTATAATTTGATAGGATGGATTGTATATACTATATCCTATACATATTCTTTTAAATTTGGTTTAATTTGGACAACAATATAGACTTCAGCGCCTGTACAAGGGACTTGGTTTTGGATTTTTTTTTGTCTATAAACAAACAAACTTTTTCAGATAATATATCTTTGCATCTTTCATTCTCCTTGTATAGTTAAAGTTACCGTGTTCTGGAAATTTCCTCATTTGATATGTTGAAGTAAAGTCTATATTTTTAAATTCCCATTTTTTGTGTTCTAGTAATGTGTTTATTTGTTAACCTTATTTCAAGTTATTTTATTCCTTTTATTCAGTAAACTCGGTGAGCTTGTATCAAATTATTTCATTTTGTTCTATGATATGGTGAAATCATATTGTGTCTGACAAATGCACTGATATTGAAAATCGGTTTTTCTACTAATACTACATTATGGTGCTCAAAGTTTTATTAAAAAAATCTGCAGCCCAAAGGCATGCCAAGAGATCATCAAAATCCAAGTAAATGGTCATAAATCACATGGTGAAATAATATTTACAATGAGGGTTAATAAGTGGTAGAGCAAGCAATCATCAATATCTTATTTTGGTGGAGGGTATGTTTTTACAAGGAAGACCCAATTTTAAGTTTTTTCAAAGACAGGCCGATTTATCTATCAAAAGGATCCGGCCCAGTCTTCTTTAATTACAAGTTCCAGCGTAGTGGTAAGTAGACCTAGTCACTAACCCAAGATTTAACTATTAAATATTCTTAAAAAATCATCGATATACTAAGGTCCACGAGGGTAAAAATAAAGTCATATTGATAGCATGCACCCACCTCAAGACAATTTATCTGTATAGCAAGTTGGATTGCCATATTTTATATTGGGTTGACCCATCATGCAGAGCACGATGTTTCTTTTATTGTTGCCACCTACATCTTCTGATCCTTAGATTGCTGATTAGAAGGAACTGTTGGGTGCCTATCATTCTTCAATAGCTATTTTGATGCAATGCACACAGAGTCAATGCACAAAATGGAAAACAATAAACTTTTTTAATTGCTTTCTTTGAGAAAATTACAAAACACACACCTACAATGTACTTGTAGTTTTATTGTAGACTACAAAAATGCAGTGTTACAATTTCAGTCCATTTGTGGATGTGGCTGACTCCTACAGTTCTACTCAGATCTGTACACACTTCAACAAGTATTTGCTTGTAGTTCTTTAATTGCTTGGGGAATAACTCTATTTTTAAAATCTTCTAGTTGTTGAGCCAACTCCCCTAGCTAGTTGAGTTGAACTTCTACTTTAATGGAATTCATTTCCTTATCAAGGCATTGCCCAAGAACCGTTATGGAAGTCAGAACACTCTAGCTTCCATCTGCAAGATATTTCACCTTCCTAATGTGTTTTTTTAGCTTCCATTGGTTATAAGGCAACTCTGACAGGTGTGTGGCACTCTAACAAGTATGTTGTGATAACCCGGACCCTAAATATAACACTAGGTATGGAGCATCCCGACACAAAGTTTCCATGTGGCTGCTATAGGGTTTTGATGTTCTGCATATAAGTGTCATTGTGTGCCATGTTTTGAAGTGATGGGGCACTTGCTAAGGTTGTCTAGAGGATGTACACCTAGAGCAAGATGGTATGGTGCACCGGAGGGTGTGTTTGATTTTTGTGTAAAAGCTTAGTCATGTGCTATGTTCTAAAGTGACCAAGTGACTTCTCGAGGTTGTCTAGAGTGTGTATTTATACCGCAAGATGGCACGGTGTACTATAGCATATTTTGGGATTTTTTATTGAACTGCGTAACTCCAAGGCACGTTTTGAAAAGATGACACTCTTCTTGAGGCTGTCTAGAGAGTATTTTTGCATGCCATGAGATAGCGTAGAGCATTGTAGCGTGTTATAAAGTTTCATTTTGAATTATAGCTACACACCATATTTTCAGGCGCCTTAACGCTTAGTGAGGTTCTCCATGTCTTGCATATATGCATTGAAATGGTATGATGTGCCCTAGCATGTTTTAAAGCTCCACTTAGAATTTCAGCTACGCGTCATTTTTTCAGATGTTGTGCCACAAAAAAGAAGAGAATGAGGCATGTTACAACGATGGTTTAATGATCTCGGGAGATACCTCGGACCTTTGATTTGTTTCTAGAGTACCACAATTAGTTCAAACATCAAAGGCCTACATAACTGTTTATTGCTACTTACCGCAACGTATGTTTTTTTAGTTGATGCAAGATTGCATTGGATGCTATTGCATTAGACATCCGAGGTAGAAAATAATGTGATCTTGCTCTCAAAGGTGGGATGAGTAGTAGAACCACTCTTTTGACCATATTCCATGACCATGGTGTACCCTTCCCCTTGTTAGGTACCAGGGAAGATTTTGTATTTGTTTCTTTCTCATTTTCTAGCAACATGTTGGTCCATAAACCAACCTCCACCTTGCCCATTCCATGGCCATGGTTCGTTCACTTCCTCCAATATGCTATCTTTCTCATTTTACATCATTATGTGGGCTTTGATCCACCTATATCTGTCCACCACCACCAAGTGTATTCAATACTATCATGTCTCAATCCTTTATGGCGTTGGACTGACCGCCGCCACTTGAGCTCAACATCTCTTTCATTTATGAAATTCCTCCCGTATAAGCATGCAACTCATGTTGTCCTCTTCTATCTCATACTAGTTCCTCCACACTTCTCCAACCACCTCCCATGTGTGGACTCCAAAGGCCCATTCATTTGAACTCTTCTCCACAACACCCATGTTCTTGTGTTGCATATCCACCCATGTTGCCAAAAAATTGGCAAATCAATCATTATGAGAATTAACAATTCCCATGTGCACTAGCTCCTTCAACAATGCCATTGCTGCACCTTCACTTCTTTGCAACTTCTATTTGTGTGCTCTCAACCTCTTTCCATTCTTCAATCGCTACCATAAAGTAATCATACATAGTATCACCGAATAATACGTTCCCATATGTGCATCCTCCAATGTCATCTCTGCTGAAAGACCACTCTCTTCTTCATTCAATGCTCCCTCTAAATCAACATCACGTGCATTCATTGCACTTCATTTACTTCCTCCTTCATGTCCTCTAAAAGACGTGCTTTTATTACAATGTCATCCTCTTCTACACATGCTTGGGCTAATAACAACACCAACTTCATTTCATTCTCTTCTTCTTTCTTTCTTTCTTCTCTATTCACTTTCTTTACCTCAGTTGTAAGTTGATTTCTTCCTCCTTTCTTCATCCTCTTTGATTTCACAAGCATACTATGTGTAAAGAAACTTGCACTCTCTTTTCCCATATGAAAACAAAACAACTTTTGACTCTTTAGAGTATTTTCTCAACTCCCATGTGGGCTACTACCACATTATATGCAACACCTTGTACATCCCTCATTGTTCTTGGTAGATACATATCCACCATCTCTATCTCGTTCCTTGCCTCTTTTCCACATGGGTGACGTTCTTCATATTTCTGTGTTGCCCAAATGTACTTTGGATCAACCTCAACCAACAAATTCTGAACTTATTCTTCAACTTCACTTTCTACCCATCTCTCAAGTTGGGGAATGAATGCATATCTTCCTCTATCAAATGTTGTCCTACGGAGAATGTTTTCTTCTCCTTGCAAATTTCCTTCAATCTCTTTTGTGAGAGTCTTCTCTTGCACTTCCTCTATTTCCATCCTCTCTCATGAGGATTTTATCTTCTTCTTTCACATGCTTTTCGTGATCTCTATCAAGCTTGGGCTCCTCAAAGCCTTGAGCACTCAGGCTACCTGTAGTTACTCCCAAGGTAATTCCTCTTGTGCATTCTTCCCATTTCTTGCTTTGCAATCATTTTTAAATACAACCATATCAACAATTTGCTCCTCCTTCATTGTTATTTCGATTGTACCATCATATCATTACAACACTACTATAGCTAGATTAAGGCCTAGGCAAACTAGGTAACTGCCAAGGGCATCAACATTTAGGAGGTGCTAATTTTATTTTATTTTTTAATGATTTTTATGAACAATGGACAAAATTCCTAACCATATAAACTAGCAAGAATTAGTGGCCAACCTTACATACCACTACAATTGTTTTTTAATTGAAAAATTAAATTAAATTTGAATAACTCAATTAAGATTACGATATCTAGGAGGCCCTAATATGTATGCCTACATTTGTTGTAGTAGGATTCTTAAATTTAGGTCATACTTATGTATTTTGCATACTTTATATCGTTTTGAAATCTCGAAGGTTTTTATTTGGAAGGGCAAGATCATGCAAGACAAAGATGTAAGGAGCTTGAAAGAAAAATTAGTTGGGGGAGATAGTGAGAAAATGAACATTATGTAGACTCTATGTTAAAGAAACAAGTCGGGAATTTAGGTGAGGCAACTCTAGAAGTTTTTATTGGATGTTAGAGGCATTGCATATACCGTAATTCACTATCAGGTTATAGTTTGTAAACTATCTTAATTTTGTGGGGTGGCCGGGAGGCCATGGATCACACAGAACACTTCATTGAACATGTGGCAAAGTGCTCATATAGAGTACAAGGGAGAAATTTGCAACGATGAGGGATAAAGGAGAGTTTGGGAAATTAGGAAGCATGGGGTTATTGTTGTGAATAGGCACTAGCAGAGTTCACACACAATAACCAGTGTAGGTCTACATTCAATTAGAGGAAAACAACAAAGCAATCAGCAAGACTAATAAAAATAAAGACATAGTTATTTAGATTCATCAATAAAGGACACAAAGTTCCTTCTTAGTTATTCAAGATCACTATATTTGCAAAGTTGTAGGATAGAGAGGGAATAAAGGAAAACATAAGAAAAGGGAAATGAAAGAAATACAACTTTTATTTCTTGTGTAGTGATGATACAAAGTTCAACAATCTACCACAATCCACAATTGCTACAGAAAAACTAACATTCAAGCTCCTTTGGAATGGAGAAGCCATTCCAATTTATAGCATTGTGAATTGTCTCTTCATCTACCCCCTCCCCCCCACCACATGACTTCCCATCTTCTTAAGAAGTGAGTGAATAAGTCCTCTTTTTATAAATCAAAAGGGACTTTTACAAAGCAACTTTAGAAAGTGACTTAAGTGAATAAGACAAATTACCATCATTACATACAATGAAGAATTAGAAAGGGGGAGAGGAAAGAGGGAGAAGGAGAGGGAGGAAGAAGGGAGTCGACTAACTACTTGATGAAGCTGATGAAGAATCGACTCTCGTAGGCTCTGAAAGATCTTGGATGATGAACTTTGTGCCCTTGACCTCCTTATTGAATTGAACCACTGCAAATGCTACCTTCTCATAATGCGGGATGCGCACATGTTCCAAAGTACTGAGCCAAGTCTCAAGAATGCTACTAAGCCTTCTACACTGTGTGAACCAATTTTCATGATCTTTTGCAAGATTGGAAATAGAGCCCCTAATCTTTGTGAGAGATTCCAAAGTATTCTCATTGAATGAAGAGGGATCTCCTAGCACTATCTGGACCAACTCTTGAAAGGAAGTCAAGAGTCCTTCTAAGGATGTGTTCTCATTGAGTGAAGGTGTTCCCAACTCTTGCACACTTTTGATAATCTTATTTGAGATCCTAGATACATGTTCTTCACATGCCTCAAGCTCGGAAATGGCCTCATTCAACACATCACACCTTGCAATCATTGTGTGGGGCCAAATATGGGACAAGTTCTAAGCAATAGATGAAAACACATTATGATTCACTAAGAAGCAAAAGTCAAGATAGGTCATCTCCGAGACCAATGGGAGAAGAATTTCCCAAATGGCCCTTTGTTTCTCAATCTCTTTCCCACTATCCCTTATCTTTGACATATTGGAATAGCGAGAGCACCTCAGGGAACAAATTCTTCCCCTTTTCAATAATCATGTCCACCCATTTATCATTGGCTCTTCCCTATATGGTGAACACCTGAGCTCTTTTGATTGTCTGGGAATTGAAGCTACAAATAGGAGAGACTGCTTCAGTCGGAGGCAAGGATGATGAGCCTAGTTCAAGAAATGAATGTACATATGAAGACAAAGTCATAACATGTTCCTCCAATTGGTCAATGGTCTGCTTGTACTCTTCATTCCATGCAAGGATCTGAGTTGAAGACTCCTTGAATAGGTGAGCATCACCTTCATGAGTAGCTTGACCCAGAGAGACCTTTATCATTTCATAATCATCATGTGTCATTTCTCCCATGAGATTATTTGCCTTCAAATGGGCCACCTCCACATATTGAGCTCTAGAAGCCTTGTTGTAGAAATGGAAAGTTGTTTGTGCTCTCTTGCCCCTCTTAGTCCTTAGGTATTTCGAGACGACCTCAAAATTATGTGTCACTACTTGTTGCATTGTCCTTGATTCTTCTCGAGTAAGTCATTTACCCATGAGAAAGGATCATCAGTGTGGAAATGAAACTAGACATCTCAAGTTATTGGTGGGAGACCAAAGCACGACTGAGATGCGCTGATTCATGTGCTTCAACAAGAACACCTAGATCTATCGAATGATTAGGAGATTGGAAATGATCAATCTTGCCTTGTTCAAGTTGTTCCAAAAATGTTCCTCAACCTTAGACCTCTTGTAGACCTTGACATAACAAGATACTTCAATATCATCATCATCCACCTTCTTTCTCTTTCCCGAAACATTGATGTAGGAGCATCATCTAGATGCTTGAAGAACACTAATAAGCTTTAATAAGCCTTCTTAAGGCATGCAAATATGTACTAGGTGTTAGTCTAGTTTCCCTCCAAAGTTTCAAGTTTGAACATTTCAAATTTTGATGTAATGATTCTTTACCATAATTGTAAAAGTAGAAAATAAGAGTAATAGGTGTGAATGTCAAGTTTGTTGTTGGGATGCTACGTTGGCAGGAGGTTCCACATATCTTGTGAAGTCAAAGTGATCTAGTTATGACTGCCCCTAAGTTGGCAAAAACTAATTCCTTGAATCTTGCATGCATGGTTGAGATATAATCTCACCAAATATAGGAATTTAGGCAAGAGATAAGGCTCTTAATAGCTATACCAAGCTATTCAAGGATAGGAAGGTCGAACTCCATGAGGTCAAAGACAATTAAGTGAATAATTTAGTATGGACAAGTGATTTGTTAGGGGACAATGCAAGAATTGTGTAAGAAACAATGTATATTATTGGTTTTGGTTGTGAAGAGACCTGATTTATACTCTCGAGATTTATAGATCATTAAATTATATTTTATTGTGTGTGTTTCAAAGATATTATGGTGTGATTATGCATTTTCCAAGAAGAAAAGGGTTTTGGTTCTTGTGTTATGCATGTTTGATGGACTGCTAAAAAACCCTTTCTTAGTTGAAACTTACTTATTTCTCACGAATGCAATCTCAAAAAAGCAACACAAATCAATGACAAACACAATGAAATTTATGTGGGCTTTTGAATCTGAGTTTTGAGTGAATTATAGGCAATTTTGTGCTCTCACTTTAATCTAGGGCCCAATATAACTTTTGTTCTAACGGATAAAATCTCCCCAAATTTGAAAGGAAATTCTGCCCGAGCTATGAGAACATGATCATAAAATTTCAAAGCATTTGGACACATGCAACAAAAGTTATCAATACTAGATATTTTCAGGACCGTGATAGAGCATGTTTTGGTGGAATTTGGGTTGTATCAGAAGTCATAAATTTTGGAAAACAAACCCAAATGATCTAAAATTTGGTAGGCAAGGTCTCGAGGCATTTTATGAGGTGGGTTCTTAATGGTTTTTGTTGGAAATGAATACTTTTTTAGTTATGAATGACATAAATTTCCAAGCCTATAAGGTGGTGACAGTGGACTAAGATAGAAGGTAAATGATTCAATTTTGATAATTCTTCTTGTGATAAGTCTCAAGAATGGTTGAATGATGTTCTTAAGGTTTTTGCAAGATTATGAAGGCTAGTGAAATGGTTTTGTATTAGCTATTATACCACAGTCCCTAAAGTGAGGTGAAAAGAGGACTAGGACAGGTATTCACATTGAGAGTAGGTTGAAAATTTGAGCAGCCTAAGAGGATGATCCCGAGAAAGTTGGTGATAACAAACACATGATACACCAAGTAAGATTAAATTGATGCTCAATACCTAGTGTTGGCTAGATTTTTTGCATAGCATCAAACCTAGGCAATCATGAGATAAATCTCCCTCATTTAACCGGTGAGGCTCCCGTGTCAGATTTGTCAATATAAATGTGTTATTATCTATCAGGGGGTTTTACTTTAACCACTTAGTTCATGAACCATAACTAAGAAGTTTTGCAGCAAGTAAGCAGCTGTTTAAGAAAGGAAAATTATAGAAGAAGAAAGTAAAGGAATTACAGAGAAGAAATGAGGAAGATGTGCATCATAATTAGTAGATAGCAGAGCTAATTGCATGCACATAGAAGAAACTTAATAGATTTGAACACACAATGAATTATAAAGCAAAGGCAGCTCTAGATCCAAATATAAAATAACACAAAGTTAACTCAAAAGATCTAAGATTTAAAAGCAAGAAACACAGTACGCCGTGACACAAAGTTCTCCGGAAACCTGCTTCTTTGTATTCCTCTGCTACAAGTGGCTCTCAAGGGTTTAGCACAAAGTCTAGAACACAAGATTGCTGCTTACAAATTCTGATTCCTCATTAACCTGGAGGTTCTTCTCCTACTTATAGAATGTAGGAGGGAAAGTACAAATAGAAGACTCAAACTGAACTAAAGTATGAACAACAAGTAAAGATGACATTTGGCAATCATCCTCAACTAACTTCTTCTTAAGTGACACATGTATCACTTAACTAATAGAATAATTCCACATGGTTTCAAGTAATGGTTGCAAAACCAATAACTTAGAAGTTTTACAATTTCATCAGGGAACATAGAAAATAGAAGAAAAAAGAATAGAAGAAGTCATGCCACCATTTGTAATGTTTACATCTTCTTCTTGTTTCGATATCGATATACTTGTCGAACATATAATTCAAAGATCCTTCCATCTGTTTTAACCACCGCTTCCTTCTATGTCCCGAATCTGCAAAGAACCCTTCATTCAACACTTTGCTGCATGCTTCCACCTCTTCCAAACTCGGCCCGAACCTCGCAATGTCTGCCTGCAGCGCCACCAATCTACTGATAGAATTCATCGTGAAAGGCTTGGTAGCTTTATCAATTCTCTTTTGCACCATCAGAAGAGAACCTTCCAGGGAATCATGCACCTCGTTAGAAACAATCCGCACGTATGAAGTAACACCTCCATCCACTCTTTCCTCAGTGAAAGAAACGATACTGTCTGGTAAATCTGATGTTCTACTCTCAAGCACCTGCATCCTTTTCAGCAAAACTCTGCAGATCTCCAAACGGAAAGATACTGCAAACTCTAGCTGCTTCCCCTTCTCGACTGATCCATCCAGTACAATTTGTTCTCGCAACCAATACATCTCCGTGACTTGTTGATCTCGGCCAAAATACAAAGTTACTCTCTGCAATCGTATTCATGCCTTCTATGCTTTCCATCGATTGCTTTAGTTGATTCACGCATCTTTCATAACCTTTAAAGCGGGTGGCACTTCCCAAGTCGCACGAAGCTTGACGAATAATCGATCCTTCCATTCATCAATAGCCTTTACTTGATTGCTCGCATCTTCCATTTCCCGCATAAGATATGATCACTTACCCGCTTTGAAATGGTGAATGGAAGGTTTAGCAACCTTGGCTATGATCTCACATAATTGAGATATTTGCTTCTGCAGCTCTTCTTTCTCCGCCTTTTCACTGTCAAGCCTAAGGAACAAAGCATCCAACAACGTTTGCGTGTCCTGCTTCAATCCTTCAGTGGTAGCTTGACCGAGTGGTATTTTGGTCACCGTCACATCTTCTGCCATGAGCTCCTCTTCTATCTTTCCTTCCGCCGGAATTGATATCTCAACAAACTTCTCTCCCGAATCTTTGATGATCAACCTAGAAGTTGCTTTAGCAACTTTAGGCCTTCTGTCTCTTCTGCTCAGATCCTGAAGTAGCTGCAAGTCATGCTCCTCTAAGTTCATCTCTACTCTTGCTTCCGGAACCAACTGCAAAGCTAACCATCCCGAGAAGTTATTTCTCGGGGAGTAAGAAGTCACTGAGTGCACTACCATCTCCCGCTCTGCATCCTCTCCGTCAGAAAGTGCCACAGTGTCATGGCTGCCATCTTCTGAAACATCCAAGGACAAAGCTCTTTCGAACTCCGTCATCTGCAGCTTCAACATCTCCTCTGGAACGGGTGCTGAACGAAGTGGCTGCGGAGAGAAAACGAACGTCGCCGGTTTCAATGAAGGCATGGAAGCATCCTGCTGCTGCGGTGCAATAGTTGGTGATCTTCTGGGTACTGGAGAAGTCGGAGTCAAAGCTATGGTCGTAGAAGTGGTCTTCTCTTTCTCTTGAGATCTTCTGTGTACTTTCAACTTCTCGGACCTTCTGCTGCTTTCTCCTTCATGCTTTCGTTTGAGGGAATCTCCTGCGCCGAAGTTGCCCGTGATTTGATTCATCAATACTTCATCAAGGCAGTATCCCTTCGTTAGCGGCAGTCGCCTGGGCCTCAAGTATTCACCAACACAGCTCAGATCTTTCTTCATTGAAATGACCTCCAATGTTATCCTCGCAAGATAGCTTTATCTCCTCCCATTTGATGGTAAGTGTCAAGTACCACGTTCCCATCTTCTTTAAGATCCGCAGGTATCCGCGCTATTCCAAAGTCGAACACTTGCTTTGTTGATAGCCTGCTGAAATCTTTCTTTCTAACCTCGTACTCACTTCTGCACTTCATCCAGAAATCTTCTAACGAAGGCACATGTGCGTACTCCTGGGAGATTGTCTTCCTGGCTACTCTAAATGGATCGAAGTTAAGCCGTGCAAGGAAGAACTCTTGTTCATACTCGGATAACATTTGCGCTTCCATCCCTCGAGCTCTGTGAATGCTGATGCAACTGTAATATCCCACAGTGATTGGGAAGAAGCCCGTAGACTTGTGCCATTTCAACTGAAGGTCGTGTAACTCTACGAGTTGCCTGCTCAGCTCCATGGCGATCAATCTATCGGGTTGGATACCCGGGCATCTTTATAGGTTCTCCGTAAAAGCACGTAACCCCGAGGTATGTGAAATCAAACTAGATGAATAAACTGCCAATCTTGGACACTGCTTCCCACGCTTCCTTGCTTACCCTGTGAGTCTTCAAGTCTTTGTCTAGCCTGCAGATGAAATCGTAGAAGAAGTCATCGTTGATCACTTTGAAGTCCTTCTCGCACGCAGGTACAGTAAGTTGTGGGTAGCACTCGAAAATGGGGTCCTTGGAAAGAACACCACATCTATCCAGCTTGGAAAAGACACCCTGTGAAGCTGCAGCATACACCAAGTACGAAGTCATCTTGAAGCTGAAAGTACGCTTCACGTTCCGAAGTTGCTCACCGATGTTGCTACTAATAATTTCCGACCAATTGATTATAGAATCAACCTTGTTGATTTCAATGGTCCTGATGAAAGCATACATCCATGTACGGAAAGTGTAGACATTCGCTTCGCCATTCAACCTGCATAGCAATTTGACGACATCATCTGCCTCCTGCACCAAATTGGACCGTGGAAGAGTTATCGAGAACTTTGAAGGGGATCTAGGCTTCTTCATGAACCGGCTGTTTATTATGCTCACGCAATCAGCTCTATGTTTCTCCCATC
Organism: Taxus wallichiana var. yunnanensis; assembly: GCA_018340775.1. Lineage (NCBI taxonomy): Eukaryota > Viridiplantae > Streptophyta > Pinopsida > Cupressales > Taxaceae > Taxus > Taxus wallichiana. The sequence continues at coordinate 381,838,475 of CM031239.1, read as the reverse complement.
TACTGTCAGCATCCTGAATGCTAATAGAAGTCACCACCTTTCGCATTGGAATCTTCAGACAATAATTGATGAATTTCGCATCCAAACGAATTATTGTCTTTCCCACAACATCACGCACTGATATGGATGAAGGATGATAAGATCTAGCACACTCCATGACGAACTCTGGCAATTGGGCTGTACATGGGAAAGCTGCAGCTCGGATAATTCCGCTACTTTTGACCGCACGCATGAGTGAAGTCTTTCCGGCTCTGGATCTATCAATCAAATCAGAAAGAGTTTCTGGGCCTAGATCCGTGTCTCCTATGTCTGAAAGTTTGGAAGCAATGCATGAATCCATCATGCTCTCTTTTTCATCTCCTTTCGCCATGGCTTTATCTATCTTTGTCTGAATAATTCTTTTTCTTCTAACTTGGCCGGATTTCTTCAATACTGGTGCAGATCTGGACAATTCTTCAGATTCGGAGGATATTTGCAATGTATCGACATTGATAAAAACTCATTTTCTTTTCAGTAAAGCACCGTAATGAATTCTTGCAATTTATTCAGACAAAAATGGCCACCAGAGCATGAATAGTGAATTTAAATTATAAAAATCTGCACTTTTCAAGCCTGCTGCCCCAAAAATTGGTGTTTAATTTACACATAAAGAGAGCATGAATCCTTTCAATCAACACCTGAGCTCCTGTAACACCTGTGAAAACAACTATGCAGACAAAGATCAACCTCCTCCAAAGCATGCGCCAAATCTGGAAGCTTTTAGCCTTGTTAGCACTTTGTCTGAACAAAATCCTTCCTCTAATGGGGGCGCACTTTTCCTCCTAGCTGCAATTCTTTACCTGTGAATTAAATTATTCACCCATATGGCTGCCCATGCTTATATAACCTTCACAATTCTATAATTAATAATTGCCCTAACAATTAAAGGTAATTAATTAATTAAAAATCATGCTTTTCTCTTTTAAAAATAGCATGTTTAAGGACAGCCATCCAATAAATTAAATTAATCCAATTTAATCCTTCACACAAAGACTTCACTCAAGCTCCACGGTGTGCTTTGACCATACCATGAAAATAGAAATTAATTTAATGTTTTAATGCCTTAAAAACATTAAATAATACCCAAATGGGGCGCACTTTTTGAGAGGAAGAGGGCAGCCATTAAATAAATTAAATTTAATGCATTTAACTCCTTTCTTTTATTCCATCTTTGACTTGTTGACCTCCTCCAAGCTTGGGCACACTTTTTGAGAAGAAAGATTAATAAAAATAATCAAATTTAATCCTTTTAATCTCTCACCAAAGGGGGCGCACTTTTTTGCACATGTAATTCTATTTTTAAGAATTTTTCATAATGGGATTCTTTACCTGCACAAAAAGGTATAAAATTCCCACCTGCTTTGCAGGTTTATAGGTGCACCAAAATCCCGTGATCCACTTCAAATGATTTTTTTATAACATGGGGAAAAGTGCACGACTTCGCTTTTTCCCAATGATCCAAACCTCCGTATAAAATCCCACCCCTCCTGCATAATGGCTTATATTTTTCTCATCGCAGCTTAAATCCTTTGTTTTCCAAAATGCGGACACCCAAAATCACGAAAAATTGCCAAAAGGGCAAATAAAGCCCAAAACTTAAAATAAGTTAAAATCCTTCTGCACGACTTCGCTCATTTCCCAGTGATCCAAACCTCAAAATAATTGACGACTTCCTCCGGGCATAATGTGCGTGTATGTTTTCCAGCTGCTCCAGGCCAAAAATCGGGCTTACCCGGCGAGGGAATTGCTCCAGAGAAATTTCACAGAAAACAAAACGGGACACCACAAAAACACGAAAAATTGCCAAAAGTTACAAATAAAGCCCAAAACTTAAAATAAGTTAAAATCCTTCTGGCACATAGGAATAATAACATATTTGCTCATAATAGAGTTAAAACAGAGCGCAAATAGCCTCATACGGGGCTCAAAATAATTAAATACAAATTTCCCGCAGACAAATCCCGATGACAGAATAAAACAATTTTGGGCATCTGGGTATTTGGCGAAAAGGGCTAATATGGTTCTTTGGGATTATTTTGACGCAATACAGGAACTTTTAGGCAATAAAAACAACAAACGACCCGTTATTTTAAAAGTACAAAAAAATTCGGATAGGGTAGTCGCAGATTTGTGGTGAAATCGAGTGACACCACCTAAAGCATAGATACAATTCTAAACTATGGCATAGTATCAAGTTCTCGCCAAGCAAGTTATGACTATCAAAGTGGAAACTTAGGGAGAGAGAAGATAATGTACTTTTACATTCTAATAAGGTAAGAGCATTACCTATCAAGTATATAAAAGTTAATATGTCCCAATACTATCAAGGATGAACCTCCTTGTATAGCCAAAGTCTAGTCACATGAAGAAACATTAAGAAAATGATAGACTACAGTACGAGGTTAGGTTCTAAATAGACCAAGTGGTAGAAGGAGAAGTATTAAAACTTATGATGATCTCGGAGGACCTTCCTAAATCATTGATTCATGATTCTATTTCTTGGGTAAACATAGAATATCCGAGATATGGAAAAAGGAATGATTAGTCTATATAATAGGTTCATCCTTTAATAGTCTCTATTACATAATTAAACAAGAAGGGAGAAATTGGAGAAATTGTCCTTGTGTATAGAGTTGAGGGTTATATGAGTTAGCATTAAGCATAAAGGAAGATAGGTACAAGAACTCCTCAAAATAGAGATAAACTTCAGCTTGGTCATCTCCATTTGAATCTTCTAAATAAAAGATTGAGGTTGTACTAGCAAGGATTGTGGGCCTACGAGAAAACATTTTAGTGTGAACCATAACATGATGAAGAGATATCGAGCTAGGATGGCGCCAAACATCCATCGTTATTTCTTTGATATCACCTATGTCTTGAGCATTCCATGAAATTAAGGAAAGAGAAAATGAATGCATCATTCCAAAATCATGATCAGAATGAGGGGATGAAGGTGTGTGTGAAATTTGGGTTTGATCAAAGCACTTACTATTTTTAGTATGTCACACCTCACCTTTAGTTACTATTTTTAGCCAATTTTCTAATTTTTCCAATTTTACAGTTTGTTAAGCTCTGACCTCGGGGGATTGCACAAGGGTTTCAAACTTTTGTTTCTTTGCCTTCAAAACTTTCTATTTTTAGCAATGGCTCTAGTGCTAACTTACTAAAAATAGAAACATGTCTTCTGGATGTCTGATTGAGTTGAAAATTGCTTTGTTGGATTAGGAATTGCAATGTGGTTCCATGCTCCAATTTTCAGAAGTTTTCAATTGTCAGAACTCTTAGGATCTAAAAAGGAAAAAAATATGTTGGAATCTTCGAGGGGCTGTTGTAAAAAATGTAGGAAAACAATGGAAATGAGTTTTACATCATCTTTAAGGTGTTCAAGAGTAGAATCTACATAGGCCAAGTTTCAAGGAAAACAAAGCCAAGATGAAGGAGGTATGAGCAAAAAGGTTTTGGAAATGGCGTTTCTAGAAAATTTAGCACCATAAAAACATACCAACAACAATGGAGGGAGGGAAAACATTTAAAATTATTCAAAAATGAATAATTTATTGCTTTATACTCACCTCCTTGAAGCTAACTCACATCTTAACTCACCCTGCTTAACCCGAGTTAACTGGCATGAGAGCATGGGTTAAAAGTTACTAAATGGGTTTTTATTGTCCCCATGTCCCTTACCACATTTAGTAAGGGACATGAAGGGGTGAAAAATGCGCCATGGGTGGAGACATCATGAGAGGGGGCGAATCAAACAAGTTGTGAAGTTGAGAGTGCAAGCCTAGTGATAAGATTATAAATTTCAAGTGACGAAAAATTCTCCTCCATGTGGTGGCCAAACTTACTAAATGGGTCTCAGACCCCCTTATGTCCCTTACCACATTTAGTAAGGGAAAAAGGGGAAAAGGGTATAACAGGGTTGAAAAATGTGCCATGGGGTAGCTTCATCATGAGAAAAGGGGCCGATTTGAGAGTGAGTGGAAGACTTCTTTCTAACACCTGAAGATGTGTTTTAAGTGACGAAAACTCCTCCACATGGTGGCACATTCCGATGTCTCCCATGTCCCTTTGGCAAGGGGACAAAGGGAAAACAGCCCTCATAAGTGCACCAATGGTGAGATATTCATGAGGAAGGGTCCAAGTTAAGTTGTGAGTGGAAGATCTCTTTCTAACACTCCAAGTGAGGTTTTAAGTGACACAACTTCAAAATATGAACTTCTCACCATGGTGGCGCATTCTTGTGTCCCCCATGTCCCCTTTGAATTTGGTAAAAGGTAAAAAGGGACATCAGGGGTCTCCAACTACGAAAATGCCACTTTTGGAAGCCTGCCTTCACCATTGCACTACTAAAAATAGCCCGTCGGAGTGTCTTTTTGCCTCGAGAGCTTCCCAAGGAGTTACATAGGAAAAATTATATGTTTTTACTCCAAAATTCTTGATGAGAACATTCCCACCATTTTCGTGGAGATAGTTCTACCTAGAATTTTAAATTTACCTTTTTTCAATTTTGCTCATGAGCAGCTTCCTAAGATCCAAGTGCCACCGAAAGAAAACATGTCATTGTGTGTAACTCAAATTATTAAGTATGCATAGGTTTGGATTTTATCCACTTTAGAATTTGAATCAAGTCTAAACTCTTTTTGGAACATCCAAAACATTCAATTGAGTCTCGCACCATGATAAGATATCTTCACCGCACCTTTCTTTGGGCCAATATCTGTAAATATGCTCCTTAGAATTTCCTAAAACCTTTTTGAATGTAAATTATGCCTTCTTAAATTTATGATGATTATCTTATTGCTTCCCAAATCATCCTGAGGATCCTAAAACATTCGAAACAAGCCAGGTAGCTTTTTCATTACTTTTGTTTCCTTACACCATGCTATAAGTAGCCCGGTGTTACATAACTTGTTCCTAAACATGATTTTGCTTGCAAAACTTTCCTAAAATGCCACAGATGATTACATAGCTCTGTAAAAAATTCTTGGATTCTTTATCTTTTCCTTGTATGTTCCCGAGGGTACTCATCAAGTGCAAAAAGTCCAAAAATATCCCTTTTAGAGCCTCAGGAAGCTCTTGTTTTCTTGAATCCAAACATCTTCATGAATAAGCTTGAACAAGGTCCCCTGCACATGAAACACACTTGAAAATCATATTAGCACATTCCTCCTAGCCATTATGAGGGTAACACAATGACTGAGTTGGTCGGAGGACAAGTTTACATTGATTGGGAGAAGGATTTTCAAATGTGGCTTAGGTTGTCATTGGCAATTTTTTTGAATTTTTCATGACAACAATCTAAAAATTATCAAAGTAAAACTAATGCAAACTGAACACAACTTCAAAATTGATAATAGAGTTCACCCGTTGATTGGGTTACATTTTTGGGATAGCTTATAATGTCATATGCTCCATTAATAAATCAGTTTGCAAGTACTTTTTATAAACTTACAAATAATAACGGATCTTAAACCTATAATAATGTGCTTAGCAGTAACTTCGAAAGACTCGATCTCGATTAGTAATGTCCTCCACCTTCCCGTAGCACTTACATAATCAATTTCCCCATGTTCTACGTCAAAAGCGGTTGAAAATGCTTTCAAAATGATATCAAACAAACACCAATCAGAATATAAAACGTTTAGGCAGATTGTATGGAAATTCTTAGAAACTTTCGATATCTATAGAAATCCTCTGAAAATACCTCTAAATGGGCGAAAATTCCAATATGTACAAATTGTTCCTTAAGGACCTTACACATCATACCAAAGGTTTCATTCAAATAACTCTAATCTCCTTACGTAGCATTTCCAAACAAATGGTGTAGTTGTTGGGTGCCTTGTCCTTTTGGCCCAAATCTTGGGTTCAATCCCCTTCTAAGACCTCCACCATACAATGCGCATATACTTTTCGTATTTTCCCATACTGTTGCACATTTTGGGGAGATAAGGGGTTTAAAAGGAAGGTCGTGGCATAGGTTTATTGGCTTATGAGACACTTTTGTTGGAAAGTGTTAGGCACGTGGGTTAAAATGTGGAGTCCATAGGCTTAGGTGTGGATTGTTGTGTGGAGCCTATGGTGTGCTTAAGGCTAGAATGTATATGCCATGTGGCAATGTTAAGTCGATAGTGCAAGTTGGTAAAGCAAGATGGATAATGTGATCGGTAGGTCATTGCATAGTTTATTTCAAATGTGGAAATTTAATCCCACATGCATGGTGGGATGGAAAATATGGCATATAAATAATAAGGTGTCTCCAAGCTAATATGAAGAAAAGGAGGCAAAGGAACCCCTCCTCACAAATAGTGTGTTGAACCTAGTTGAGGGCCCCCAACCAACAGAGCAATGGGTCCATTTGTCTGAACATGAGCCTCGAAGACCGGAGGAGAAAATCAAACCCCAAAACTTATTTTACACCATATTGCCACTTTTCGCAAGTTGATTAGTCCACTTAGTAAACTTGCACGAGTCTACATCATCTCATACCGCATGTTTAATTTTTACCAGTTAGACCGAGAATTTCAACATGCGATAACCTTTGCATGCAATCTTTGTTTTCCACATCTCGCATGTTGTTGGAAAGATCACGATGGGATCTTCCATACTGTAATGGGTTAGGGAGAAATATGGATCTTCTAACCACCTAGAATATCCTCTAGATCAATATTGATAGGAAGTATTATCACCATACTTAAGCTTTCCCATAGAAAGTAACTTATGTTCATGTTCTTTAAGAGTATGACATAAATGATCAAAAGAACAAAAAGAATCAAAGAGCACACATTCTTGTAAAGGAGGCAAGAGACTTTGGATAAATAGATCTTGTAATTCAGATTCAACCAAGACATTGTTCATTTTAGTAAGATTATTCTTATAATGAAAAACATAGTCACTAAGATTCTCATTAGATCCTTGCTTCATTTTAGCCATTTGTGCATATGATATTTTAGTTCCAATGTTCATAAAAAGTGTGTATAGAATAGATTTTCTAGAGGAGTGAAATATCTAACATAGTGTAAAGGTAAATCATAGAACCATCGTAAAGCATACTCCTATAAGCTCCTAGGAAACAACTTTGTCAATAATGTATCATCACAAGCATAGTCCAAACATGCAACATGAAATGATCTAAGATGCTCTTATGGATCTCCATGGCCATCAAAAAGAGGAAACTTGGGTGAAGTAAAAATGGGGGAAGTGGGTAAGAAGAAACTTGGGTGCAAGAGGACTATGTAGGAGAAGTGAAGAATCAAGAGAGGGAGATGAAGAATAAAAGGTGTGTTGTAATTGATGAATTTGAGCTGTAAATCATGGTACCTATACTCAAAGGCATGGGTGTCTGAAGAGGAACTAGGCTAGATATGAGAAATGATAGGGGAAGAAAAGTGAGTGTTAGTTGTAGGAATAGGAATATGGACAGTGGATGCCCTCGTAGCGGTGTGGGGAGAAGAAAGTGGAATAGAAGATATGATATCCTTAGTGGGAATGGAACTAGTAACTTAGAGGAGTGGATTCAAATAACTATTGTGCCTCTTCACGAACAACATATAACAAGAGATACAAGTTATCGGGATGGTCAACAATGTATGTATTTAGGTCATTCATATTTTCAGCATTAAATTTATGAGGAGCCCTACCCATCATATGGAACAAATAGATATTATTCATACAATTCAATAATTGGGTTTACCAAATGATTTAACAAAAAATAAAATCTTAATGAGAATTAGTGATTAATCAAATATATCGAAACAAACAAATACAAACATGTGATGACAAACAAGTACAAGTAACAAGAGGATGAGTGTTTTAGTTGATATCTTGTTTGTACTAAATTTAGGTTGGAATGGTGGTGGAACATGCTCAATCTGACCTATGCATGTTTCATTTGGAAGATAGTGATCTACATGTGTGTTGGACGGTAGCACCCATAAGGGGAGAATATTGCCTTGGGTGCTAGTGTATGAATTGGGTGTTAGTGTCCTAGTAATGGGTACAGATATGATTCTTTTAGGGTTTGATAATATCACATTCACTTCTCTCTGGTTTGCATCCACTTTGTTGTAGAGTTTTCATGTTGCACTTATACCTACAAAATAAACCTTAATTATCTACACAAGGCTCAAGCACACATTATATGGAATAAAAGATGCACCTGTTTGAGTTGGGATGACCTTGGTGGTCACCCCAATGTGATTATTCGCTGAGTGTTGCACTACATTTCAAACTCAATGTAATTCTGGTGCGTGTGTGTGATAGAATCATGTCCCTTGAAGCTAGGTTTCCCTATTGGTGGGATATTATTTATTCCATTTATTTATTTAGATTATTCCTACACATGTAGATTTAGTTTGTTTAGGTGTTCTTAAGTCTTCATGAGTTAACTACCACCTTTATTAGCTAAGTGGTCATTTCATTTTGTTCTAGAATTATACCGCACCGGTCTAATAGTAGTTATCTTTATGATTCTAGGTGGTAGTTACATTTATTCTTCCTATATATTAAACCTATTGCAAAGCTATTTCATAAGTTAAATACAAGCTATCGAGTATTCGCTAAGATATCTAGATCAATTGAATGCACGGCTCAACGAACAAAGCTAAGTAATGAAAACATTTTGAGAGAAACCATATCAGAGTATGCGTAAGGATCACCAATAGAAAAACGAGTGCACATGTAGTTGCAGAAAATGTAATAACTAACAAAAGCATGAAAGTGCAAAAATAACTCACTATGTGGCAAAGCCCATTTCTCCAATACACTACCTTGAATAGATCACAAATGAATATGTTTATATAAGAGAGTGAGTGTGTAACTCCTCCACGGTTAGTGGACAAAAAGCCCAAATTAGAAAGTAACTCCCACACTTAACATAGCCAAACTAAGAGTAAGAGTAACTCTCACTTAGCTAACAAAGATGGCCAAGTGTAACTCGTGTGACTAACTCCGCGTATAACTCATGTAACTAGTACACCTAAACAAGATAACTCTTAAAGTGTAGGAATAATCTACATAAATAAATAAATGGAATAAATAATATCCTGCACCAACACCCCCTTAAGTGTAGTTTAGGTGGGAAAAAAAGAAAGTTAGGTCCCAACAATAAGGCCTAATAAGGTACCAACGTACAATACATCTCAAACAAATGGAGTAAGAGGAGAAAACCCAGTGGGAAAAAACTTTCCCCAAAAGAGAGAAAGAAAAAGTGAGGACTAAGAAGCTTCATTAAAAGTTACAATTGCTTATAACCACTTTGTATCATGCAATATAGGGCCAATGTGTGCCTCCACAAAGAAGAGAGAGAAGATAAACACATAATGTTGCATGTCGAATGTTGTAGTAGGTCCCTTTGCAACAAATAATGTCTCTTCCTTTCAAAATAAAGAAACTTATAACAAGCAAATTGCTAAATTCTAACTCGAGTGGAATGCGGTAGGAATCAAAATGCAAAATTCTAGAAATGCTCAAATGTGTCCAAGAGAGTGCTCGAATGTGCCAAAGTCAAATAAAGAAATCCACATCTAATTTTAGAAGATGGCAATGAAGGAGCACAAAATGGAGGGAGAGGAGGGTTTATAAGCACCCTCATTACATCCAGAGAATAAGGTGCAACTCCATGTAAGATTTTTCAAAGAGAAGATAAATGTTCTCGTTGGTGTCATTTAGGTTCAAAATGTGGGACTCTACAAATAAGGAAGCAATATTCGGTAGAAATGTGTCCCAGTGAGGTGAATCTAGAAGACATGTGTGAACCTGTTATAAAGGATCAAAGGAGGGTGTCGAATGCATAGAATGGGTAGGTGGAGGTGCCTCGTCCATAATCTACATAATTGATGGTGGAGGTGTCACATCCTCTAGAATCATGTCCTCTCGATCAATTAAATGAATAGGAGTACAAACAATAGGATGAGTAACATGTACCTCAAACAAACCATGTGCAAGTGTGCCCTCATTATGAGGAATAATAATTGCAATAGGAGAAGAGGTAGGAGAAGATTATACCAACAAATTCTCATGAAAATTAATAGAAATATCATTGCAAAGAAGGGGATGAGAAGGAAGAGGAAGTGCAGGAACGATAAGAGGTGGAACAATGGTGGGCTCTCTAAGAAACTTTACAAGTATGTCCCAAACTTCCTTTGGTGACATGACATGTGCAATGTGAGATTGTAGGTAGTCTAAGATGTTGAGGCAAATACAACAAATGGGCCGAACATGTTTTTCCTCAAACCAGACAATGTTTTTCTCCTTTGTGAAACTATGAGCATGCATAACACCAATAGTGACTCTCTTGAAACCGTTCATCATCAAATATAACCCCATTATCTCCTTTTATATTTTGTAGTTATAATTATTAAGGGGTTGTTTTCATGTTAAATGTATAGCATGAAAAATTGAAAAAAATTGCGATGACTACTTAGCCCACACTCAAAAATCCCGAGTCGGGTAATGTAAACCTTCCTTTCGGCCAATTACTGACTATGTAAACCCCACCATGGCTAAGAGGGATGTGATAACTATATTTTTAAAGTGTTTTTCATGTGCAGGTAAATTGGTGGGAAATGGGTTCATTGTGATTGAATTTGAAGGAACTACTCCTGGAGGCCTAAAAAGGCATATTTTCAGGACTTTGACACCTAGTGAACACCCTTTAGGAATGAACCAAGAAGAGATAATTCATCCAATAATTTCGTGACTGAGCTATGATATCATTAGAGTAATTTTAGGGAAGTTCTACAAGGTGAAACTAGTTTAGGAACAAATTGTGCAACATCGGGCTACTTATAGCACAGTGCAGGGAAATGAAAGAAGTGAAAAAGCTAGTGAGCTTGTTCAGGATGTTGGGAGCCTTAAGTATATTTTTGAAGTTACCAAATACTCTTTGGAAATCTAATAATTTATACTTCACATTGAAAAAAGTTTCGGGAGCTTCTATCATCCGGATTTTGAGATATTGTCCCAATAATGCAAGTGACGATCTCTGATCCCGGTGAATATTCAAATGAGAATTTTGGGAGTTCCAAAGGTATTTGGGACCTGATTCAAAAGAAAAATTTAATATAATCCAACCCTCTACATGCCAAAAATGCAAGTTTCTCTTCAGTGGTAGTTAGACCTTCCGGGAACCGCTCGTGAGCAGAATCAAAAAGGGTGGTCAAATTAAAAATTCAGACAGAATTGGCTCCTAAAAGTTGTGGTATTTGTTTCCTTTGGTATTTTCCAGTAAAAATCATATAAATTTTTCCCATGAAACTCTCAAGGAAGCTCTAGGGGCAAAGACTTGCTTTCCTATGTCTATTTTGGCGAGTTTTTAGAGAAGGTGGGCTTGCTTAAAAGTATCCAGGTCATACTTTCTCACCTTGGATGCACTTTTGCACCTTTTCACTTTGTTAAATGGTGCATGTGGTGCAAAAATTGTGCCCCCATGGTGAGGAGTGATTTGAATGAGTCTTTTATCACTTAAGGTGCAACATTAGTGGTTAGGTGCAAGTTAACCACTCACATGTAATGTTGGCCCGTCTCCATGTTCCAAAGCAGCCCCATGGCAGATTTGGGAAGCCTCATTACACCCTTACACCTGGTGCAAAAGTGCAATGGGTGCAAAAAGTGTGACCCCAAGGGAGGAAGAGACTTGTCACTTAAGTAACAACTTTGAGTGTTAGGTAGGTGTTGTCAACCCACACTTTCAAACACCCCCGCCCATGATGAGCTAAACTCTTGGTTCACTTTTTCATCCCTCTTGCACCTTTATATCTAGTGAAAATTTGCATCAGGTGCAAAAAAGTGTGACTCCTTCCTTTCTCACCTCCTTTCGTCACTCAAACTCATAATTTGCATGTTAGGGAGTTGTTTTCAACTCACTCCATTGAACAAGCTAGTCCCCTTCATCATGTTGAACTTACCAATAGCACATTTTTCCATGTTTATTGCAATTTTACATCATTTCACCACTTACTAAATGTGGTAAGGTGCAATGAAGGCTCCCTAACCTATTTAGTAAGTGTTAACCCTCCCTCATCCCGGGTTAAGGAGAAGGATGCGCAAGTGGGTAAAGGTGAGTTTAACTTAACCATGGTTCAAGTTTGAATAATTAAAATATCTCTGTGTCATTTTGGAGTCATTTTTCAAGAACTCTCCTCCCTCCATTTCTGTTACAACTTGATCATGTTCAGATTTTGTTAAGAAACCCCATATCCAAAACGGAAAATTTACTCATAACTCACTCGTTTGTGCTCCGTTTTTCTTGAAATTTTCCTGAGAAGTCCCATGGTGAATGCCTTTAAGATGAACCAAACATCTTCACCATTAATATCATGATTTTTTCACATCACCCACCTGTATATTTCTTCCCAAGAGAGCTTCTTTTTAGATTCGAGAAACCCCAGAGAGGGTAAAAACACCTAAAAATTGGAGCAAGAACTCACGAGAAAATTCCTAATCCGATGAGAAAATTTTCATCTCAATTTGAAAACCCAGAAGACATAATTCTATTTTTAATAATTCTTCCTCGATCCTTACTAAAAATAGCAAGTCTAACAACAAAGAAGCAACTTCTGAAACCATCGATGAAATTCTCAAGTTTGAGAATCTAAAACTAGAAATTGTGAAATGGGGAAAATTGGATAAAATTGGAAAGGGTGAAGACCGACTTACTAAAAATAGTAATTACTCTTATCATATCCAAATTTTTCACACATATTCCTACCCTCATTCCATCACTATTCCATGAAACCATGAAGATCAAGTACACTGGGTGAGCCAATCTCCAATGTCTACAGAATATCCACTTGTGGGAGACAATGATGTAGCCCACCTGGATCTGGAGGAAATGAGAAATCAGATGATGAATGAAGTTCGAGAATGATCAGAAGAAAATATAGTTGCCAATGGAATTTTTAGATCAGGAGGTCACCCACTTTCAATACAGAGCACTGAATTGGTCTTAGCTTATGTTAGACACTATGACCCTGCCTCCTGGACAATCACTGCGGATGACAACTCGTTGTTAACATTCCTGACTCCCAAAGTAATATCAAGTTGTCAAAAAATTCCAACTCATAGCAATATGGTGATCATCACAAAATATTTTACAACTCAACAATGGCTCAGGACAGACTCCTATTTGCAAGGGATTGCAGTTGGCTCCTGGTTGAAACCTGGGAGAAAACCATCAAGGCTACCAAAATCACTGTTAAGGAGTGAGTTTCATGAAGCCTACTCAGATGTCATTGTCTTACTAAGTAGAGCAATGGATGAAGAATGCACTAAGGACTTCCAGGACTGGATGGCTCAATTCATGCTGACAATCATGGAGGGAAATCAAATGATAGATTGGGGCCAAATCATCAGTGATAATCTCCACCAACAATTGATGCAACTATTCACCACCAAGAGATTCACAATGACCTCTTATCTAGTGTATGCTCACATACACTAGACCATACCGAGGATTTTCAATTACCCAGAATGTTCCTCATAGATCTCTTTCCTTGAAGAAGTACAAGCAAATCACCTTCAAGGAAATTAATGCTCATTTCACACGGGTGAATGATGCATTCACCATGTTCATCATCCGACTCCTCAAAGGAAATATTGAAAGAAGAATCTCTCCTCAACAACTGAGTTGATTGAGAAGTATGGGTATCATTTCACATAATTTCATACATTCACCTACACCAGGGTGATGTAGACACAAAATCGCGCACTTGGGTACATTTCTAAGTCCTAAAAGCAAGCTAGCATTTACATGATTTATAAGCAAGAAAACTAGTGGTTGATAACTATCTTTGGCCTCTTTTCTTTGTCTCTTGTTTTTATTTGGTCTTGCATACCCTACACCCTAGTCAAAGCTTTACTTCGATTTATCGTTTATGGCTCTAGACACTAGCGCCCAACCAGACAAAGAGCCGCGCCCGCGCCCTGTCTCCCTCCGGGTTCCCTTGACCATTTCTCACCTTACTCACTCTTTTTGGGTATCTTTTATCTTTTGGGAATCTTTTTCACTTATGGGTTGGCCTTCCAGTTGTCAATTACGAAATTCAAACAAGGGAATCATATAAATACATAGTTATGTTTTCAAAATAAAGGACCAAACACTAAGCATTACTATCATCACCTAATCTTGCATTCCAAAGGAACTAAAGTACTCTAAATGCATCTATCTAGCATATTTAAGGAAAAGGGTTGCAATAACTCTGCATACACAACATTGGAAGGGGAAGTTCATTCTATTTCATCCACACATTCTACTACATTGCTACATTCTAGCTACAAATTGCTATCAAGTGAAACTTGCACAAGGGCATCCTAGGGTATCATTTCTACACACACACACACAAGAACTACATGGAGTCTGATATGTAGTGCAGTGCTTGGTCATAAGTTCACTCTTGAGGTGACCATCGGGGTTAGTCGACTCCCCATTCTACATTTTCCTTTTTAGGTTTGATGTGGTTTTTGGGCCTGTCTAGGTGAACTTATCTTTTTCAGGTTACAGGTACCTTCAGTGATCATAGTGCAAACATCAGGAAATCTACAGGGAACAACAACGAAGACCTTGCACCACAACAAAAATTAAATTATGAGCCTCTCGTGTAGTCAACACTACCAGATCGGTCACCGAGCCCATACACCTCTGCCCGTAACCGAACACCCTTGCCTAGCCTTTTTCGTGAGCTCCATAATTTATAGAGGTCAGATACGACGTTGCTTACATCTTGTTCAGTAATTCTCCCTACTCATATCACTTCCAGATTGTGTGTATATCAACTAATTATTCTTATCTCATCTTCTTGCTTAGGGTTTCAATAATTTACATGCTTGTTTGTTTGTGTCATTATTGTACTTTATCATTTGTACATCATTTATTTCAATAGTTACTCTGCAATTAGATTTAATTCAAATTAAATTAAATCATTTGGTGAACCCTTTTCCTAAGCATGACATGCAAGCTCCTGATTCTTCTATTAATCATACATATCGAGTTGTGCCTCCTCCTTCATGGGGCCCCTTGACTTCCTTGTCACTTTTGTTGATGCATCACCACCAGTCATTTCATTTTCATATCACAATTATCATGTTACATTCACTTCTGATTCATTACATATCAATGCTTCTATTGGTTTGTATACCATTAATAACACCATGATCTATCCAAAGTGGCTCCTATTAGTGTGTGCTCTATTGCACTTCTCATGGATATCAAATGTCCACTATCTAATATCACATATCCAGTTCCTAATTATTTTGGCTACATCAAGATTCTTGTTATAGTTGGGCCTCTTACCATGCTTGTGTCATTCATTGTGGCATCTTCAATCAAAGGCTATAAAATAATCTTAGGTCTTTCTTGGCTCTGCGCTACCCAAGCCATTCCCTCCATGAATCATTTGTGCATCAAGTTCATTCACAATAAGCAAGTTGTCACTCTTAAAGGTGTTCCACCATACACACAATTTCTAAGCCTAGTATTGATGACATCTTTACACCAGTTACAACATCTAAGCCTCATGGGCCTCTCAAATCTAAGGCACACTCTACACCTAGTTCTCCTATTCGCACACGACCTACTTCATGACTTTGTTGTCTCGCATCATTCCACTAGCCCATCTTGTCGGCCTAAGTCCCCTACTGGGAAACCACTTCACATAAGTGTTCACCATATCCTTCACCATATAGTTCTCCTTCACATGTGTGTCATTACTATCATACTCCACCGATATTAGAGCATCATCACATGCCTTTATCTCCTCGATATCAAGTGGAGGGCCCTTTCCCTTCATTATCATTGGATAGCCTTCTATCCTTCTCACACTTGGGGGGCATCACGCTTTCTTCCCCCCCCTAGCATCATAATTTGTCTATAATATCTACTATCACGCTATGTGTTTCATTACTAATCTCTCTCACACACGTTGATACACACCTTGTATTGTCATTACCCTCTTACGCACTCGAGTTCCACTATTCATACTTATTTTTGAGGGTCTAATTCTGAAATGAACTTCACATCACTCACACTTCATGATTTTGCTTCATGATGCATATTTCTAACATTTATTTACATGCATTACCCGATGACACACTCTTGTTCTATGGTTCATTCTTCGTTGTTGAGGTTTCCTATAAATTACCTCATCTCATACACATCCATTGGGGGAGCACACCTTGCTCCTATCATCTTCACACTTTGCATTCCATACCATCACACTCATACATTGCATTTTCATATCTTGGTTGCATTTACTATTGCTATATTTTCTACTTACATGTTGCATTTTGCTTATTATGTTAGTTGGATACTCAGTATGTGATTATCCTTATTAAATACACATACGTGTTCACTTGATCTTTTGGATTGAATTTAGATCTCTTATATATTTTCACATGCTATAATGATGCTCGACATTGTATCCTTTTCCAGTCCCACCGAGGCTCTAAGGGCATCTACCTTTCCTACTCTCACACATTATAGGTGTTATTATTTCATCATATACTACTTCATATTCTTACTAGAACATTACTTTCCATTAATACATACATGTCTTGACATACTTTTTATCTTTCTAACATGTTAATGGTGCTTCATGTGCAACATTTGCCTTGCAGGACTATATGCCACCATGGTTATATGATACATTTTGTTTGCCATTGTTTATGGGCTATGCCCTTTGTCTTGTATGTTCATTGTATGTTTTTGGTCGCTTTGGCTCGATTGTCTTGTGACATTGTGAGCAATGTCCCATGTTTGAAACCCTCTTTTCGTGGTCTAATTTTCTTTGCACACTTATTTGATTACATTGTCTTCTTCTGCATGCTTACTAATTTTTCTACTAACACATGTTACTAGCCACTATGTTTGCATATGCATTGGTTTCTACCATACACATCCCTTACCCTCTACAGAATCCACTTCAACATAACAATAGGTCCTCTCCTTTGGGCCACATTCTCCTACCGACATCACATGCACCCCAAATGAGGGGGCTTACATTGGGTTATTTCACTCATACAACAACTCAAAGCTACGATTCAAGTTAGCACATTATAGAAAAGGCATGAGAACACAATCACAGATTGGCCCAAAATTAGACTTGGGTCGAATCACAAAGTACATGCATACACCGGCCCAACCTCAAACATGGCACCTAGATTCCCTTGTCCTCCACTAGGAGTTAATGTCTTAGGGAAGATACAATCAACTTCTCATATCAACATAGTTAATAGACGCGTCTTCAAAGCAATTCTTGATTACATGAACATTCCTCCAATCACATAATGCATTATATTTCCTTCAATCAGCACAACTTGGAAATAAATCGAAACAAAAGGAACAACAAAAACAAATCGGGATGCACTATCTCGTAGGGGTGCTTACTAGGCAGAGTCGTGGAAGGAGAGTAAAACTATATCTCTCTCCCCAACAACTACTCTTTGGCATGAGATCGCCCAAAAAACTTGCACTTGGCGTGAGATCTCCCAAAAACTCACACTTGGCATGAGATCACCCAAAAAATCGCTCTTCGCAACATTTCAAAACACTTTTCTATCATTTACACTCTTTTACATTAGGTGTACACTTTCCTTTACTAATTTTACATACTTTTGCATACTTTGCTTAAATTTTTCATATACATGACTTTGACTACTCTTTCACTCTTATTTTGTAGGTTTGTCCTTAATACGTAACAAGAAGCATCCTACACCAACAAGTACAAAACAACAGTACAATACAACGCATACACTTCATCCCTAGAGTCACTTTCCTTTTCTAATTTCCACGCTTCACTTGTCCACTCAAAGCACGCATTTTGCACGCTCTACAGATCATAAGGTATACATATCTTATCTACTTTATGTTATTGAGTATTCACTCAACAACATAAATATGGGGCAAATGTAGACACAAAATCATGCACTCAGGTACATATCTAGGTTCTAAAAGCATGTTAGCAATTACATGATTCATAAGCAAGAAAACTAGTGGTTGATAACTATATTTGGCTCTTTTCTTTGTCTCTTGTTTTCTATTTGGTCTTACACACCCTACAGCCCAGTCGGAACTTTACTAATTTATCTTTTATGGCTCCAAACACTAGCGCCTAGCCAGGACTACAGTGCCCAGACACCCATGTCCATCCCTGGGCACCCATGGCCCTTTATCACTTTACTCGCTCTTTTTGGGTCTCTTTTATATTTTGGGCATATTTTTCACTTATGGGTTGGCCTTCTAGTTGTCAATTATGAAATTCAAACAAGGGAATCATATAAATACATAGTTATGTTTTCAAAATAAGGGACCAAGCACTAAGCATTACTATCATCACCTAAGCTTGCATTCCAAAGGCACTAAAGTACTCTAAAGGCATCCATCTAGAATTAATTCAAGGGAAAAGGGTTACATCAAATTTGCATACACTGCATAGGAAGGGGAAGTTCATTTTATTACATGCACACATTCTACTACATTCTAGCTATAACCCGCTATCAATTTCAGCTTGCACAAGGGCATCCTAGGGCATCATTTCTACACAAACACACACAATAACTACATGGAGTTTGAGATGTAGTGCAGTGCTCTCCATAAGTTCACTCTCGGGGTGACCCTGTTGAGGTCAATCTAACTCCCCATTATGCATTTTCCTTTTTAGGTTTGATGCAGTTTGTGGGCTTGTGTAGGTGAACTTATCTTTTGCAAGTTATAGGTACCTTCAACGATCATAGCGTGATCATCAGGTGATCAACAGGAACAACAACGAAGACCTTGTGACACAATAGAAAGAAAATTTCGATCCTCTACACAATTAATAACTCCCATGTGCCTCTTTCCGTAATCGGGCACCCCTTCCAGCCCATGTTCGTGAGCTCCAGAATTTATAGAGGTCAAATATAACATTGCTTACATACTTTTCAAGTACTTCTCCCTGCTTAGATCACTTCCAAATTATGTGTATATCAACTAAGTATTCTTATCTCGTCTTCTTGCTTAGGGTTTCAATACTTTACATGCTTTCTTTCTTGTGTCATTACTATACTTTATCATTTATACATCATTTATTTCAGTAGTTACTTTCAAATTAGATTTAATTCAAATTAAATTAAATCAGGTGAGTGGCTTTGAACTTGTTGCACTCAAGTTTCCTAAGTATCCTAGTGATAAGATCACTTTGGTAGAGCTCTACAGGAAAATTTATCAGGTGCATTTCAAATGTAAGGGTTCAAGAAGAAAGGAATCCCATTCCTCATCTCTCTCGGTTTCTTCTCTTGTAAGAGTGCAACAGATGCCACAAACATCGAGACCTCCCTAACTACATTTAACCTTTTTGTATATGTTCCTAGGACCGACTTTGACATAAAGAAAGATCTTGAGTCTTTCAATGTTCTTGGATTGCATCACATTCCCCAATTGGAAGACTATTGGGTAATTGTGTGAATGACCTTGAGGTCAGGAAAAGAGACTACATGAGGATGATTGTGGAAGATATGGAAACATTCGGGTTTGATTGGTTCACTAAACGAGCTCAATAAGATGGTTTTGAGTTATTTAATCCATATTACCAGGAGGTGAAGTCGTCTCCTCTTCCTCCTCCCTCATGGAGTGGTCGTGAAGATGGAGATATTAATGAGCGGAAAAAGTGGCAATTCAAAGATGAAGGGATTGGTTTAGAAGAAATACATCTTCTAGTAAGGAATAAGGTACCACTTAAACTCTACTTAGACAACTATCATGCTCACCATCTCTTAAGGAGCCTGCGAGAGCTTTCGGTTCATCCCATTTGGAGAATACCTATAAAAGGAAGGTTGTGGAAATCATGAGCACTGAAGTTTCACCTCCCATGGAGTCTCGTAAGAAAGCTAAAATTGGGGAGGAACAAGTTGAAGAGAAGGGAGAACAAGTTGAATAGTTAGAATAGGAGATATTGACCCCTCTCAATCTCCCTTGCATCAAATAGAGCCAAGTGTATCATTTGAGGTAGTTGAGTTAGCTCACAATGAGAAATCATTGGTCCCATAATAAGCGTAGAGCTCCCTGACATCTTGTCCACACCATCGGACCGGATCAATTCCCATGAGTCCATGAATTTCTCGGAAAAGAATCAAGAATGGCGCAACAAGTTGTAGCACCAAACTTTGAGGCTATATCAAAGTACATGAAAAGCCAATAAATCAAGGAAAGCACAAATTACTTCAAGATTATACACTGAGGCTTTGAAGCTCAGTTTGTAGAAGTTGTAAGACCCAAGGTGAACAATCCTTTAGAAGAAATGACTCCCAATGATTATGAGATGACCAAAGTCTCACTTGGTCAGGCTACACATGAGGGTGATACTCATATTTTTAAGGATTCTTTGACTCAGATATTGGAGCGGAATGAAGAACAAAACGAACCATTAACCAATTGGAGGAGTATGTGAGGACCTTATCTTCATGTTTGCAGTTATTCTTGGAACCAAGCTCATCATCCTTGCCTCTAGTTGAGGTGGTCTTACCCATTAGTAGCTTTGACCGCAAGCCCTCAAACAAGCTCAAGGATTCACAATGTAGGGGAGAGAAAATGAAAAGTGGGTGGGGAAATCATTGAAAAGGGGAATGTGATTTTTCCCGAGGTCCTTGTTTCACCTAATTTCTTAGTTTTTCCGAGAAGTACTTTGAAAACAGATAAGGTAAAGGTGGTAAGAGGAATACCTGATTTGGGATGGTTGAAGTTTGTATGTGCACGTATTTGAATTTTCCGAATCAAAGTGATTGTGAGACCTTCCTTTTGGCTAGGAGGAACTACCTGTATAAGAATCAAAACAAGACCACCAAAGAGAGTTAAACATTATATGCGAGTGTATTGCCTAGCATATGCTAGATCCTCAAGTGCGATACTTCTGATGGTGTCAATCCACTATTTAAAATAATTCAATGTTGAAATAAAGTAAATATTGTCCTACTGTAGTTTAATATGATTTAGGCATCTCATACAAACGCAATAGGCTAGATCTAATCTAACAAGCTAGGCTAGAAGGAGATCCAGAGGTCAAGTAGGTTGGTTATAGGTGAATTTGAGCTAATAGGCTAGGTTAGATACAGATCTGAAGGTCAAATAGGTGTTCAGGTAGGTATAGGCCAGAATAATGAGGTCAGGTTGAATGTGAGTCACAAACAGGTTGCTGTTTTGGCAGAGATCAGGGAAAACAGAGACCAACCATGGTTCTACAAAACCGATGATGGTCTTACCGTAATCGGCGACGGTTAGAGAGAACCGATGACGGTTAGGTCGGGAACTGGTAAAATCACACAGTCTGAGTTTTGGGAGTTTTGGGGAAAAAGTGGAGTTGGTGGAAGGTAGGGATTGATCACAGAGGGGGTGTAAATATGTTGTGAAGGTCTGAGATTACTGAAGAGGTCAAATAGATAATTGGGCAAGGTATTAAGACAATTGGGTATAGAAGGTGGCTGAAACTGGAGAGAGGGAATGGACAAAGGGTGAAGGATTAAGTTCCTTTACCAAAAATATTACAGATGTTGATAAGCAGATGAAATAGGTTGGAGGAGGATACTTACTCTTCTGTGAGGTACGAGTCTGAAGAATGATGAAGATGTTGTTGTGTTGGAGAATGTTGGGTAGAAAGTTTCACTATTGTGCCAGTGTATTTGGTTGCCTTTTGTTGATCTCCAATCAGTCTTAGTTTTGTTGTTGCATCTATAGAGATCAAAGTCACGATAAGAAGTTTTAACCAATGATCAAAACCAACAACCCATGTTACAAAGATGTAGATGGGGCTAAATAGGCCATTTGGTCCATCACGGGATAAGCGGCGTCGGTTTAGGGTGAACTGACATCAATTTGGGTGAGATATCTCGGGTTTGTTCAAATTTCCTTGGGAAGTTTCCCCGCCATTTGATAAGGTTATCTTCTTTTCTCGGGATGAAAACCAACCTTAGGAGGCTTTTTTTGTGAGGTGAGGGAATGGGTCTCATGTTAGGTTTTATTTAGGACATTGGTTTAGGGTTTAGGTTAATGGGTCGAATGATGGGGGTGGTTAGGTGAGATGTATTTAATAAAGGCAATTATATTAAATAGGTGTGTGAGGGTGGTGAATTAATTTAATGTAAATAATTAAATTAATTCGTGTGTGGGTGAAATGGTCATTAACTTAATAAAAATAATTAATTAATATGTATGGAGGTAAATGGCATTAATTTAATTAAAGTAATTAAATTAAAATGTGTGGGGTGTAGGAGGTAGGTGATAAGGTGTTGAGGATGAGGAAGTGATTATAGGGCTATGCTAGGGGACCAAGGTGATTACGACACAATTTCGGTGTCTACATTTTGCCCCTTCTTGTTGCGTAGCTTGTATTGGTAAGTGACATGAACAAGAATAGAGTGTGGTTGCCCTAAGTGGGAATGAGGGTGATCCCCCTCAAACTAGAACTAATGAGGTGGCAGAGCACATCGGCGAGTGGTTTGATAAAAGTGGATGCAAAGTAGAATGATGAGAAATGAGGAATGGGGTAAAGGGAAAATTAGGTATATAGGTAAATGGGTAAATGGGCCAAGGTCAAAGGTAGTGGTAGTTGAACGCATGCACACGTATAAACTGCGACACGATACTGTTGAAGAGCTTGCAAACTCTACATCATCTAAGGTCGATAGGTTTATCCAAACAAAGTGAAGTGATTATGGTATCCAAGGTATAGGATAAGGTTAAGAAGCACAACGTAGGTTAGGTGCAGGAATGTTTAGGTATGTTCCGGTACACCAAAGGTAGGGTCAGGATAAATGGTCACGGTAATAGGCTAGGTAAGGTCATTAGGTCAAACAACACAGGTAATAGTGCCGCAAGGTATAGCGAACACATGAGGTCAAAGGTCACAAATAGGTTTCCGGGTCCAGGTAGATAGGTCACAACATGGGTAAGGCCGAGGTAGGGGTAAAATAAGGAGACGCCAATCAGCTAACGAGGTGAGGTTAAAGAAGGTGGAGGGCCAGAGAAGAAGGTAAAGTGGTCCAGGTAGGTGTAGGGGAGGCAAAAGAAAAAGGAGGTAAGGAAAATGAGGTCAATGTGAGGGAAATGAGTAGGCAAGGTAACCGAAAGTGGTCAATATGAACCAATGACGGTGGAGAGGAACCGATGGCGGTTGTCTAGGGCATCAGATCGGCATCGGTCAAGGGTTAACCGACGTTGGTTGAGTCGGGTAGGGTATAAAAAGTGGAAAACCCACATTTTGAAAATTCATTTGTGCATTTGGAAAAGGAGAAAAGGACAAGAAGAGAGAAAAGAGGAAGAGGACAAAAGAGAGCATCAGGGAGCTGAGTTGGCGAGCCACATAGGTGAGATTGATTGAGTGAGAGGTGGGGCCACGAGATCAGATCGAGCAAGGTGATTGGTGGAGAGAGTTGGAGGTCATTTGAGGATGCGGAGGCTAGAGAGGGATTGGGAGGAGCAAAGATCGAGGCGGAGGTTCCACCATGATGGCGGCAGTGGGATCAGGTAGGATTTGAACCTTTGTTATTGATTGTTTGGTTAAATTGGCTAAAATATATAAAAATGTTTAAAATGGAGGTTGGGGGAGATTTGAAAATAAGTGAAAAAGAGAGGGAAATGGGGATAATGAAGGGTAGGGGGTAGTTTAAAAGGGAGAGAAAGGAATAAGTAGAGGGGAAAAGAGGGATTTGGGTGGGTAGGAGTAGGAGGGGAAAAAGGAGGGTTGGGAAGTTAGGCGGGCGGTGATGACAATGACCGACGTCGGCCGA
Organism: Taxus wallichiana var. yunnanensis; assembly: GCA_018340775.1. Taxonomy (NCBI): domain Eukaryota; kingdom Viridiplantae; phylum Streptophyta; class Pinopsida; order Cupressales; family Taxaceae; genus Taxus; species Taxus wallichiana. The sequence continues at coordinate 381,814,688 of CM031239.1, read as the reverse complement.
CTTATGGCTGACATCGGTGGGTAGTGACGGCACCGGCCACAAGAAACAAGGATGCAGGTGCCGGTCAAAAGGGAGACCGGGGTGGATGGGATTGGATAAGATTGGGTGAGGGTTAGGTTAGATAGGGAAGGTAGATGGGTTTGGGTAGGTAGATAGGGTAGATGGGTTTGGGTAGGTTTGGGTGAGGGTTAGGGTAGATAGGTAGGGATGTGGGGTGAAATAGGTAAGTTGGGAAAGGTATACTAATACATTTCTTTTGTGGGATGTAGGCCCGAGACAAATTCTGAGATGATGAGGGCTTGGGTGCCACCCTTGTTATTAACAATATGGGCAATCACAGGTAGAGTGGCAAAGCATGTTGCGAGAGGTGGGGTTAATAGGGGTGAAGCACTACACGGCATGTAGTCCTGGGAGGCGAGTCTTATGGTTGCCGTCATTGATATATGGGACTCAAAGAACCAACACCTTCCATTTTTGATGGGTGAGATCACGATCACCCCGGAGGGGCGTCGTCTACTGAGATCCTACGGTTACCCATATTGGGGCCCAGTTTATTCTATTCTCTTCGAGGCATCGAGGAGTTATTAGCACCCATTTTTGGTGAGGGTGTAGCAGACTGACGCGTTCCATAGCGCTAGCTTGAGCTATAGAGTGATGTATAGATCTCATCTAGAGGAGATGAGGTTAGTGGTACTCTTGATGGAGGTAGTGTCTTTGCTTCGCACCGTTGGATCGGATGTAGAGGGTGGGAGATTCCCGAGGTCACTCAATGGGAGTCCTCCATAACATGATGATACTGATAGACATGGTTCGTATGGGCACTGCATTGCTTGACGCGTAGGTGTATAGAGAGCTATGGACCTACTGGTGATCACTCATGGAGGTTTAGCATCTCTTTGCGTTGTACTCTTTGCATTGCTAGGCTTACGAGCACATTGTGTGTGTTTGACCAGTGGGGATGCCCCTAGAGATGCATTCCCACACAAAGTTTGAGAGTGGGATACAAAGCGGTGGGTACCGGCCATGGGAGAGGCCCAAGGTGCCAAAGCTATGCATGATGTAGCTTACTACAAGAGGTTGTTGGAGGGGTTGTCCGGGGTGGACATCATTTGGAGGCCATATGCAGCTTCCCCTCATATAGACAGACAGATGGCCACTGAGCTAGCTGAGCTATAGATACATCTGTGGATAGAGGGGAGGAGAGCGGGAGGGCATGAGTGGATACCCGTAGAGTGGTTTAGGTGCGATTTGGATTGGTACAAGGCGCACAACCACCCTTCCCACACAATGGGAGAGATAAGGTGGAGAGACCTATGTCTCCACCACGACCTGACAAGGCTACAACTAGGCAGGAGGAGCAGCCAATGGATATGCAGATTGATGATGGGATTATAGATGGGTATAGGCAGTGGTGGGTGGCATAGCTGAGAGCCATACCACCGAGGCCAAGGCAACCAGACTTAGCCACCATCACAATTCAAAGAGATGCCCTACAGGGGTAGGTGGCTACTTTGGTGACGTAGCTTGGGATCATGCAAGGGCAACTCACAGGTTCAGAGGCACAAGTTGCCACATTACAAGCCTAGATAGCGATGTCAGAGGCTCGGGAAGGGGGCAAGGATAGGCTGGCGTAGGTGGAGGCGGGGAGATGGAGATGGAGAGGAGGTAGGTGGAGATGGTGGGGAGATAGTTGCTCTACATGCATGTAAGTACGAGCTTTACAAGGCTAGTTAGCCACAAATACAGGGGTAGGTTACAGTGCAGCAGGGCTAGTTGACAGCTGAAGCACAAGCACAAATTACTACCCTGCAAGCCTAGATACATGCACAGGCTCCAGGGTCGACTCAGGCTCTAGTACAAAGCCACGGGGCTGGTGTAGGTTTAGGGACAAGGTCCCATCATGCATGTGCCCCTGCAGGTAGTGGGACCCATGGCACCTCCATAGACAGTGCCCATGGCCAGGTTCAAAGATGCCCTAGGAGAGGTATGGTATTACCAGGATCATTTATTAGCTGTCGAGCTAGATGTGCCCTCCTATACTGAGAATAGAGCACAACAGGCCTCTAGTGAGAGGACTAAATCCCACACTCACCTTTGTGTGGAGAGTACAGTGGCCAGCAAGCCCAAGGACAGGGTAGTGGTGAGGCTACTAGTGCGTAGAGGATAGCCCCAGGTGAGGGGCCATCAGCAAGAGGTGAGGCAAGTGCCGAGCCCTGACGAAGTGCGAGCAGAGGGGTCAGGAGAGACACAGTCACAGGGAGTATTCCCGACATCGAGATGGGGAGATGATTTGACTGTTGTGGACCGGCCTGCATGCCGAAGATATTTTTGTATTTATTATTGTGTTGTACATATGATACCGGCCCGCATGTCGAAATATTTTTGTATTGATTCATTCATTCTCTTTTTGTATATATGACCGGCCTGCATGCCGATTACATTTTTATGTATATTGGCTCAAGTGCTTAACATTTTTTTGAGATGATGGCCATGATGAGACAGACATGGATTTTGAGATACATAGTTATTGATTTATATGATGAGATTCATGGTATTTGGTGATGTGTTTATGTGTTTATGAGATATTGGTTTATGGCTTGTGTTAGATGAGATATGGATTTGTTACTTTGTATTAGATGAGATATGGGTTTGTTGGTTTGATATGGATGGAAATTAGGTGAGTTAGGCATGATGGAGTCAGGTCAGTTTAGGCATGGATCGAGTCAGGTTGGTTAGGCATGGTTGAGTTAGGTTTGGTTAGGCATGGATTGAGTCAGGTTATAGGCATGGTTGAGTCAGGTGATAGGCATGGATTGAGTTAGGTTGGTTAGGCGTGGTTGAGTTAGGTTTATTTAGGCATGGATTGAGTGAGTTATAAGCATGGTTGAGTCGGGTGATAGGCATGGATTGAGTCAAGGTTGGTTCGGCATGGATTGAGTCAAAGTTGGTTTAGGCATGGTGGAGTCAAGTTGGTTTAGGCATGGTGGAGTTAGGTTGGTTTAGGCATGGTGGAGTTAGGTTGGTTTAGGCATGGATGTTCATTTCGGTATTTTGATAACAAATGGCAATATAAATGCATGAGATGGTGTAAAATGTGGAAAATGTTGGTTATGTATGAAAATGTGAAATAATATAAGTGGTAAAAGTTATGTGGTATATGGTTTAGATGTCAAGGTTTTTGATATGAATAGGAAATCAGGTAAAAGTGGGGAAAATGGTTAGGGTAAAGAGTGGCCAAGCTAACCTTCTAGGGCCCCATGTCTGGAAGTGTTGCCTACATAGTCCCGGTGAAAAGGGACCTTAGGCCGATGTAGTTCTCCCATAAGCTAGGGAAGAATATGAGAAGATAGAAGAATAGGTAGTGAGGTTGATAGTTAGGTTGGATTCGAGGTCATAGGTATGATTAGGTCAAGGTCGATTAGGTTAGGTGGAATATAGGTAGATAGGTATGGGTGATTTTAGGTCGATTGAGGTGTGAGAAGAAAATCCCAAAAGACAAGTGTCGAGGGTCTAGTCCTATATAGGAAGATCAAAAGGTAATGAAGAAGAGAAAAGATAAGAGGGGGTAAGAAAGCCACCCGATTGGCAAGGATCAAAACGTATGAAACACATCTATAGATAGGCTAGTGAACGTAAGACCCTAAAGACATTGCATGATTGATTACTCTAAAGGTGAAGAATAGTCACAGAATCACCAAATGTCATAGGTTCAAGCAGGTCCCTTGAGGCAATATGAGGTGAAAAGACAACGGGTAAGGAGGTGAAGGTAAGTGGGTCATAAAATGGGAAGTAAAATGCCTTGGGCAACAGAGCCAAGATCACAATAGGCAAGTCCATGATGAAAAAGGTTACTTTTCTTTTTCTTTTCTATTGGCATTTCAGATAGACTGATCGATGCGGGAAGTCTATACGGGATGAGTATATGTCTCCTTGAGGTCTTCGCAAATTTTTCGATGTGGGAAGCTTCGAATTTTGATTTTGAGAAGATAGTCCTCTTTTGGAAAGACTATGTAGAGAGTTGCTAGCTTTGTATAGCTATCCTTCAAGGGAGCAATCTACTTATAGTGACAATTGAAGGCAGAAGATGTCCTTTTGAGGGATTCATCTTTTATATTGGAAGTTTGACTCAAGGAGTTAATCCCTTATTTTGAGGTAACATATTTTTTTTTGGCTTTTAAGTCGTGGACGAGACTATAACGAAGCATTTGGTTCTTGTTGAGAAGGCAAGGGTAAACAACCATGGGATCTCATCTAAAAGAAGACGAAAAGTATCCATGAGAATCATGCCATGTGCAGATTCGTGGTGCACATATTTAAGATAAGGCAAAAGGTGACATGTAATCACATGATTCTTGTTTAGTCGTTGAAGTGGAGATGCGGAATAGAGAAAGGTAAATGGCACTCAAGGGATGAGCATGAACTAGATAAATAGTGATGTAGGACTAGAGGTCAACAGAGAACAGTTGAAGATGCAAGGCATTGAGGGGCTCAGGTTCAGGCTTACCATCAAGTGAAGACAAGCGATAAGCACCTGATCCATAGTCATGGGTCACGATGTATGGTCCAAGCCAATTAGGAGAAAATTTTCCCCATTTTCTTTTTTCTACTTTGGTTACATGTTGATTTTCCTTGAGGACGAGATCACCGACCTTGAAGGTGTGTTCATGGACGTTTGTCATAGGCACGCTTGATGCATTTTTGGTAGACTTGGAGATGGTCGAGGGCATGAAGATGACATTCATCTAATAACTCAAGTTGTGTTAAACGGTCTTGGTGAAAGTCATCATCAGTAAGCATATCTTGAAGAGAGATACAGAGAGATGGGATCTAGACTTCAAGAGGCAAAACAGCCTCGGTACCATAGACCAGAGAAAAGGGAGTGGTAGCGGTGGAGGTGTGAATACTAGTACGGTATGCCCAAAGAGCGAAAGGAATGTGCGTATGCCAATCCTTCCCAGTATCGTTAACCACTTTCATGAGAATTTTGTTTAGGGTTTTGTTGGTGGATTCGGCTTGGCCATTGGTTTGTGGGTAATATGGTGAGGAGAAGCTAAGCTAGATACCAAAGGCGTCGCAAAGTTTCTGTAGAGTTTTGTTTTTGAATTGTTTTCCATTATCAGTGATAAGGCGATGTGGAACACCGAAGCGACAAATAATGTGATGATTGATGAACTCACATATTTTCTCAGCTTTAGTGGAGATGAGGGGTATGGCTTCAACCCATTTGGTGTAATATTTGGTAGTGGTGATGATCCATTGATGGCATTGGGAAGAATGAGGATTGATTTCTCGACAAGATCCAAACCCCATTGAGAGAAGGGCCAAAGGTCACGAGTGACCTGTAAGGCATGACTAGGTGTATGATGAAGATTGGCATGTTGTTGGCATTTTACACAATATTTAACGTAGTCACAACAATCATGATTGAGGGTTGGCCAATAATAGCCTAGGCGAAGAATGCATTTAGCAACAAAGCAAGGCCACTAAAGTGACCTCCACATATGTCGTCATGAACCTCTTTAATGGTATAGGGGATTTCAGAGATGGTGAGGCATCGTAAGAGAATACCGTCAAAGCCTCATTTATAGAGAAGGCCACCCATGACGACATAATGAGAGGCCTTTTTGAGAAAGGCATGTTGTCCATTATGTGTGAGATCAGGAGGCAATATAGAAAGGGAAAGGTAGTCTGCAAGTTGCTTATACCAAAGGTCTTGTGTGTTTAGTGAGGCAGTTCGGATGAGGTTAACACAACAAGATTTATAAGAAGGTCTCAATATGCATTTTATGGTAACAAAAATGTCTGCATCGGTAGGTGAAGCGGGTATTTGGGAAGTGAGGCAGGCCATGGTATCCGCATGAATTTATTGGTAGATCGCAGAATGGTTTGAATTTTATAGCGGTCAAAGGTAGTCAACATGATGCCAACGTAATGTTTTTACTCTTGAAGTATTTCATTATGACACTGATAAACACCATTGACTTGGTTTACTTCCAATTGAGAATCACCAAAGATATGAATTGACTTAACCTCTAAGGCATAGGTAGTCATGAGACCCAATACGAGTGCTTCATATTCGGCAATATTGTTGGTGCATTCAAAGTCGAGTTTAAATGATAAGGGCATGGGTTCACCATCAAGAGGAATGAGGATAATGCCTACACCACCCCCACGCTGACATTTGGAACCATCAAAGAATAAGGTCATTTGGTAAGGGTCATCATCCAAAGAGAGGTTAGCAATGGATTTGTCAGGGAAATCAAAGTTCAAAGATTGATTCCCAGAAAGAGGTGCATCAGCGAGTTGGTCAGCAATGGCCTGGCCCTTGATAGATTTTTGGTGGATGAATTCTAGGTCTAGGTCAGCAAGGAGCATGAGCCAACATGCGGCATGTTGATTTTGGTAAGGTTTAGCATACATGAAGTGTAAGGGGTCAGTGTTGGTCACAACATAGGTTTTGTGGTTGAGTAGGTAATGGCGAAGTTTGGTGGCAACAAAAACTAAGGCTAAGCAAAGTTTTTCAGGGTGAGTGTATCGGGTTTCGTAGTCCAAAAGGGTACGGCTTATGTAATAAACCGCCTGCTCCCTATGTTGTTCGTCACGATGAGCGAGCATAGCCCCTAAAGAGTGATCAAGAAGACAGAGATGTATAGATAGAAGGGTTGGTTGTATTTAGGTGGAATAAGTACGGGTGGTTGGAGAAGGTATTGTTTTAAGGACTCAAAATATTTGTGGCAGTCATCATCCCATTTGAAAGAGATATCCTTTTTGAGAAGGTGATGAAATGGTTAACAATGGCCGAAGAGTTGTGAAAGGAAATGACAAATGGACTACAATTTACCTTGTAGGCTATGGAGTTGTTTAAGGTTAGTGGGCGGAGGCATTTCCAGAATGGCCTTGAATTTTGTAGGGTCAACTTCTATACCATGGAGGGAAAAAATAAATCCCAAGAGATTTTCCGAGAGAACCGTGAAGATGCATTTTTAGGTTGAAGGTGAATGCAATACTTAATGAGGTGGTCAAAGATGGTTCCAAGGATGGTGAGGTACTCAGCGACGTTTAGATTTGGCCAAGAGATCATCCACGTAATCTTCCAATATGCGATGCATGATATCATGGAAGATGTAGGTCATAGCCCGCTGATAGGTGGCACCAGCGTTTTTAAGGCCAAAAGGCATGACACGATAGCAGAAGGTCCCTAAGGGGTAATGAATGTGGTTTTGTGTTGATCTTTGGGAGTGAGCAAGATTTGGTTATAACCCAAGAAACCATCCATAAGTGATAGCATCTCATGGCCAGCGGTAAGGTCAACCAACTGGTCAATACCAGGCAGAGGAAAATCGTCTTTAGGGTAGGCAAGGTTGAGATCATGGAAATTGGTGCAAATGCAAAGTCCCCCTGTCGCTTTAGTGACAGGGATAATGTTATAAATCCATTGGGGGTAATCGATGGGTAAGATGAAGTAAACTGAGAGAAGGTGTTGAAGTTCTTATTTGACAAGAAGAGTGATGCGAGGGTGCATTTTCCTCAACTTTTGTTTTATGGGTTTGGCCTCGGGAATGGTTACAATATTATGGACCACAATAGTGGGATCAATGCCAGGCATGTCAAAGCATAGGACCAAGTGAAAGCATGGCTATGATTTTTAAGAAAAGAAGTGAGGGCTTCTTGTTCAAGAAGACATCCAGAGATTGGCCAATCTTGAGAATGTGGGGGTCATCCTGAGTGTGGATGTTGACTTTGATAGTCAATTCATTCAACATTGTTTGCATATCAGAGGGTAACGACCGGTGAATATAAGATTCTTCAGCACCAAGGTAGGTGAGTATGGATTCATCATCCTGACATTGAACGACATTAATAGAAGGAGTATCGTCCCCTATCATGTTAGGATATAAGAAAGGAAGAGAGGAAGGAGCCTCGCCATCGCGGTGATAGGTCGAGGCCCCAAGGAAATGGTGTTTATAGAAAAAAAAGGGTAGGAGGGATAGATTCAGGATCCATCAACTCGTTGGTGAAGGTGATGAAGGTGGGGTAGGTGAAGAAGGTGGAGAGGGGTCAATGTCTTCAATGAGTTCAATACGGGATTTTGGCAGTAGTTCGGAAAACTTGATTCCACTACGATCATTATGTTTACGTGTGGTACATGAAATAATGGTGTGACGACCTTATTCGTAAAGGCCAAAGCTGAAACCCTTCCAGGCACGCGGTGTAGGAAAGTGTGAGCAAAGCGGCGGTTGGTAAGTGACTGAAGGTCAGCCAAAAAAGGTCGGTTTGTGATGGTGGTTCGGGTGTGTAAGTGGAAATATCAAGTCCCCCATAGGTAAGATGGGTACGGAGGTGGGGAGGACCATAAAGGAGATGCTTGCCTATGCGGTGATCATAGTGAGGATGTTGGTGAAGGTTTCCATACTCTTGTGGAGTAAGGAATGTATTGACATTGTACAAGTGATACTCCCCCATAGTGAGGCATTGAAAAACACCTTCCAAGGGATCAGTGGTTGATATATTGGTGGCTGGAATGGAGGAAGCGTTAGAAGTTAGATCAGCAGAGGTGTCAGTTAGTTGGGAAGCTGATGTGTGACTGGTAGAAGTGACAAAGCGGTGGGAATAGAAGATTTGGGTGAAGGTGAGGTTGCAATGGCACTGGTGGATGGGGTCATGTGTGAAGAAGATGTAAGAAAGGAGGTGGATGCCTTAACAGTACAAAGATGTCGTTGGGCGGTAAAGCATGTTACAGGTTTTGAAAGGTGATGGGTCAACTAGAATGGTATAGGAATGTCCTTCATGTTTGAACTTTACACATCGGTGCAAAGTAGAAGGAACACAACCTGTGGCATTGAGATCCGTGGTCATCCGAGCAAAAATTGTATTAAAACTCTCCTTCCAAAATGTAGAACAACTCAAGAATAGTATGGGGACCTACACACAAACATGGAGGATGATAGTACTAAGTGTAGAGATGATAGCATCATTGAATGAACGCAACATGGCTGGATTTTTATGCATACTGATTATACGGTATGTGCATTTGTTCGAATGCATGAGAGGAGATGATGTTAATGTTGGTGCCCCCATCGATCATAACACATCAGACACGTATATTACCGATATGGATGGAGATGAAAAGTGCAAGATCTGGGTCATCGGTTTGGTGGGGGACAATTTTGTCATCTAAGAAACTAAGGATAGCAACTTGGTGAACAGGTGGAGGTGATGAGGTAGATGGAAATTTGGTGAGAGAAGCAACATGATGAGGTGTGATAATAGATGCTACAAGTGTGGGGTCATTAGGTAAAACTTTAATAGATTAAAGGACTCCATGAGAGCTTAACGACGTGACTCGAGGTTTGGATGAGGTCATATAATGACATTTTGAGAGGAGCTGGTGTAATTGTTTGAGCATGGTATGATGTGTGACGCCATTAGAAATGGGGTATGCGGGGCCATGGATAGTTATCTTAGGTATGGGTGCAGATGGTATGTTGGGTATAGGATTGGATGGTGGGACAGCTGCCTTGTCTTTTCCCTTCTACACACGTGTAGTGACGTGTACCATGTTGATTTGAGGAAGTTGGAAAAAAGGGAAGGTGTAGCGTGAGTGTTATAATGACACGACGGGAAAAAACCTATTGGAGGAGAAAAACCTTGTGAGGTAAGTTGGGCGCAATGAAATTTAGGTGGAGGCGTGGCAAGTTCTCTCTCGCAAACCATGTTAATCTCAAATTTCGGGGGTGGAGGTTGTGGTATAGGTGTAGGAGGAAGATGTGTGGAAGGTGGTGAGGGTGAAATAGGTTCATCATCCAGAGGTCATCGTTATCAAAATTGGGGTTAGAAGGGCATAATTGAATGAGGGCAGCCTTTAGACCTTTACAGTTCTCAACATCATGTCCTGGCACTTGATGGTAAGCACAAATTTTAGTATGATCAAACCTTTCCGGCTTAGGTTTAAGAGGGTCGTAAGGTCTAAGAGGAGGGAGAGTAATAGCAGAGATTTCAAGGAGGTTAGTTGAGATGGTGGCATATGATCCCACCAGTGGATCACAATGCGAAGTGAAATTAGGTTTGGTTAGAAGATTGGGTAGTTGTGGTGGTAGTTGAGGTGATGCAGTCTTGGATTTGGGTTGTACTTTCTTTGGTGTAGGTGTAAAGAACAGAAAGAGGGGTAGGTTTAACCACCTCTTTGGAAATTAACGGTTTTTTCGATTTTTGGTGCTTTTTCTTAGGTAGAGGTGTAGGGGAGCACGTGATGTAGATGGCAAGGCAAGATGGTGGGAGAGGACGAGTGACCCAAGGGGACAACTGAGGTGTAGCGGTAGGTGTTGGTCGAAGTCGAGAGAGAGGTACAGGTGAGGTGGAAGAAAATTTCATAGGTAGTGAAGGAGGTATAGAAGGTAATGGTGGTATAGGAGGAAAAGAAGTTATAAATGGTGATGAAGGACGCAAGGTTCGCCTAGGTAGAGCTGTAGGCTGTGGTAAAGGGGTCAAGGGATGTTTAGGTTTACCCCTGGAGAGTGTAGATTTTGTTAAGATAGAGGTGTGAGGTCCCAAGATGGATGGTAGAGGTGAAGGTGATAAAGGTGTAGTTGATGAGGTTGGTGTGTGCGGATTAGAAGGTTGGGTTTTTCATTTAGGTTAAGGGATTGGTTCAATAGGTATATGGGAAGATGTGGTCAAGTGTATCTTGATAGGAGGATGTGTAAGGTTTGATGTGGGTGTGACCCCTAGAACACTAGTGGGTTTAGATATAAGAGATGATGTTGGAACACGTTGGCTAGCAAGTAGAGGGGTGGGTATAGATGAGGATGATGCAATAGAAGATGTATCGAGAGTTATGTTCATGTGCGGTTTGGGTTGTTGAAACATCTTCGGATAAATGGTAGAAGTGTCAGTGGAAGATGATTGCATTTGGGTTGAGACCAGAGTAAGAGATGCCCCCAAAGTGAAGACCTATCAACATAATCCAGCGGTCACCAAACGTGAGAATGGCACTGTGGTAGATGAGGTAGATGTGGAGCACGTGGGGATTCCTATAAAATGTGTCTGAGAAATAGGGAATTCACTGGCTTCGGCCTCTATAGGTAAGAGAGCCAAAAGTAGGTCCATATGATCTTGGGTAGCTGATGGAGAATGGTCACCGAGTGGTAATGGCAAATCTATTGGATCCTGAATAGGTGGAGAAGACGATGGGTACTCCTCTATGGGTGGAGGAGGTACAATTGGTAGTGGTTCACTGGGTAGGGAAGCTAAAGGGGAAATGATATCGGTGCTAACGAGAGACTCCTCCGCAGGTGTACGGGGAGGTGAAGGGCTTTCCTCTATGGGTAGAGGAACGGATAAAGTAGGTTCCTATGTGAGTGTAGGATTTCGGTGTAGGATTTGCTCGATGGAGGGAATAGGAGATATTTGGGAAACAAGTGGTAAGTTGGTAAAGATAACATGTACCTCACGTGTATTACTTTCATTGTGTGAGGCATTACTAGTTTGATCATTAGATGGGGAATGGTTTCTTGAAAATATGAAGGTCTTGATTGGCAGGTGCATTAGGGTTATCCAAGACTAACTCACCGCTCTCGAGCATTCCCTGAAAAATGTTTTTAAAGGTGATACAATTGATGTCACTGTGACCATTTACACGGTGATATTTACAGTAGTCATTTTCCTTGAACCCACCTGGTATGGGGCGAGAGGGGTCAAAACCAGTATGTGGTTTGATAGGAGGAAGGGTGATGGCATTAGCTTTAATAAGTTTTTCTAAAATAGATGAATATGGTTCCCCAATTGAGGTGTATTTATTTTGTTCTCATTTAAATTGGAAGGCTTGACCTGGTGTTTGGAAGGCTTGGTGTCGATTGGATAAAGGTTTAGCATGATTGGATGGATGAGTAGGGCCAGCCTTAAGTACCACTACGTTGGTAGTTCCCTTGGCTTTGGAATAACTCATCTGAGGTTTCGAGGAAGAGGAAGTATCGTGTGATTTAAACGAGGAGTTCTTGTTTCGTAATTGTATCTTCTTCTCTTCGATGGCACAATTTCAAGCTTAAGTGCCACGGTGCGATTAAAGTGACAATTTTCACACAGGATGAGTCGTAAGGTGACTGTGATTGAAATAACGACAATATGAAAGGTGATAGGAGCCTTTTATAGCTCAGAAAAGTGAAATAGGTGTCTTTTGGATAGGTATCCAAGAAGACTTGGATCGACACCGGTTGGGTTAAACCGATGCGGTTAAAGATAACCGTAGCCGGTTACTATGAAATTGAAACAGAGAATAAGAAAAATGGTTATGATTTAAAAATTTGGTGTTGAATCAAACCCAGAAGTCTGAGGATGATGTAGATGTGGTCCAGGCACACTCAGACGAAGTCATAATACACCGACTATGATTGGGAGTGTGTAAGGAAAGACAAAAATAATGATCGAAAGCTCTCACCTCAAAACGCAAATCAAGCAAAACACTAAGAAAGAACGTTCCTAGAGTGCCTATTTTATTACATTTTTTCAGCTTATGCTATTTGTATGGACTGACTGTTATGAATGAACAATAGAATTTCTTGGTGAGGAAGGCTTCCTATGAAGAAAGAATTCTAAAGGGTGAGGTTTTAGGAATGTTATGGCGGGGCGGGCTTCGCTCTAAAGTATGACTTGAAAAAGCAAAGTGACCTATAGCTTCTTCCAAGTAGGACGTTGTTTAAGAATGTATGTATTTTGAATTTTTGTGTGGTTTGGTAAGACTCAGAGAAAGAGAAAAGGATAGAAGTGCTTTTCTACGATTCGTTTGTCAACCATCAGCTGGTCATGACTTCCAGCATATAGGTTGCCCTCAATTAATATGAGCTAATGAGCTAAATTAGAATGCAGTGCACTTGTTTTAAACCCAAATCGAAAGTATGATATTCGATGGTAAAATAGATGAGCAGGAAGAGGGATGCTTTTTTACTAAAATGCAGAGAACAAGAATAAGAAGGTTTGTTTTAAATACACCAAAAGAAATGTGTCTTTCGGAGAAAGTAGAAAGAAGAGAATGTTACCAAGGAGAAATTTTTAATGTGAATGCTACTAGAAGGGAAACAAACACACACAATTTTTCACCTAGGAATGAAGAAAGATGCAAGGAACCCCGAATGGGTCCCACCAGGCGTGCCAAAATGTTTCACCTAATTTCTTAGTTTTTTTAGAAGTACTTGACGAAACAGATAAGGTAAAGGTGGTAAGAGGAATACCTGATTTGGGATGGTTGAAGGTTGTATGCGTGCGTATCTAAATTTTGAATCAAAGTGATTGTGAGACCTTCCTTTTGGCTAGGAGGAACTACCTATATAAGAATCAAAATAAGACCACCAAAGAGAGTTAAACAATATATGCAGTGGATTACCTAGCATATGCTAGATCCTAGAAGTGTGATACTTCCTAGATGGCTGTCAATCCACTATTTAAAACAATTCAATACTGAAATAAAGTAAATATTGTCCTATTGTAGTTTAATATGATTTAGGCATCTCATACAAATGCAATAGGCTAGATCTAATCTAACAGGATAGGCTAGAAGGATATCCAAAGGTCAAGTAGGTTGGTTATAGGTGAATCTGAGCTAACATGCTAGGTTAGATACAACTATGAAGGTCAAATAGGTGTTCAGGTAGGTATATGCCAAGAACAATGAGGTTAGGTTGAATGTGAGTGACAAACAGGTTGTTGTTTTGGTAGAGAGAGATCAGGGAAAATAGAGACCAAACACGGTTCTACAAAATCGATGACGGTCTTTATCAGAATCGGTGATGGTGAGAGAAGAACCGATGACGGCCAAGCCTCGGGAACTAGTAAAATCACACAGTCTAAGTTTTGGGGTAAAAGTGGAGTTGGTGGAAGGTAGGGATTGATCACAGAGGGGGTGTAAATATGTTGCGAAGGTCTGAGATTACTGAAGAGGTCAGATAGATAATTGGGCAAGGTATTAAGATGATTGGGTATAGAAGGTGGCTAAAACTGGAGAGAGGGAATGGACAAAGGGTGAAGGATTAAGTTCCTTTACCAAAAATATTGTAGATGTTGATAAGCAGATGAAATAGGTTGGAGGAGGATACTTACTCTTCTGTGAGGTATGGTCTGAAGAATGATGAAGATGTTGTTGTGTTGGAGAATGTTGGGTAGAAAGTTTCATTGTTGTGCCAGTGTATTTGGTTTCCTTTTGTTGATCTCCAATCAGTCTTCGTTCTGTTGTTGCATGTAGAGATCAAACTCGCGATAAGAAGTTTCAACCAATGATCAACAACCAACAACCCATGTTACAAAACTATAGATGGGGCTAAATAGGCCATTTGGTGCATCCCGGCATAACCAGCGTCGATTTAGGGTGAACCGGCGTCGGTTTATGGTGAACCGACATCGGTTTAGGTGAGATAACTTGGGTTTGTTCAAAAGTTCCCTGGGAAGTTGCCCCGCCATTTGATAAGGGTCTCTTCTTTTCTCGGGATGAAAACCGACCTTAGGAGGCTTTTTTTTGTGAGGTGAGGGAATGGGTCTCATGTTAGGTTTTATTTAGGACATTGGTTTAGGGTTTAGGTTAATGGGTCGAATGATGGGGGTGGTTAGGTGAGGTGTATTTAATAAAGGTGATTATATTAAATAGGTGTGTGAGGGTGGTGAATTAATTTAATGTAAATAATTAAATTAATGTGTGTGTGGGTGAAAGTTCATTAACTTAATAAAAATAATTAAATTAATATATATGGAGGTAAATGGCATTAATTTAATTAAAGTAATTAAATTAAAATGTGTGGGGTGCAGGAGGTAGGTGATGAGGTGTTGAGGATGAGGAAGTGATTATAGGGCTGTGATAGGGGACCAAGGTGATTACGACATGATTTCGGTGTCTACAGTCCTCTCCATGTTCCGCTTTGTTTCGTGAGTACCATGTCAAGAATCAAAGGCACCAAGGTGGAAATGGAAAACAAAATATGATATGGGATAGTGTTCTCCAACTGACCTCTAAAATGGGGATTCTTGACACCTCATTCTCGTTAGGAAAATTAATATTTACATGGTTGTGGGTGATTTACCATTTGGTAAATTAGTACTTACTAGTTTGGTGGTATGGTTACAAGTATATTTGTAACTATTGTATTTAGTGTTTTGTTAAGTAATATTGTTGTATATTATAACAATATTACGTACTTAGTTAGTGGTTAGTATGTTGTACCCATGAATATTATTCTAGGATATTAGTTGTAACACCTCCCTATTATTTCAGAGGTTGTTTTGCTATGTAAGTGGTTATATAATAGCCATGATTCATGTAAGTTAGAGAGAGAATAATAACATATTATATTTAGTGTGTTATCTATGTATAAAATTGGTTTATTTTCAAGATTTGGTATCAGAGCGTTATTTTCCTGAGCCTGTAATTTATTTATTTTAAGATCTCCATTGTAATTTTGAAGGAATAATGTAGTATTTTTGGTTGACGTTGTACATGGCGTTGTGAAAAGAGTTATACACATCAAACTTGCATTCTTCTGTTGGACCGTGTATGAAGCGTGACTCTCACTTTATTGATGATGGAGTGGGATCTATGAATATGCACACTTTATTGGAAGAGACAATTGTGCATTTACCTTGGCATTTGATTCTGGATTTTTGGCCATGCAATCTACTCTAGCAAGTTTTATACCTCCACGTAGTACATGTTTTCTGCCAAGTCATTATAAATAGAGTCACTTCAATATAAAAGTGTCCTTGTTAAAATTCATGTATATATTGAGTCGATTATTCAAATGTAATTGTTAAGTCATTCAATCGTCTCATTGTTAAAGTGTGTCATAAGTCGTCTCAAGTATTTATAATAGTATTTTGTTAAGTTGTATTAATTTCTTGTCATTTAGTATTGTATATTGTTATTTGTGTCATTAGTAATTAGATGAATCAACATCAGTAATAGTTATTTAAGTATCTTATTTAAGATATTTAGTGTAAAAGAGTTGGCTTAGTCATAAATCTATAGTAATTAGTATTTTATGTGATTATGAGTTTAGTCAAGTTTATGTCATTTTATTAGAGTTGTGTGAGTTTATTAGTGTCTATTTGTTTGTAAAAGGGTGCATTTTCAGTTGTAGTCGACACACATTTTTTTGTCAAAATTGTGGAGAGTCATTATGGATAAGTTGAGTCACATTGAAAAATTTGAAGGAAAATATTTTCATACCTGGCAAGTATGAACCCAATTGTTCTTAATCAACAAATATTTGTGGGATATTGTTGATGGAAAAGTGAAGAAACCAACAGATGCAGACGAAGCAAAGCAAAATGGGAGAGTAGAGATCGAAAGGCTACAATGATTATCGGATTGGGTCTATCAGATGCTTATTTGCATCATATAGACTTAAAAAAGTCCTCTCATACAATTTTGGAGACATTGAACAAATTGTTTGGATCACAAGATGGAAGTGCAACGATATCTTTGAAGCAAATATTGTTCGGCCTCAAGATGGAAGAAGGCGATAGCATGGTGGAGCATATAAGTAAGTTTCATTCTATTTGCAATCAACTAGCTAGAATAAAAGTAGATGTGCCTGATGACAATGTTAAAGCAATATTACTTAATAGCATGCCTCCAAGATATTCTAACATGGTATTTACATTGGGTAAAATAAATCTGAGTTTAGAAGAACTTATTTCTTCTCTATTAGATGAAGAAAAGAGAATCATGATTTTAGAACTAGAGGAAAAAGATATGTATGGTAAGAAACAAGATAAAATAAGATCTAAATCTTCTTTCAGACCTGGGTCATATTCTAAACATTTGAAGAAGTGGCTCACCTAATACTACTACAAAAAATATGGTCACTTGACTTCAAATTACAATAAAAGAGCACAAGATTTACTTAATGGAAAGCTACAAGACAATGCCATGGCTACTGACAAAGAAGAGGAGAATGAAGACGAGAAAAATACTACTCACATGATTTTCTATGTGAAGAAGACTACGTCTATTAGATGAAAAAGATGGAGGATGGAGGCATCGGAGGCTAGAGGACAACCATCGACCTCTCATCAATCGCCAACGATGAGGCCGCTTCACTAATTTGGTGGCACATGTGTGCTTTTGCTTTAGAGTGGTGTGCCTTATTTTAGCGTGTAGTGTGTTTGATTTCAGCATTTCAGTTTGGTGTGGATTTTAATTGTGGTGTGAGAAATAAGAATAGAGGTTCATTCCTTTTCACTAGTATATGTGGTTATTCCTACATAATTCCCTGATGTAATAAAATAATGAAGAACATATAGCACAAAGAAACACAACATCATGATACTTGAAGAGGTTGAACAGTCAGATGTGTTCCTGTTCATACCTAGGTTTTGGTTAGCCTCTGGAAAACCATTAAAGGTTGTTCGAGATGCATTCCTGCTTGATTTCCCACACTACTGGGTCAGATGTGTTCCCTAGAGTGAGTGGTTGATAAGCAGATGATTCTTGAGCGTGTTCCCATCCTCGTCGGTCAGATGTGTTCCCGAAAGTGCATGGTTGATAAGAAGTTGATTTGTTATTTCATCTACCTTTGTTTGATTGTTGTACCAATATCATAAGCAAGCACAATGTGGCAAGCTGCAAAATATGTGTGTGATTGTTGTTTGCTACCATGTAAACATGAAGGAGGGGAATGTTAGGAAAATTAATATTTACATGTTTGTGGGTGATTTACCGTTTGGTAAATTAGTACTTACTAGTTTGTGGTATAGTTACAAGTATATTTGTAACTACTATATTTAGTGTTTTGTTAAGTATTATTATTGTATATTATAACAATTTTACATACTTAGTTAGTGGTTAGTATGTTGTACCCGTGAATATTGTTCTGGGATATTAGTCGTAACACCTCATTATTTTAGAGATTGTTTTTATATGTTAGTGGTTGTATAATAGCCATGATTCGTGTAATTTGAAGAGAGAATAATAACATATTATATTCAATGTGTTATCTGTGTGCAAAACTGGTTTATTTTCAAGAAATTCTTGATAAGAAAAAATGTGTTCATGGACCCAGCTGATAACTTGTCCCCTATTTGGTTCCGTGCCATGGCTACAAGGTGCGATGTACTAAAATATGCTTTGACGTGGCTCGAGGAATATGAGAACAGTGCTCAAGGAATTATTAAAGATCTAAGAAAATGTGTAGAAGAGCTTGGAGCCCCTCATATCAATGAAAACACATCCTTGGGAGAGCTTGTGACTCCTTTTCAAGAAATGGTTCGGAAAGAGGTAGGAGATCCTTTCTCTTTTAACGAAGACACCTTGAGTCACTCACAACAATCTATGGTTCATTTCTCGAGATCACAAAATTTGGTTCACTAAGTGTAATAAGCTAAGCCATATTCTAGAGGCTTGGATCAACACATTGGAGTAGGAAAGCATTCATCAGTCAGAGAAGATCACAATGGCAGTTGTTCATTTTGTCAAAAAGGTGAAAGGACTTGAGTTCAAGCAAAATTAAATTTTCATAGGATGCATCAAAGGCGGAATCTTCATCATAGGAACAATCTTCATCAAGTGGATGGAGCTACTTCATCCTTCTCCATTCTCTTTCTCCTTCTTCTATTCTCACTCTTCTTCTACTCCCTTTCTTCTAATTCTTCATTGTGTGTAATGATGAATTTTTTTCTTATTCATTAAAGTGACTATGTAATATTTGTGCAATGTAAAAGTCCCTTTTGCAATTATAAAAAGGGGACTTATTTTGTCTTTCCTAAGGTCATTTGAAAAGTCACTTGTAATGGGAATATGAAAAGTCATGTGGGGGTAGATGAAGAGATGGATTGTAAAGCTATAAAAGGAGATGACCTCCTCATTGTAAAGGGATGGTTAATTCTTGTTTACTATCTCTCATTGTCTTTCTAGAAACAAGTGCCTTCATTTCCTCTATTCTCTTGTCTATTGTTATTCTATCTCCATCTCAACTTGTACTCCATGAGCATTGTAAATTGTGCAACATGATGCAATAAAACTTTGTGTTTCTTATGGATTGTTCCTCTTTCTATGTGAGTGGTTTCTTCTAATTAATGCAAGTGAAATATTCTTATTTTAATGCAATGAACTCAGCTATGTTATTTTTTGGTTAAAATCCCCTTCTTATTTCCCTTTCCTATCTCTCCCACTAAACAATTTTCTTCCCTTATATTCCATACAAGCAATTGCCACAAGTTTAGGGAAGTATTTTTGTGTGATCCCGAGTCTTTGGGTCACCCCAAAAATTAGTTTAGATTATATTCATTTCCTTGCTTTCAATAAATGGATTTTCCCCATTCAAGTAGAGGGACCTAGTCCCAGAGCATTGGTGAAATCCCACAATTTGCGTTCACGACAAATTATTTCACCAATAGTTTTGGAGCCCACTATGGGGTGAATTTTTTGTCTCTGCATCACATCAATTACCACAAAATCCATAAAAATATATAGTCCTAAAATACAAAAAAAAAAAAATCAGATATCTAAAAAAGTCAAAGAAATTCTAAAATCTAAAAATCCATTAAGCATTATGCCTTCCACTAATGGCTATAACCGGTATTCCCCTAGTCCTAAGACTTGAAATTATTTTCCATACCCAAGAAGATATTGCATGTCGAACTTGAGAGAGGCAATTTGTCATAATAGAGTGAATTGCTTTCATTACCACGCAGCTACAATAGTTATTGATTCTGAAGAAGAGCGTGGAAAATCTTTGGACAGAGAAAGAAAATATCAAATTTAACAAAGGAGAGCTTGATAAAATTCTTATTTGAGTTGATTTAAAGTCTGAAAACTAGCTGATCGTAGATACACCAAGTCTAAGAGGCAAAAAGAAACCTTGATCCTATCTTTGAAGAACTCCAAAGATAGCAAGATAAAATCAGAAAATCTCGTGGCCCCCTTTCTTCCGCGACTTCTCTCATTGGTAGCTCAAGTGGTGTTGAAAATCCCAATCCCACTCCTCTAGTTTCATCTTCGGTTTCTCCAATTTCTCCAAATCCATTGGACATAAAATTTCCAAATCTTAAAGAAGACTTTGTAGAAGAAGAAGCGAAGTGGAAGCGGAAGAAGAAGTATAAGAGGAAGTGGAAGTAGAAGTAATAATGGAGGAAGAAGGAGAGAGGCCTTTGTGAATTGTGCCATGGGGAAAAAACATAGGTCCACTTGCCCTCCCTCCACCTATCCATGAATTACCAAAAGGATCTCGAAATAGTTTTCCTAAATCTAGAGGTGACGAGACATAACTCCCAGAGGAACACATAGCAATATTCATCACATCATGTGGAGTATTAGAAGTAGAATAAATACGTGTTGGTGATATTGTATGTAGAATCTCTATAAGAAAATGTAGTTGAGTGGTTCTATCTCCTACCATCCAGATCCATCACTAGTTGGGATGACATCAAAACTAGTTTTGAAGAAATATTTAAATCTATTAAAGATTTTCAAGACCTCCTAGTATAACTGGTTCAAATGAAAAAGGAGCCTAATGAGACTATGAGGAAATTTGTAGCTCATTACAATAGTTTTCTCAAAGAGGATACCCATTGAAGCTTTGCCTTTTGATGAAAATGTGAAGATATTCTTCATCAATGCTTAATTCCTGAGGTAGGATTCATCCTCTAAAGATCTTTACCTAGGAATCTTAGAGAAGCTCATGAATATGTTGTTGAAGTAGAGGATGATTTTATTATGTCTAGAAAATTAAAACATATAAGTGGAAAATAAAAAGGTAAAAGTTCTAATTCTACCTCCATGGACCCCCTGGTTTGGAAATTGGAAAATGATCTAATTGCAATCAAGAAACAACTTACACAAAGTACTGTGAGAGATGATCTAAGGAAGAGTAATTTTCATAATAAAAGAAAAATTGTAACACCTCCCCAAATATTTTCTCTAGAATCTCCCCTATCAATGCATCTTGTGATACACAAGGTGATGATGAAGAAGAGATTGTTGAACAAGATGGTGATGAAGAAGAAGAAAAGGGGCTTAAAATTGAAGAAGTTGATGATGTTAAGATCGGGTAATTTGAGTACTCATATAAAGATGAAAGTGAAGAGGATGATGCACCAAGTTTCTCTTATGTGGTGTTCACCCGTTCTCAATCTCAAAACCAAAGTTCTTCTCAACTTGTTTCTCCAAAAAGAAGAAGGATGAAGATTCTCCCATGGTGACTCTACCTAACAAATTAATCAATAGAGGAGTTACACTTTCATATTCTATGGACTCGCTAAAGAAAATCTAGACATCGTAGTAGGCAAGAAGACCTCATCTGGAACAAGTAAGTCTCCCAAATCTACTTATGTTGAAGCTTCTTCTTCTAAACCTTCTAATGTTGCTTCCAAAATAGTGATGTTTCTAACAAAACTGTTATTTAAAATAAGCCCCTGCTTATTTTGGTTAACTTACCTCCATTTTTCCTTCCTTGTGCTTCAATCTCAAATTTCACACATTTCAAGCACTCAAATTTTCCTGGAAATGGCTTCATAAGATGGGAAATTTCTTCCCCTTTCTAGAAAGGTAAAGAAGCCCTCCTAACTCCTTGTATTTTTCAAGTTACGGGCATGTGGGCCTGGGGAGGTTTTTTTGCCCAAAAATCTAGTTGCAGGGCTACAAAGGAAATTTTTCCAAGTTTCCAAAGGTGGAAGGTAGGGCTGTGGAGAGAACTTCGACACTTAGTCCCTTTTGGCTAAAAAGTTAAAGTCAATTGCCGACCTGCGAGCCCGCAGGGAAAGAAATTTTTGGACCCAACCAATCAGAATATGACATGTCATCGGTGGAGCTATAGACCCACGGAGATTCTTGAGATTTGTGCAAATTTTGTGGAAAAAGGGGAAAAGGAGAATTTCAGCCCGTGAACCCGATTTTGGCCCTAATTTTGCCCTAAATCTTCAGAGGAGCATATCTTTTGAACCAGAGCTTGGTTTTCATCGATTTTGGTATCATTGGAAAGCTGTTGACACCCTCTTCACCATGGAAGATTCAATTTTGAATTTTGGTGGGGTTTGGTGGGAGAAAAATGAATAAACATCTCGGCATAGGAAAAAATGTAGAATAGACATTCAACCACCAGAATTTAATGTGGTATGGGTGATTTCTTGTCCAGCAAGCTCGAATGCATTGGGGAATGGATTTGTAGAGGCACCCTTGACTTTTGGGGATCAAATTTAATGGTTTTTCGATGGTTGGACCTCCAAATCAATTTCCCACGTTTTCCTATCTTTCATCTTCTTGGCGTGCTCCCCTCTTCCCTTAGCAAGTGAATTTACAGAGTTTCAGATCTCTCATATCGATCGTAAAAAAATTTCCTTGTTACCATTGTAATGTATGTATCAAGCCATGAGAGAGATAATACATGTTTTGTGGATGAACTTCATCCCTTTTTGTGTTAATTGTTGTCTTCTGATCCTTCATTACAACTTTGGTTGTTCGTGCATGTTATTGCGTTGCAATTTTTGGTTTGTGTCTATCATGAAAACAATTTTCCATCACTCCTTTGGTGCATCACCTTCTTATCTTAGTTTTATTTTCTTGTATTCCTTCTATCCCTGTCTCCTTGGAAAAAATTAGAGTAGAATTTAGAACAGAACCTCTGTAATTTCATGTATACACCTAAACAGAGAGTAGAAACCAACCTCAATCTGGAGAGTTTCAGACCTCCCATATCAACTGTAAACACAAATTTTCCTTGTTACCATTGTAATGTATCATATCAAGCCATGAGAGCAATAATACATGTTCTGTGGATGATCTTCATCCCTTTCTATGTTAATTGTTGTCTTTTGATCCTTCATTACAACTCTGGTTATTTGTGCATGTTATTGTGTTGCATTTTTATGGTTTGTGTCTATCAGCAAAACAATTTTCCATCACTCCTTTGGTGTATCACCTTCTTAGCTTAGTTTTATTTTCTTGTATTCCTTCTATCCCTGTCTCCTTGAAAAATTAGAGTAGGATTTAGAACAGTAACCTCTGCAATTTCATATATACACCTAAACAGAGGAGTAGGAACCAGCCTCAATCTAGAGAGTCTTTCCAATTGCAAAGTCCCACACTTTGAGAAAGACTCCATGTTGTGCAATCACACCAAATGACCCATTTTAAAGTGCAGATCTGAGGGGTCAATTTGGGGGTATTGTGATTTTGCATTAACAAAACTTCTCGAGGTACCCAATAATCCCATAGTAGCTTCCAAGCTTACCTCTATTGCCAAAGTAGCCCCCACTTCCAAAGTAGTGTCTTATCCACTCCCTAAATCTTCCACCACCTTAGAGGCATCTATTTCTTCCTCTTTTGATATCATAGACCATGTCAAATGGTCTAAGGTCCAAATTTCTAAGTCCGAATATTTACAAACCCATCTAGAAACAGTTTAATAAACTAGTCCAGGTTTATTAAAGGTAGTAACCCAAATCCCAATATTGTCACACCCTCTTCCAAAGGCTTACTACCAACTCCTTCCTCATCATCTCAAAACATGTTAGCATTAAGTGCATCCAAGACCAACAAGATTGAACCATTCTATCTTTCTCTTCTTGTCGGAGGCTACCAATTGAACAATTGTATCATAGACTCAAGTGCTTCTGAAAATGTGATGTAAATCAAAGTATCTAATGCACTTGGTCTTACTTTAACATGGGCTAAATGTTGGCGTTATTCTATGGAAACTAAAGAGGTCCCACTTGTGGTAAGAATAAAATATGCCCAAGTTTCTTTAGTTGATTTTCCTGAAAAGAAAGTCTTATTGACTATCTTGGTGGCGGACATTCTGGCCTCATATGGGATGTTATTGAGTATAAGTATTTTAGATATTTAGGAGGATAAATTCAGATGTACTGGTCTTTGAAAAATATTCCAGTCAAGGGAAAAATGAAAATTTGTTACCAATGATAAAAATGAATTATAAAGTGCAAAAATCAAAAGATCCTAGAGCTGATATTATTTATCAAAACAATGGACATGGGAATTACTTCATGAATTTTGGAGGAGATGATGATATGCCTCTTATCTCAGAAGAAGATGAAGACAAGTTATGGACTATGGAGTTTGATGGAAGCCATTATAGTATAGGCTCTGGAGCCGGTGTGGTTCTAATTTCCCCATCAGGTGAGTTGTTTCCTTTTACTTTCAAGCTCTAATTTGAGAATACCAACAATACTACAAAATATGAAGCTTTTCTCTTAGGCATGGATGCATTTGATTCCATGGGAATTAAGCAATTGATATTCCTAGGGAATGTAGAGGTAATTATGAAACAAGTCGGAATCAATACCAAGTGAATAATCCATGGCTCAAAAATTATAAGAACCAAGTATGGGATTACATTGAATCCTTTGATGCTTTCTCTATACAAGTTTTTCCTTGGGAAAAAAATGAAAAATTTTATTCTCTTTTTGTGTCATATTCTCTACTAATACCACACCCTTCCTTTGACAAAGAGAAATATTCTATTGAGATGATATGTAGGCCAAGTGTGCCTGATAATGCCAACCATTGGCAAGTATTCAATGATGATAAACATATCCTCTCTTTCCTTGAGCAACAAGATAATTTTAACAACCTTTTCTTTGAAGGAAGTACTTCTTCACCCCGTGATTCAACTTCAGAGGAAGACAAAGGTGAAGTTGAAGAGGTTGATTTTGATGGAGTGCTCGTGCTAAAAGGTAATAAGATTCCTAAGGGCCTAGTCTCACTTGAAGAATTGTTTGATAGGCATGATAGATTTTTGAAATATAAAGCTAAGGAATCTCCTAGGAGCACTGCTGATTTTGAGAAGGTAAATATTGGAACAGAGAAGCAACCTCAGTTTGTGAATATAGGAAAGTGTTTCTCACCGAGAGGAAAAGATAAACTTTGTTTCATTGTTGAAAAAGTATTCAAATGTGTTGGTATATTCTTATGATGATATGAAATATTTTAAACCAAAAGAGATGCAACACTCAATACCTCTCAAGCCAGAAGAAAAACCATTCTGACAAAAGTAATGGCATTATAATCCAAATATTTCTAAGACAATCCAAGAGGAATTTTTGAAAATGCTAAATGCAAGGATCATTTTCCCAATCCACCACTCCACATGGGTGGAAAACATTGTCCCTGTCCGGAAGAAAATAGAGAAATAAGGATTTGTGTAGACTTCAAAATTTGAACCAAGCTTCTCTAAAGGAAAATTACTCACTCCGATCATGGATCATATTTTACAAGAAGTCACCAGTTTAAAAATGATTTCTATGTTGGATGGATTCTCCAACTACAATCAAATTGAAGTTGCTCAAGAAGATCAATATAAGACTAATTTTACAACTCCGTGGGGAGCTTCACCTACATTTGGATGTCATTTGGTCTCATCAATTTTGGGGCCACTTTTCATAGAGCAATGGACTTGGCTTTTAAGGATTTGAAGAACAAATGTATTGTCATTTATCTTGATGATCTCATAGTCTTCTCTAAGAAGAGGAAAGAACATTTGATACACCTTGAACAAGTCTTGCTAAGGTGTTGAGAACATGGCATATCATTGAATCCAAAGAATTCAATCTTTGGAGTGACTAAAGGAAAGCTCCTTAGACACATTATGAATAAAGAAGGAATAAAGATTGATCTGGAAAGAATGCAAGCTATTGAGAAACTCTCAATGTCCACAAGAAAGTAGGAATTTCATTCCTGTCTTGAGTAAGGTCAACTTTATTTTCTACTTCATCCCAAACTTTGTTGAGTTGACCAAGCATATTATAAAAATGATGAATCCCCAAGAGAGCTTCAAGTGGATCAATGAGGGAAAATAATCTTTCGATAACATCAAACATGCCATAGCCAAAACCCCAACCTTGGTATGTCCTGATTTCAATAAATATTTCATTGTGTATTGTTATGCATTTGAGCACACTCTTTTAGCCATTTTGGTTCAGAAGAATGAAGAAGGGATTGAGTCCCCTATTGCCTTCATGAGTTTCCCATTAAAGAATCATGAGCTTAGATACTCTACCATGGAAAAACATGTTTATGTTATGGTTAAGATGATCAATAATTTTAGATTCTACATCCTAAACTCTCACACCATTGTGATGGTTCTAGGATCATCTATAAAGTCTATCTTGACTCAATAAGACCTCAGAGAAAAAAGAGGTAACTAGGTATCAAAAAATTCAAGAGTATGACCTTGAGATAAGGCCATATAATTTGGTTATGCATGTTGATGGGTGAAGATGAGTCCCTCATGACTCAGAATGAAGATAAAGAGTGTTAATGTTATGGATGAGTAAGCAAGGAATTGCCCCAATTATTCTTTCTGAATACTACCAATGAGTGGTATAACAACATTGCTTACTTCCTCACTTATGGTGATTGTCTAAAACACATGGATTATAAGAACCAAAGAATCCTCAAGCTCAAAGATGTGAGGTATGTGATTTAGAACCATGTATTATACAAAGAGACCTTGATGGATGCTTCTTAATGTGTGTCGACAAAGAGCAACAGGAAAACTTACTAAAGGCGTATCATGATCAATCATGTGGTGGACATTTCTTTGCCATGGTCACTGCACATAAGATATTTCAACTACTGGCCTACTCTCTCTCAAGATGCTCAACAATGGGTGTTTAAGTTTGAGCCTTGCTAATAGTTTTTGGGAAGACCACAACTCATTCCACTCTCACTCAGACCGGTGGTAATTGAAGAGCATTTCCAACAATGGGGTCTAGAATTCATCGAAAAGTGCTCTTAATCCTCATTCAAGTGTAGGCCATACCTTCATGTTCATAGTAACAAATTACTTCATTAATTGGGTAGATGTCATACCATTCAAGAAAGCCAATTTGGAGACGATATGTAACTTCATCAAAGAAAATATTATTATCCATTTTTCCATTCCACATAAGATAGTTGTTGATAATGCCACATATTTCTCTTCTATGGAGTTAACTCAATTTTTTTACAAATACGGGATATCCTTAGCACATGCATATGACTATTACCCTCAGGGGAATGGTCAAGAAGAATCTAGTAACAAAAATCTTGTGACAATTGTGTAAAAGCTCATATATCATAATCAGATAAATTGGCACAAGAATTTATATGATGCACTATGGGTTAATCGGATCACTCCCAAAAATATATTGGTATGTCCCCATTCCAACTCCTATATGGGATAAATGCAGAAGTTCCAGCTATTGTAGAGTTACTGACATTGCAACTAATCAAAGCAGTATAATATGGTGAGTTCCAAGACTCACTTGATAAAATAATTTTTTACTTGGTGTATGCATGCAAAGATAACTAAGTCATATGAATTGAAACTAACACCTAGTAGTTCCAAAACAAATCTAACTAAACAAGAACATCAAGATAAGAGCTTATAAAACTAACTTTTAAGTGCATACAACATGAATGAAACAAACTAACATGCTAAGTCATTTTACTCTTTAGATTGTTAATCTACATGTGATCCTATTTAGATCATAAAGCAATCAAAGTGGTTTATTGTTTTGCTTCAAAATGGTGAAAGGATCTCTCTAAATAATGGATACAAGGCCAAGTTATATATTACTCTACTAACCAAACATGAATAATGGATGCAAGGTGCCAATGGGGTTTGAGTGGATCAGTTAAGACAGATGGTTGTGTTTGGATCCACCTAGGTTCGAACCCTGTTGGGTGTGATCCATTTGGGGTGGTTTATCGGTGGTGGTAGGTGTTGCATCACTAGTGATTATGACTAGTGGTTCCTTTCGACAAAGTGGTGGAATTTACATCATCGGCATTGGAGGTGGCAGAGGTTGGTGGCTCTAAAAATAGAAATGGTGGATAAAATTGTATCATCGGTGTGGGATTAGTGGTTGTGGTTTGTGATTGTGATGGATTAATTGTAATATCTTTTCGAGGAAGTTAGTATGAAAGGGAGGGAACTCAAGAACCCCTCGTTTCATAGCTCGATCAAAAGTGTTTAATTATAAAAAAATGGATGCAAGGTGAGCATGTTATTCCAACAATGGAAGTATGGCTTAAGATCGATGTCTATAGCTTTGGTTAATACAAATGAGGTGTCAACTTAGAAGAGGTGCACTAGGCTTGTATTTATAGATTTCCATTTGGGGAAGTTTACAATCCTAGTGCATGTGAGACAAAAGGTAAGCCCAAAAATAGACTTTTTATAAGTCAATGCACTTTTGATTAGATTAGGAGCTAATTAATCTTTTAGGATTAATTAAGGATCCTAAGTAGGCTTAGGAAGCTTTTTGAGAGCATCTGAAAGGGGTTTGGATAGATTTTGGAAGTTCTGGAAGTGGGATTTAGCCAATAAGAAGGTTTATTGGTTAAATGCAAGATTAGAGGCTTAATTAACATATAATTAGCTAATTAAGAGGATTATCACTAATCAAAATGTCATTAATTGGCATCCTGAGTGAATTAGAAGCATAGTTAGATAACGAAGTGTCGTTATTTGACCAAGGTGAGAGGGAGTGAAGATAGTTAGTGCAATTTAAGTATTAAATCTGCGTAAGTGGATTTTAGGTGTCTACATTTTCCCCTCTTTGGGGTGGCGTAAGCAATGCCACTTCAAAGATAGTAGACAAGCATAAACAAGTAAAATTTTGAAGGGGTAGAAGAAAAATTAGTAGAATGAAGGATGCCCCCTCGAGTGTCGATGGGGTGATGAAAGAGGTCAATCGACGATCGAAAAAGATGAAGGAAACGGATAGAAGAAATGTGAAGGAGGAGGGGGATAGAAGGTGATCCCTATTGCCCCAAGTGAGTTGGAAGAATAGTGTAGGATAGAAGAAAATGATAGGGAATAGAAAAATGAAGATGAAGAGAATGGAAATAGCTTGCATCCAGCTAATGTAAACAAATTTATTTCATCATATTGTTAATGATCTACATCATCGGTCCTTTATTATATATAAGCATACAAAAAGTGTAAGATGACATGAAAATCCATAATACGAACATTTTTTCATTGCTAAAAATGCTTAACTCAATGCAACATACATAATGCAATGCAATACGAGAAAGTAAACAAGCTAACCTAACAGGAAAACAAGTACACACACACATACTCAAATAAACAATGTTTAAGACAGTTGCACCAATGTTTTTGTTATCAAGCTTCAATTTTGACCTATGCGAATGAAAGACAAAGGGTTAAAAATGGCACCCCAAGAATGGATATATGAGAGGTGAAAAACGGACGACACAAGTAGTCCTATGAAAAATCAATTGTGCATTATGATGTTGCCCCAAGAAATGCTTTCATGTGAAGGAAGACAGATATAGTAAGCAAACCATCTCTTGTTGATGGAGGGAAAATCAAAATGATCTCGCAAATTGCCACATGAGCAGGAAAGAGCCAAAGATAGATGTTTCAGTAGGATGATTTTTATTTTTAGTACTATGCATGTGATAGAGGCTTCAACTGCGTGCATGCTTGTTACCGATTTTTTGATTTATGTGATGTTGTCAAAGTTTTATATTGTTTTTGAGTTTTTCGATGGAGACGTATTTGAGGTTTTTTATTTTTCCAACTAACGTTTTTTAATGTTTTGGGTTTTTCAAAAGTTATTCGAATGTTTTTGTGATTTCCTAAACATTTTTTAATGTTTTTGGTATTTTGAAAGTTTTCTGAAACTATGTACATGAAGGGAAAGGAACGTGGATGCCCCCACGATAGATGGGATGTACAAGGGTAGAATGCCACACGTATGTTCAAGACAGTGAAGATGTGAAGATGGCCCCAGCGTTAGATGGGAATATACAAAGGTGAACCCTTCACATATATACAAGAGTAGAATCAGCTGGATCAAGGTAAAAGGGAATAGGCCCAACCAAAACTCAAACATAGGACAAAAATATCTTAGGATAAGGAAAATATTTCCTTTAAAGATGAGAATGCTCAGGAACAACGAATCCTCCTAGGGTGTCAAAGCTGGTTTTCACCTAGGGACTTGTCCAAAGTGCCACAATTGTGTGGTTTTCACATTTGGATGACCTGTTTTCTCTTTAATTTTTGTTTTATATATATTATATATATATATATATATATATATATATATTATATTTCATATATATAATTTATTTTTTTTTTATTTTTTATTTTTGAGGAACTCCATACTCAAGCATAGAACCGCTTGAGATGCATTGCATTCATGGGTTCCTTTAGTTCCTCACCATTTGAATGAGAAAGTTTGTAGGCCCCGAACCATACTTAGCGACCACTACATATGGTCCTAACCAGTTTGGCTTGAACT
The DNA here is from genome assembly GCA_018340775.1 of Taxus wallichiana var. yunnanensis. NCBI lineage: Eukaryota > Viridiplantae > Streptophyta > Pinopsida > Cupressales > Taxaceae > Taxus > Taxus wallichiana. The sequence goes on along the minus strand of CM031239.1, from coordinate 381,784,442 downwards.
TGCCTTTCTTTTCCCGATATTTGGTGGTGTTGAACTGATTTTATTTTAGCACTAAGTCTCCTACCTTGAATTGGAAAGGTATGACAATTTTTTTATATACACGGGACACTCAATTCTAATACACTTTTAAGTGATTGAGTGCGCGAAGGTGTATTTCATCTAGCAATTCCAGCTTTTCCAGTCTAGCCACACGGTAGTCTTCATCTTTGTCTAGATAGTCTCTGAGAGATATCCTTAGGGAGGGAAGCTCAATTTCCAAGGGGATGATGGCCTCAAGTGCCAAAAAATAGGGAGTATGGTGTTACACCAGTAGGAGTGTGAATGGAATTTCTATAGGCCCAGAGGGCAAGATGGATCTGTAAGTGTCAATTTCGACCTGTTTTTCTTACCATATTTTCCATAATCCAAACAAGGGTTTTATTAGAAGCCTTTGCTGTCCATTACCTTGAGGGTAATAGGGAGTAGACCACTTTAGATGTATCTGGAAGCATTGGCATAATGCCTTCATGGTCTTGTTCTTAAAGGATTTACCATTTTCAGTTACAATGGCGGAAGGGATGTCATAATGGTAGATAAGGTGATTCATGATGAACTTTGAAAATATTCGAGGCACCTCCTTTACCCATTTAGTAAAATACTCGGTGGCGGTGATGATATGGGTATGGCCATCTGAGGAAGTTAGAGTGAGCTTCATTATGAGATCTAATCCCCATTTATAAAACGGTCATAGTGTTGTTATTGGTTACAAGGCTTGTGTTGGTGCATGAATAAGATTTCCATACTTTTGACATAATGCACACTTCTTAACATAGTTGCAATAATCTGATTCCATGGTAGGCCAATAGTAACCTACTCGTAACAATTTCTTAACGAGCACCATTCTACTTTTGTGAGTCCTAAAAACACCTTTGTGTACTTTAATCGCTTGAATTGACTCAACCAAATTAAGACAAAGACAATAAATTCTTGTCATAGCCACGATGATAGAGGGTGCCTCCTAGGAGGGTATAATGAGCTATGTGTTGGATAAGGTTTCTTTTCTCAAGGTGGGAAATTTCGGGGAAAGGTACCGTCTTGTAGGTAATTGTAAATGGGCTCATACCAAGGGGGAAAAGGACCAACAACTTCACATATCAAACATGATTTCGGCATATCATATGTAGGTACTTGTAAATTTTTAACAAAGAAAGACATTTTCTTTTCCTGAGGTGAAATGTGAAGCAAAGCTCCTATTGTGGCCATAGCATTTGTTGATCGATTATGTGCCCTTGGTATCTATTTAAAAGTGACATGCACAAAATACTCCTTTAGAGTCTCAACCATCTTCTTAGTAGGGGATGAGCTTGTCATCCTTGACTTTATACTTGTCATTGGCTTGTTTAATGATCAATTATAAATCCCCAATGACCCTTAATTGTTTGATATTCCATCTAATAGCAAGTTTCAAACCGGAAATGAGGGCCTCATACTCGGCTATGTTATTGGTATATGGGAAAATCAAGCAAAAATCTTGTGGAATGAAGTCTCCCGTTGGGGTGATAAGTACCACACCAGCTCCTTAACCATGGAAACTAAATGACCCATCAAAGTGTACTTTCCATACGATGGATTCTTCAATATACTGTAGGGAAGCATCTGGCAGATCCAGACACAACGGTTTTGTTCCTGGTAAGGGAGCTTCAGCTAATTGATTGGAAAGTACATGTCCTTTGAGTGACTTTTGGTTGACAAATTCAACATCGAACTCACTTAGCAGGATGATCCAATTATCCATCCTCCTAGTAAGTGCAGGTTTAGAAAAAGGTACTTAATGGATCAACTTTAGAGATAAGCTTGGTCTTGTTATTCAATAGGTAATGACAAAATTTTTGAAAGGAAAAAACACAATTAAGCAAGCCTTTTCAATTTGGGGATAATTCAACTCATAAGTAATTAAAGTGCAAATAAGGTAATAGAATGCTCTTTCTTTTTGGCTTAGATCGTATTGGGCTAGACAGTGCACCAATAACACATTGGGTGGCGAAGATGTATAATAACAAATTCTCACTTGGAGTAGGCGGCATGAGGACAAGAGGATTAGTCAAATATTGCTTGAGTAACTCAAAGGCATGTTGGCATTTAGGGCCCTAATGGAATGTAACATATTTCTTGAGTAGATGGGTGAAAGGATGACACTTATCCATGAGCTAAGAGATGAAATGGTGGATTTCCTAAATTTTTCCCTGTAAGTTGGATAGCTACTTTTCGGGGAGGAATTTGGTAATAGTTGTAACCTTATCTAGATCTACTTCAATCCCTCTACTCAATACAATGAATCCTAATAATTTTCCTGATTACACACTGAACACACACTTTCTTGGATTTAGCCTAACTTTGTAGTCTTAAAGGCATTGAAATATATGCCTCAACACTCATGGGTGTTCTTCTCTAGTCCTAGACTTTCCCAATATATCATCAACGTAATATTGCATGATGTTGTTCATCATGTCATGAAATATTATTGTCATTGCTCTTTGATATGTTGCTTCAGCTTTTTTGAGATCGAAAGGCATTACTTGGTAACATAACATTCCCTAAGGGGTTCTAAATTCAATTTTTGTTGATCCTCCTCTGCAATCTTGATCTAGTTATAATTGTAAAATCCATCCATGAGGGACAACATTTCTTAACCTGTAATTAAATTGACAATCATGTCAATGTTAGGTAAGGGAAAATCATCTTTAGGACATGCCTTATTGATATCTCTGAAATCAGTGCATATCCTGATACCAATTGGTTTCTTCTATACTAGCACTATGTTGGATATCCATTTTGAATAATCAATAGGTCTGATAAAACCTACCGCCAATAACTTCTCCAGTTCTTCTTTGACTAAAAGTGCAACACATGAGGGACAACATTTCGTAACCCGCAATTGAGTCAACAATCATGTCAATGTTAGGTAAGGGAAAATCATCTTTAGGACATGCCTTTTTAATATCTCTGAAATTAGTGCATATCTTGATACCAATTGGTTTCTTCTCAGTACTAGACTATGTTAGATATCCATTCTCGAATAATCAATTGTTCGATAAAACCTACCGCCAATAACTTCTCTAGTTCTTCTTTTACTAAAAGTGCAACACATGGGTGCATCTTCCTCAACTTTTGTTTGATATGTTTGGCATATGGATGCACCACAAGTTTATGCATGACTAAATAGGGGTCTAAACCTAGCATATCTACATATGACCATGTGAATATGTCTATAAATTATCACAATAGTGTCACAAAAAAATATGTTCTTGTGTTGAGAGTGAAGCTCCCGTTTTACCATTCGAGGGTCATCTTCATTCGATATTGACGCGTCTACGATCTCCTCTATAAGAATTTTATATGTTTCCTCCATACATGTAGGATTAGGAAGGAGATTGAGGTCTTCTTCCAAGGGCGTTTGAATGAAACTTTCACCCCAGTTGTGGTCACTTTTTATTACTTTTGATGTTTCCATTTATTTTTCCACTAGCGCCTCAAAGGGGTTTTCACTATGCATTTTGGAATTTTGTTTTTGCCAAGGCTTTTGGAATAACTTTTTCCCTCACTTTCATTTGTGTTTTACTGACCACACATCTCACCATCCTCCCTAAAGTATACGAATATGTGTTTAAATTGATAGACAAACCCTTCTTGTGGTCATTGATTGGAATTTTGTCACGAACACCCATGAATTCTGTAATTGCCTCATCGTTTTCAAAGATATCAATTGGTACATGAAGTTGTTGGTCCTATTCAATGATACTAGGATATAAAAGGTTTATTTGGGAAACAAAAGGGGACAAGGTTAAGATGGATGCATCCGTAAAAGGTTTGTGGAGGCAAGATCCTCATATAGGCTACAACAGGAATCTATGTTGCTATTTGAATAAGACGATATATCCTCACGTTCAAGAGGTAGCATTTATTCGAGGCTTGAATTTCATGAGGCCTAATACCAAGGCCATGTTTATCTAGTCTATAATGGGGAATCGGGACAGTTCTAATCTGCGTTGTCCGTCTGGGCCGCTCCCGTATCCTTTATAACCCATGACATACATCATCTTGTGATCTTTGGTATATTTTGGAGTTTGGTAACATGAATATTTTATACCTTGAGGATTTAATTTGTAGGGGAATCCAACAGTATCTCATCTAATAAGAGGTCTTGAGGAACAAATTTCTCAAAAGGACTAGCACAGCTATCTCGAGAGCTCGTGAATTGGAAACTTGGTCCGCCCGCATTTTGGTGATAGTGAAAGGTTTGAAACCAAAAGGGATTGTTAAAGGTTAAACTCTTTGATTGGGCCATTTGATAGGAATTTCATCTCCCATATTGTAAAGGGTGAAATAGAAGTGGGAATGCTTGCATTACTAGCACTTAGCATGTTTGGGTCAACACGAGCTTTTAGAGCTTCGGTTTGTAGTGGTACAACTATATCTATGGAAGGACATTCATATGCCACATCGAAAAGCTATGTAATGCTCGCAATGTGCAAATGGTTCTAGATCTCCCATAATATTTATTGTCTCGACCCTTATGATATAACTTGATACACTGATGAAAGGTCAAGGGTACAACTTGCAAGGCATGTATCCATGGGCGGCCTAGGAGCATATTGTAAGGAAGATCCAAGTCGAGGACATGGAAATTAGTGTCGTGATATGTCGGCCCTACTTCCATAGGAAATACTATTGTACCAATTTGAATCATGTTCTACATTGTTGTATGATATGACGGTGATGATGTGAGAATCTAAATCTACCTTTGTCCATCCTAATTGTCTAACCAACTTCAAGGTGTAAATGTTCAAACCAAACCCATTTTCCATAAGCACTCTCTTTATCTTTCTTTGAGTAACAAATGCCTCTAGGTATAGGGGTAAGTTATGCATCTGTTTGTCATGCAGAATTTCACTTTGGTTGAAGGAAAGGTGTTTCATAGGAGGAAGGTTCACAACACCTACTTAGAGGTTTGAAGGATCGATTTCAATTGACACTCCTGACCCCGAAGTATTTTGTAGAGAATGTCTTTATGAACATTTGATATCTTGAAAATATCTAAGATTGAAATCTTAGTAGTAGTCTTCTCAAGTATGTCTAAAATATAATATTGACTATCCTAAGGGGTGGGTAGAGGAGGCTGCAGAATCATGAGATGAGTGTGTCGCATTACCGCAGCACAATCTCTACTCTTTATTCTTATTGCATTCACATGCTTATTGGAATAATGAAAATATCCAATAAGTGAGTTGAATGGGTTACTGGTTTGACTATAAATATAATTTGAGGCTCTATAATCACTGGAAGATTGGCCTTGATCCGGATTTTTCATTTTCTGTGAGTTTTTTTAAGAACTAGTTCTTTGAATATTCCCATCTTCGATTGGGTGTTTGATGAGGCTCAGGTGAATCAACTTCAATCTCTCTCGCTTTTAATAAGGTCTTGGAAAAAGTGTCTTAGCTTGAGGCACTTATTTGTTTTGTGTCCCTTGACATGATGATACTCACAATATTCATGGTCTTTATACCATGATGGTTTAGGTGCATCATTAGCATATGGTATTGTTGCAGGGTACTAGACCATGTTCACGCGTCCAACTATTTCAATATTGTGGACAAGGAGTCTGTGAGAAGAGTGAACACCTGACGTTTGACAGTAGGTTGAATCGGCCCTTTAGTGAGTTTGAAAGGAGGACCAATTTATACTACCTTTACATGTTTGGAATCTATGATGTTGTCTCGCATTTACGTTTTTTTTTTATTGAAAAATTTAGGTTTATCTGTAGGTTTGGAGGTTTGGTTATCTTTTAAAAAGGGTTTTAATGTCCCTTTTTCTATCAACACCTTTTCTATTTGGGTACCCTTTTCTATAACTTCTTTGAAGTTATTGACACAATGCATTTGTAAATGAAATGTAATGTCTATGTTTAAATTAGGTACGAAAATTCTAACTAATTACTTTTATGGGATCAAACAAGGGAATTGGCTAGCTATCCCCCACCATCTTTGTAAGAAACTAGCAAAAGTTTCATTAGGTCTTTGTTTTTCTCTACATAAGTTTAACATAGTGATGTCGCTTTCAACATTGAATGAGAAATGACGTAAAATCTCTCTGGTAACTCAAGCCATGTGAAGACGGACCCTTACGAATATGGAGAAAGCACTCCAAAGCTTGACCTCCTAAACTGCGTGGGAATAGGCATATGAGGTAATTGTCACTATAGGCCACTTCCTAGCATGCCATGTAGAAGTCCTTAATGTGATCACATGGGTCACCCTTCCCTTTTAACTTGTCAAACTTGGGGAAATCAAAATTCTTAGGGAATGGTGTAGGCAACATAGTCTTTTTAAAGGATAAGGACATAGTTATTTGAATTCATACTTTTGTTCTGTCCCACATTACTTTCTTGAAGGCTCGTAAGTATACTCTTCATGGATTCCAACTCTTATGTGAGGAGTTTCTCTTTGGTATGTGAAGCTAGCATATACATCCTGTTATATTTAGATGTTTCACCCTCTTTATCCTCGATGTAAATCTCACTATGTTTAACCCTAGTTTTTTCTTAATGTGCATCTTTATCTATATCCTTTACATATGGGCAGCTAAAATAGCTAATTGTTTGCTAAGGTTTTGTATTTGTTGTTACATAGTAACTTCGTCATCTTTAGGTCCTTCTTTATTTTCATGCATAGGAGGTAGTTCTATGAACTTACGTTCTATCCTAACTTTTGAGGTATCTTAAGAGGTGGTAATTCATAACCACTCATGTGTTTGGGTACCTCGGTTTCAACATTGTTATTTTGGTGATATGAAGTAGAGGCATGTCCTTGTTTTAATTCATCATTGAAGTTAATAAGAGGATGTTGTGCTTCTTATTCTTCGTAGGTGATATAGGTAGGTGGAACAAATTCATATTTGGGTGTCATCTTGGCATCTAACTCTACCACTCGTGTAAGCACCCTATCCTTATTAAGGTAAAGGAATTCATCTAAGCGTGCGGGATCAAACTCGAAATCATCCCGAGGTGAGTCTTCCTCATCACCACTATGATCAATTAAGTTGTCTTTGTCTTTTACCATAGAAAAGAGGGTCCTAAATCACGACCAATGAAAAGGATTATACCCCAATCTCTTAGATATCATCCTTGTGATAGGGGGCATACTAAGGTGTCTACAAAGGTTTTTTTAATGTGATCAATGATACAATAAACCTAGGCCACAACCTTATAACGTGATTGTCGTAATGTTTGATAAAGAATGCTTTGACAATTGGTCAAATAATGTTGAGTGACAAAGAATAAAGAATCCAAGGATCTAATAAGGATTTCCCTAGAAAAATAGATCAATACGATGAACAAACACAAGGCACAATCATGCAAGTTTGGTAAACCAATCCAACCTACTCCTTATGCAAAATGTACTATAAAATGACAACACGATATCACCACTTAGGTCAATTTTGATATAAAAAAGGCCTAAGCACTAAGAGATTTTAGACATGATCTCCCAACAAGGTATACTAAAATTATTTTTGGAAACAAACAAAGTCCAAGTCGTGAAAAAGGTGGCCACAGATATAGCGAAGGTAACAACATTATTTCGACACGTAAACCAAGCCTTGTAAACAAAGGCAAGATTTTTAAGTATCAACAAATGATTTCACTACAATGATAACAAATTAATGATGTTATCCAAAACTTAATTCAATGTTTGGGATCAAAACTAATTCTAAGTATAGCAAGAAGTTTTTATTTATGCAAGTAGCGTAACAATACAACTTCAAAACTTAAATCAAGTTTCCCAAGGAAAACAAGATGTAAGTATCCAATTTGTAGTGATAAGATACGTGCAAACGTAACAACTCAAAGGAATTCAATGATGAGACTACCTAACTACAATGATAATGTGTCTCAATATGGGTTTGAGACAAAGGGCCTACTAGAACATGAAGATGTACCATTCACACTTTCAACACTTGCATTCTAGCATTGCAACCTAGTCATGCAAGTAGACTACAAAATTGGTGGACATGATTATTTCTAGTGGTATCCACATGTGTTGTTTTATTTTGTCCAAAAATGGGAAACAAGAAGACAAAGGAGTAAAACTAAGTGGTGATGAAACAAACTAAGTATAACTTTGGTGAAGTTTTGCCTTACCTTAAGGCAAGTGAAAAACTAAGACAAAGTAACATGTCGTAAGTTTTGTGATGAATATCACTAGGCCCTAACTTCAATGGAGTCTCCCTTGTTCAAATAACAAGGTTTTGACTTCAAAATAATTTATTGATTCACTATGGCTCTTTATAACATGATGTTTTGAGTCAGGTTAAGTTGGCTCCAAGATGAAATGGCTTCCTATTTGGTTCTCTCAACTAGGTGTCACAAATTACCTCTACGAGCTCGGTTTTCCAAGGAAGTCGCATTAACTAAACCTTGTAGTATCTCATCTTTAATTTACCCCATTTGATACAATGAGCAATAAATGTGTTCAGTTGTATCTCACTGGGGTCACGTGAAGATAATTTTGATGCTAAAATCTCACAAGTGTAAACTAGACAAGTAGGTAAGCGGAGCACTTCCCATTTCGTCCACAAGGTTCCTTCTTGTGTGGACTACTTTTGGGATCCTAGGAGCATCCCTCTCATTATCGTAAGGCTTATGCCAAAGGGTACTTCTCCTAGTTCAAATTGAATGATCTCGTAGCTCTTAACTAAAACCCGTAATATAGTGTGATGAATAAATGTGTGGTGTGTTTTCTTATCTTTCGGATTAAGAAATGAGGTTTAGACCACCATTTGGCAACCTACAACACACGTGTAGTTAGAGGTTTTTTTAGATCTCGATTCTTTCGTAGGTGTATTCGTGGTCCTTCACGCAAATATTATTAGTTCTCCAAATGATCAAAACATCATAAAAAGAGGATAAAACATTGTTTATGATTCTCGAGATTGTCCTAAGACGCACAAGAAGAGCATATGCAACAAGGAATCCTACTATATTGTGAAATGGAAAACTTCATAACCTAAGTGCATAAGCAATCTATTTTTAACCAAGTTATTTGTTCTTTCCCTTAAGCTTAATGAAATGTTTTGAAAGCATAAGAAAGGTATAGAATCGTTTTTGATTCCCAAGATCACCTAGAAGGTGCGAGGGAAGAGCATACGCGATCTTATCCTTATAAATGAAAATGTGACATTCATTAACTTATCCAAATAAGTTAGCACAAAACATGATCAAATATATCGTGCAAATCAATAGTTAGGCTTAAGAAACCCTGCACAATGTTAGAAATATTCAAGTTTAAATCATGCAAAATTTGAAAATGGAACCAAGTTTTACTAAATCACACATACACACTCTTAATAGCGTATACGCACCCCGACAAAGCATACGTGTGCCCCTCGCTAGTATATGCACGCCCTTCTTACGTACGCACACCCCCGGTAAAAAACACAGAGGATGGAAAAATAGTGATGTGTGCGCACGGCCAGCAAAGCATATGCATGCCCCTAAGAGCGTATATGTGCCCCTAGTAGAAAAACACAAAGAGAAGGAAGTAACATAGTGTATGCACAGGAGTTAAGAATATGTGTGCCCCTTGGAACGTATGCACGCCCATTCTTGTAAACCACTAAAATATGGGTTTTTTAACAAAAAATTATAAGAATCTCAAAAAAAAATCTATTTCCTTCAATTTCGATAGCACCTAACCTCCTTTGATCCTATAAAGAGCATAAAACCCAAGCAATTCTAACTAAACTAGTTAAGAAAGCCTATGTTTAACAAAAATGTAAAAGAGGGTTAGTTTAAACAAATTTGAAATAAAGCTTGAAATAAAAGACAAAGGACTAGGGATTAGTCCCACTAGGTGTGCCAAATGTATGCATGTAAAGCTAACTAAGTCATATGAATTGAAACTAACACCTAGTAGTTCTAAAACAAAGCTAACTAAACAAGAACATCAAGATAAGAGCTTATAAAACTAACTTCTAAGTGCATGCAACATGAATGAAACAAACTAACATGCTAAGTCATTTTACTCTTTAGATTGCTAATCTACATGTGAACCTATTTAGATCCTAAAGCAATCAAAGTGGTTTGTTGTTTTGCTTCAAGATGGTGAAAGGATCTCTCTAAACAATGGCTACAAGGCCAAGTTAGATATTCCTCTACTAACCAAACATGAAGAATGGATGCAAGGTGAGAAAGTTATTCCAATAATGGAAGTAAGGCTCAAGATCATATGTCTATAGCTTTGGCTAATACAAATGAGGTGTCAACTTAGAAGAGGTGCACTAGGCTTGTATTTATAGATTTCCATTTGGGAAATTTTAGAATCCTAGTGCATGTGGGACAAAAGGTAAGCCCAAAATTATACTTTTTACAAGTCAATGCACTTTTTTATTAGATTAGGAGCTAATTAATCTTTTAGGATTAATTAAGGATCCTAAGTAGGTTTAGGAAGCTTTCTGAGAGCATCTGAAAGGGGTTTGGATAGATTTTGGAAGTTCTGGAAGTGAGATTCAACCAATAAGAAGATTTATTGGTTAAATGTAGGATTAGAGGCTTAATTAACATATAATTAGCTAATTAAGAGGATTATCACTAATCAAAATGTCATTAATTGGCATCCTGAGTGAATTAGAAGCATAGTTAGATAATGAAGTGTCGTTATTTGAACAAAGTGAGAGGAAGTGAAGATAGTTAGTGTAATTTAAGTATTAAACTACATAAGTGGATTTTAGGTGTCTACACTTGGAAAAGTTATGTGAAGATAGGGTGTTGGTGGTTGATCAGCTAAAGGACCATTAGTTGAAAGTAAAGAAAATATTTGATAAGAAGGCAAAGAAGAGAGATTTTTATATCAATGATCTTGTCCTACTATGGGATAAGAGGAGAGAACCAAAAGAAAGTCATGAGAAGTTTGATTCACTATGGCTTAGCCCATTTCAGATACGGGACACATGTGGAGAGAATACTTTCCAACTATCTTATCTGGATGACACTCACTTGGAATTTCCTCACAGTGGGAAATATCTGAAATTATACAAACAGTGAAAGCGGGTTGTCCCCTACATGTACCATAGGTGAATATAGGTTTGTGTGTTTCCCTTTCTTTCATGCATTTCCCTTTTTCGTGTGTTTTTTTCATGTGTTGTGTTCATGAGGTTTTTTTGTATTTATCATTTTTATGAAATGACTCATATAGCCCAATGGATAAGGCATTAGTCCTCTTAGTGTCTTGAGATTATGTGGTTCATACATGCTTCGTACTCACTTTTTTTAATTTGAAACAAGTCCCCAAGCTATAACCAATTGTTTTCATGCTAAATGGTAGAATGAAAAATTGAAAAAAAATCCATTACAACCAAGCCCACGCTCAAAAATCCCTAAACTGGGTAATGTAAACTTGCCCTCTGTCAATTGCTTAATATGTAAACCCCATCATGGCCAAGAGGGATGTATTAAATAGATTTTTGAAGTGTTTTTCATGTACAAGTAAGGTGGTGGGAAGAAATTCATGGGTTCATTGTGATCCACTTTGAAGGAACTGCTCTCGGAGGCCTAAAAGGCTTATTTTCAGGACTTTGGCACCTAATGAACACCCTATGGGATTGAACCAAGAAGATATAATGCCTCCAATAAGTGTGTGACTGAGCTATGATATCATCGGAGGAATTTTATGGAAGTTCGCAAGGTGAAACTGGTTTAGGAACAAGTTGTGCAACACCAGGCTACTTATAACACAGTGCATGGAAATGAAAGAAGTGAAAAAGCTAGTGAGCTTGTTCTAGATGTTACGATAACCTCGGGTATTTTTGTGAATTGAAATAATACCTGTTTGAAAGCTAAGAAGGTATAATTCACATTATAAAATGTTTCAGGAGATTCTATCATCCAAATTTTGATATATTGGCTCAACATTGCAAGTGATGATCCCTAATCTGGTGAAGATTCAAATGAGAATTATAAAAGTTCCAAAGGGATTTTATACCTAATTAAAAATTAAAATTGAATATAATTTAACCCTCTACATGCCCCATGTGATAAGTTAGACAAAAATGCAAGTTTCTCTTTGGTGATAGTTAGACCTTCTAAGAACCGCTCGTGAGAAGAATTAAAAAGGGGGTAAAATTAAAAACTTGGGTAGAATTGGATCTTGAAAGTTATGTAATTTGTTTCCTTTGGTATTTTCTAGTCAAAATAATATAAATTTTTCCCATGAAACTCTCAGGGAAGCTCCGAGGGCAAAGACTCACTCTCTTATGTCTATTTTTGGCAACTATTGGTGAAGGCAGGCTTACTAAAAGTATCCAGATCATACTTTCACACCTTGGATGAAATTTTTCACCTTTTCACTTATTGAAAAGGTTCATTGGGTGAAAAAGTGTGACCCCATGGTGAGGAGTGATGGGAATGAGTTTCGTCACTTAAGGTGCAACCTTGGTGGTTAAGTTAACAACTCACATGTAATGTTGCCCCCTCTCCATATTCTAGAACTTCCAAGGTGTAATTAGGGAGCCTCATTGCACCCTCTCACTTGGTGTAAAATTTCAATGGGTGAAAAAAATTTGACCCCAAGGGAGGAAGAGACTTTCGTCATTTAAGTGATAACTTTGAGTGTTAGGTAGGTGTTGTAAACCCACACTTTCAAACACCCCCTCCCCATGATGAGTTGGACCCTTGGTAGGATTTTACAGCCCTATTTCACCTTTACACCTGGTGAAAATTTTCATCAGGTACAAAAAATTGTGACCCCTTTCTTTTTCACCTCCTTTTGTCACTCAAATGCATCTTTGTGTGTTAGGGATTTGTTTTCAACTCACTCCATTGAATAAGCTAGTCCCCTTCATCATGTTGAACTTAATCATGGCACATTTTTCCATGTTTTCTAAAAAAATCACCATTTTAGCACTTACTAAATGTGGTAAGGTGCAATGGAAGCTCCCAGACCCATTTAGAAATTATTAACCCTCCCTCGGCCGGGTTAAGGAGAAGGATGTACAAGTGGATTAAAGGTGATTTTAGCTTAACCATGGTTCAATTTTGAATATTTAAAATATCCCTATCCATTTTTGGATACATTTTTCAAGAAATATCCTCTCTCCATTATTGTTACAACCTACTCATGTTCATATTTTTCTAAGAAACCCCATACCTGAAATGGAAAATTTGCTCATAACTCACTCGTTTGTGCTCCGTTTTTCTGAAACTTTGCTGAGAACTCCCATAGTGAATGCATTTAAGATGAGAAAGAATCATCACCATTAATCTCCTAATTTTTCACAGCACCCACCTACATATTTATTCCCAATAGAGCTTCCTTTTCAGATTCGTAGAGAAAACCGGAGGATAAAATCACCTTAAAAATTGGAGCAAGAACTCATGATAAAATTCCTAATCCAATGAGACAATTTTCATCTCATCTAAAACTGGAAGACCTAATTCTATTTTTAGTAATTTGGCCTCTAAGCTTTATTATAGATATTAATTCCAATAATGAAGAAGAAACTTCCCAAAACCCCTCAATGTGATTCTCAAGTTCGGGACTCTAAAACTAGAAATTGTGAAATTGGGGAAAATTGGCTAAATTTAGAAAGTAAGGGTGAAGACTAACTTACTAAAAATAGTAAATGCTCTTATCAGATCCAAATTTTTCACACACCTTCCTCTCATCATTCCATCACTATTCCAAGCAACCATGAAGATCAAGTACTGCTGCATACGAGCCAATCTCCACTTTGTCTATAGAATATCCACTTGTGGGAGACAGTGATGTAGCCCACCTAGATCTAGAGGAAATAAGAAATCAGATGGTGAATGAAGTCAAAGAACCATCGGAAGAAAACATAGTTACTAGTGGAATTTTTAGAGTAGGAGGTCACCCACTTTCGGTATGAGTACTAAATTGGTCTTAGCTTGTGTTAGACATTATGAACCTGCCTCCTAGACAATCACTACGGATGACAAGTCATAGTTGGAAGTATTGAATCCCAAAGTAATCTTAAGTTGTCTACAAATTCCAACTCAAATAAATATGGTGATCATCACAAAAATAGTTTGTAACTCAACAATGGCTCAGGATAAACTCCTAATTACAAGGGATTATAGTTCTCTTCTCGGTTGAAACATGGGATAAAACCATCAAGGCTACCAAAATCATTGTCAAGGAGTGAGTTTCACAACTCCTACTATCAGATATCATTGTCTTACTAAGTAGAGTAATGGGAAAAGAACACACTAAGGAATTCTAGGACTAGATGGCCCAGTTCATGCTGACAATCATGGAGGGAAATCAAATGATAGATTGGGGCCAGATCACTAATCGTAATCTCCACCAATAGTTGATGTATCTATTCACCACAAAGAGATTCATAATGACCTCATATTTTGTGTATGCCCTAACACACACTATTCCATACCAATAATTGTCGGTTTCCCTAGAATTTTCCTCAAGAGAGCTCCTACCTTTGAGAAGTACAAGTAGATCACCTTCAAGGAAATAAATGTTCATTTCACATGGGTGAATGATGCATTCACCATGTTCATCATCTATATCCTCGAAGGAAATCTTAAAATAATAATCTCTCCTCAAGAAGTTGAGTTGATTGAGAAGTATGGGTGTCATTTCACACAGTTTCATACCTTCACCTACATCAGGGTGAGTGGATTTGATCTTTCTCTGCTTAGGTTACCTAAGTATCCTAGTGATAAGATCATTCTAGTAGAGCTTTGTAGGAAAATTTCTCAGTGCATCTCAAATGCAAGGGTTTGAAAAAGAAAGGAATCTCATTCCACATCTCACTCGAGTGTCTTCTCTTATAAAATCGCAATAGAGGCCACAAACATTGAGACCTCCCTTCCTGTATTTCACTTGTTTTCATATGTTCATAGGCCCAAATTTTACATAAGGAAAGCTCTCAAGTCTTTCAATGTTATTGTATTACATCGCATTCCCAAATCAGAACACTATTGGGTAAATTGTGTGGATGACCTTGAGGTCAAGGAAAGAGACTACATGAGGATGACTATGGAAGATATGGAAACATTCGGGTTTGATTGGTTCACTAGAGGAGTTCAAGAAGATGGTTCTGAGTTGTTTGATCTAGAGTACCATGTAATGAAGTAATCTCCCCTTCCTCCTCCCTCATGGAGTGTTCATGAAGATGGAGATATCAAGGAGTGGACTAAAGTGATGATTTAAAGATCAAGGGATTGGTTTAGAAGAAATAAATTTTCTAGTAGGGGAGAAGGCACCACTTCAACTCTACCTAGATAACTATCAAGCTCACCATATCTCAAGAATCACGAGAGAGTTTTCGATTCATCCCATTCAGAGAAGAACTACAAAAGGAAGGTTATTGAAATCATGAGCACCGAGCTTCAACTCCCATGGATTATCCCAAGAAAACTAAAATTATGGAGGAATAAGTTGAAGAGAAGGGAGAACAAGTTGAAGGTTTGGATCAAGTGTCTCATCTGAGGTAGTTGAGTCATATCACAATGAGAAATCATTGGTCCCACAACAGTAGTAGAGCTCCACGACATCTTATCCACACCATCAAATCTATTCTCATGGGTCGTGACTTGCTCAACGAAGAATCAAGAATGGTGCAACAAGTTGTAGCACCAAACTTTGAGGCCATCTTGAAGTACATGAAATCTAATAAGTCAAGGAAAGCACAAACTACTTCAAGGTTCTACATTGAGGCTTCCAGAGATCAGTTTTTAGATGTTGCAAGACCAAGGTGAACAAGTCTTTAGAAGAAATGACTCATAGTGATTATGAGATGACCAGAGTCTCACTTGGTTAGGATACACATGAGGGTGATGATCATATTTTCAAGGAGTCTTCAACTCAGATATTAGAGCGGAATGAATAATACAAACGAACCATCAAACAATTAGAGGAACATGTGAGGACCTTTTCTTCATATGTGCAGTCATTCTTGGAACTAGGATCATCATCCTTTCCTCTAGTTGAGGTGGTCTCACCCATCAGTAGATTTGACCCACAAGCCCTCAAGAAAGCCCAAGGATTCACAATGCGGGGGAGAAAATGACAAGTGGGTGGGGAAAATCATTAAAAAGGGAATGTGCTTTTTCCCGAGGTCCTCTCCTTGTTCCGCTTCATTTTAGGTACCATCTCAAGAATCAAAGGCACCATGGTGGAAATGGAAAAAGAAAAGATGATATGGGATAGTGTTCTCCCACTAACCTCTAAAATGGGGATTATTAACACCTCATTCTTGATAAGAAAAAAATTTATTCATGGACCTAGCTGAGAACTTGTCTCCTATTTGGTTCCACACCATGGTTGTAAGGTGTAATGTATTGAAATATGCTTTGTGAGCTCAAGGAATGTGATAATAGTGCTTAATTTCTTAGAGATATAAGAAAATGTGTATAAGAGCTTAGGGCCCCTCATATCAATTAAAACATGTCCTTTGGAGAGATCGTGACTCCTTTTCAAGAAATGGTTCAGAAAGAGGCAAGAGATCCTTTCTCTTTCGATGAAGACACCCTGGAGTCACTCACAGAAATCCATGGTTCTATTTCAAGCACTGCATGAGATCAAAAAAGTCAGTTCATTGAGCTCAAGAAGCTACACCACATTCCATAGGCTTGGATCAACATATTGGAGTATGTGAGAATTCCTCAGTCAGAGAAGATCACACCGGCAGTTGTTCATTTTGTCAGAGAGGTGAAAGGACTTGAATTCAAGCCAATTCAATTTTCATATGATGCATCAAAGGAGGAATCTTCATCATGGGAGCGGTATTCATCAAGCAAAGCATAGTTCCTTCATCCTTCTCCATTCTCTTTCTCCTTCTACTCCCTTTCTTCTAATTCCTCATTGTGTGTAATGTTGACTTTTTGTCTTATTTATTAAAGTGACCATGTAATATATGTGTAATATAAAAGTCCCTTTTGTAATTATAAAAAGGGGACTTATTTTTTCTTTCCTAAGGATATTTTAGAAGTCACTTGTAATGGGAATATGAAAATTCATGTTGGGGGTAGATGAAGAGATGGATTGTAAAGCTATAAAAGTATATGACCTCCTCATTGTAAAGAGATGGTTAATTCTTGTTTACTAGCTCTCTTTGTTTTTATAAAAACAAGTGCCTTCATTTCCTCTATTATCTTCTCTATTGTTATTCTATTTCCATCTCAACTTATACACCATGAGCCTTGTAACTTGTGAAACATGATGTAATAAAACTTCGTGTTTCTTGTGGATTGTTCCTCTTTCTATGTGAGTGATTTTTTCTTATTTATGCAAGTGAAATATTTGGATTTTAATACAATGAACTCGGTTGTTATTTATTGGTTAAAATCCCCTTCTTATTTCCCTCTCCTATCTCTCCCACTAAGTAATTTCCATAGGTATAGAGAAATATTCCTATGTGATCCCTGGTCTTGAACTACCCCAAAAATTAGTTTAGATTGTATTCATTTCTTTGATTTTAATAAATGGAGCTACCCCATTCAAGCAGAGGGACCTAGTCCTAGATAATTGGTGAAATCCCACAATTTTCCTTCATGAAAAATTATTTCACGTGGGTCAATAAACCATGAAGCCATGTTGTAATAATAATTTCAAGGATGATGAATTCCCCACCCCCACAGATTAAAAAAATCTTTGTCTCACATCACAAAAAATTGACAAAATGGAAAAATGTGGACATCGTGTAAAAATGAAAATGCATCTGAGAAGATGTAAAAATAAGATACAATGTGACATTTTTACAATGCGGAGAAACAATATATGCAAGAATTCCAAAGAAGAAAGATCACCACATAAGACCCCTTCCAAAATCAGCTTTGATCAAAACCCCCATTTTTGCATTTTATAATTTTAGTGTGTTTTACAATATAAATGGTACCAATGGAAAAAGAATGAAAAAACATCCACTTTTGAAGAAAACGACACTTAATTCAAAGTTACTAATCAAAAGATATTAAAGAAATAGTTTCTCAACGTTGATGGTCCATTTAACCAAATTGCACTAAAATATTAAAAAATACACTAAGGGTTAAGAAACATAGACAAAAGGCCAAAGATAGTTGTCAATTACTAGTTTTCTTTATGAATCATATGAATGCAAGTATGATTTTAGGACATAGAAATGTACCCAAGTGCATGATTTTGTGTCACATTTACCCCCACTTTATTTTCTTGAGTGAATAATCGATAACATAGAGTAGATAACATATGTGTACCTAATAACCATGTAGAATCTAATGGCAATAACGTGTTGAGGAGACAAGTGTAAGTGTGAAGTGTTAAAAATGGATTGTGGAAGTTAAGAAAGAGGAAGTAACCCTAGGGGTGAAGCGTATTGTGTTGTATCGTGTTGTACCTGTTGTTGTGCTTGATGTAGGGTTGCTTCTTATTGTGTATTAAGGATGGACCTACAAAAGAAGAGAAAAAGAGTAGTCAAAGTCACGTATTATGAAAACTCTTGCAAAAGTATGTAAAAGCATGTAAATGTGTATAAAAATTAGTAAAAATGTGTGCACTGATCCGTGAAGAGTGAAAAGGATAGAAAAGTGTCTTAAATTGTTGTAGACGAGTGATTTTTTGGGTGATCTCATGCCAAGAACAATTTTTTTGGGATATCTCATGCCAAGTGTGATTTTTTGGGAGATCACATACCAAGAATGAATTTTTTGGGTGATCTCACACCAAGAACAAGTTTTTTAGGTGATCTCACGCCGAGTGCAATTTTTTTGGGTGATATCATACCACAACATAAGAGTGTTATGGAGAGAGGTCTAGTGTTACTCTCCATCCATGACTACTTCCTGAATAATCACCACTGTAAATGATATGGTCCATGTTTAGTTTTGTATTGCTCGTATTGTTTCGTGTAGAAAATGGAGATAGTATGAGATTGCATGAATTCTATCTTTTGAGGCCAGCACCTGATCCTATGAAATTGCTTTGTGAATTGATATGAATTGTGTTTATATGAGAAATTAATTATAATTTTCCCTGGTCATAGGCGCCCAAGATAGGTCAGGAGCGCCCAAGCACTAGTGTTTGTATTTGGGCATTGGTGTTGATGTTGAACTAAGGACCCAAGTTAGAATATGGGTCATTTTGTGATTGTAACTTTGTTCTAATTCTGTAATGAATCATTTTGTATTGTTATACGGGTGTTTGATTCACCCAATGTATGCCCCCCTTGTTTAGGGTGCATGCGAAGTCACCGGGATAATGTGGCCCAAAGAGATGACCTAATTCTAATCACGGGAACCGTGGATACCCTACAGGGGAAGGAAATGTGCATGGTAGAAACTAAGGCACATGTAAACAAGATGGAAAGAAACATGTGTTAGTACAAAAAGAAGCAAGAATGACATAAAAAATAGTGTAACAAGCAAATGTGCATACAAAAGAGAGACCACAAAAAGTGGATTTCATATATGGGACATCACTCACAATGTCACTAGATAATCAGTGCCGAAGTGGCCAAAATCATACAATGTGCATACAAGACAAAGGGCATAGCCCCCAAAAATATCATATAATAACAAAAAAGTAGCAAGAAAAGTATCAGACAATCATGGTGGAAAATAGTTCTTACAAGACAATGTTGCACGTAAAGCACCCATTAGCATGTTAGAAAAATAAAGAGTATGTCAAAGTGTGTATAGATCAATAGCATGCTAGTAAGAATGGGAAGTAGTATAAAATAAAACAATAACACATATGATGTGTAAGAGTATGAATGTAGATTCCCCAGAGCCTCGATGGAATTTGGTAAAGAGTACGATGCAAGCAAGTATCATTTCTGCATATAAAGATCTGTATAAGTCTACATTCACAACTAGAGAACAAGTGAATGCTCATGTGTATACAATAAAGATAATGACATACTATACATCCAGTTAACATAGTAAGAAAAGTGTAACATGGGAGTATGAGTAAGAAATATTAAATGCAACCAAGATATGTAGTATGTTGTAAATGAGTGAGATGGAATGATATGTAATATGAATGTGATAGGAGCAACATCCCCCAGTGGATGTGTATGAGTATGAGATGAGGTTCATTTATAAAAGACCCCTTGATAGTCAAGAATGAACCATAGAATAAGAGTGTGTCATCGGGAAATGGTTTTAATTGTCCGTGCTAAAAGATAGATCAATGAAGCATAGAGCATAGAGTGTAGAAGATGATAGTATGATGTGTGAAAATGGAATGTTAGACAAATGTATCTGTAGACACCTAAAATTGATTATCAATTTAGTGTCCCTGTGCACATTTGTCTTCTCGTAACACAGGGCACGTTTACATCACCACTTCTCCTTTAGGGTATTATTTAATATTTTATTTAAACATCTATCCTAAGTTTATTTCACCCCATTATGTTTTACCCATAGATAATTAAATATTAACTATTTAATTATATGTTTTACATATATCTTAACCACTTATCTACCCCATATCAATTCCTAACCTCCCATTTCTATTTTATCCATCTATCCCCCCTATTTCTCCTCCTCCCAAACCAAGCAGTGGGATATTTCCCATATTTGAGGTGGAAGGATCACTTTCATCTTTCCAAAAATCACCCCTTTTGGCCATTTCGGGAGTTTGTTCCCTGATCGGCACTGACCGGTACTCGGTCAACACCGATTTTTGGAATGACTTCGATTTCATCTTTTTGGTGCCGATTACAAATACAGGGCCAGAATTCAGTTCTGGTTAGACAAAAGAATGATAGAGAGTTTTGAGCATCAAGTCTGAGCATTATCTATCAAGTGAGAATGAATCTGTCCAAATCAATCCCTGAGAGGAGTACCGTTACTCTGCTCCTACCACATCGACATCGTGAGCCTCCATCGATCTCTTGGTGACTCTGTTCCTGCATCCAGCACAGGTGGAGCCTTGTTAGTATCCCTATGGCTCTTACAGATCCAGCGAGAGATCGACGATCTAGCTTTCACTGTCTGTTTCTCAATCTTCCTCCAATTTTTCCCGATTCGACACCGACCGTACCCATTCGATGCCGATTCTATCTAGTCAACACCGATCTATCTCGATCAACACTTGATTTTTCCCATTCGACGCCAATTTTCCTAGTCGATGCCGATCTACCTGCAGATAGGTAAAATAAGTCAGGGAACACAAATCCAACATTGTTTTCACACTTTCCCATTTTTATTGGTTTATGTCTGTTGTTTACTTTTCTATCTATCATTTTAAATCAAAATATAGACATTTACTTACATCTTTTATCATGTATGCTTCTTTCCTTAATTGAAAACGTGGACTAACATCCGCCGAGGGAGCTTATCGCTTCGAACCCGCCGGGCATTCCACCCAAAGATCTTTTAACGCAGTCTTTTTCATCAAGCATCGGTGTCTCACGAGTTTCTTGGATCTACTTTGCAAGATTACTCATGTGCACCCATTTTGTCTACATCGGATTTCTTTTCCATCTACATCTTCGGATCTTGTCTTATCTATCAGGTGTCGATTTCATTTGAGTTTTTCAGGGTTTTTGTGTTTAGTTTGGTACATTAACTTGAACAGAGTAACAAGCGCGGAAATTCTTGATCTACATTCACGGCATGCTCGGTGGGACCCAACTAAAGTCCCTTATTGGTAAGTTCATTTCTTTTCTAGTTTTGAGCTTGTTCTATTTCTTCACTGCTTTTCATTAGTTCTCTGAAGCATTTCCTTCCTTCATTTTTGGTCTTGCTTCTTTCACTTATAATTTGCAAAGTTAAAGTTTCTTCTTTCTTGCAAAACTAAATTCCAATTCCTATTCCGAAGATCAATAAATCTTTCATTTGATTTCAAAATTACATTCTTGATCCGTCTCTTTTTGCAAAATTGTTATTTTATCGAAAGTTTTCTAGTTCTTTAAATAGAAATTTTCATTCTACTATCATCTAGATATATCTTTCTAGATTTGTTGGGTGTTTTCTTAACCTTTTCTTGTGGAGCACATTGCTTGTTCGTGGGATTGTTTGAGGGGAAGAGCTCAACAATGCACTTTTGAAGTCCACACACCTTGGAGAGCTAAATCTACAAGTATTCCTCTTTTACGGTGTTTTCTCCTTTTTAAGAACTTAAAAAAAACTTGTTTGTTTGTTTTCTATCACATTCAAACATTTCAATTTTGGCACTTAAAAAGAATTTAATCACATTTGGGAAAAAAATTGTTTGACTTGTCTTCATCGAAATCCAACACTTCGTTCTTAGTGCTTAAAAAGAACTTTTCCTCTGTCATTTTTGATGTATGTTATTCATCTAGTTTTCTAAATAGGCTGGAAAAATTAATCAAAATCAGTAGTGACACTATTTGATTTTTATTTTTCACCCTTGCACACAAAGCCAAAATCACTAGGTATAAAGCATCAAAACAAAAATTCCTCCCCTAGCCTCACCTACTTGGAAGTGACATCCAAGAGGAAGAGCCTACGCGTTACTCGAGCCGTATTTATAAATTCATGGAAGTTCGGTATATATTTGGCAAAGCACCCGACTCCCTTATCACGGTGGTGTGTGAAGTGCAAGGGTAGGCCCACATATCAAGCCACGTCTTGGTCTTTTATTGATGTGCCTTCGGACTCCTCTTCAAAACATTCCCAAACCATCCTTAGTTTGGCTATCGAGTAGTTCATGTTCTAAAAAATCCTTCCTTAATATTTTCTTTCTTAAAAGCGGAAAATTTAAAAGAGATAAACACCTAAGTTGTTTAATTGTCACGTGCATTAGTTAGGTCAATCTTCTTTTTCTATATTTCTGCTTGTTTATGACGGTCATCACTCGGTTACAATCTAGAAGAATGGCTCAACTGGCCCCTTCTTCCTCCAAGATCACCACTAGTGTGGATGTTTCGGCACCCCTCGGGTCTTCCTCGGGACCACTATTAGTTGGTTCCCCATCTTGGTCATATAATCCTTTCTATCAGCCTAAAGCAATCCCATCACATCCAGCTTCCCCCAGTCCTTCAGAAATATCATCTGCTTCTGATATAGAGTATGTTCCTCACGGGGATCCTGAATTTCAGGTGCTCCTTGATCGCAATCTGGTAGCCCTTATGGACTATCTAGTACATAATTGTTCGAATATCTGATCAGGGACCACCAATCCAGCAAGTTTACAATTATCCTCATGAACCATCCCAAGCTTTTATAGAACAGTTAGCATATTTTTTCTCGCCTCGAACCACGGAAGAGGGTGGTGCACCTGTGCCTCCTTTTTCTCTTCCACCGACCATGTTGACTAGTTCTCAAATAGTCTTGCCTATTCCTAATGCCGCAGTTACCTCAACTATTCCACAACCTACTTCTGAGAAGTCCTCTTCTCTAGCTATAATGGGCGCACCTACGCACCCAGATTGCTGTTAATTCTTCTATGCCATCCATTGCGTCCCAGGGTCAGTACCTCTTTATGAATCAACCCCCTTCTACGAGTCAGTTGGTTCCTGCTTCTCGTCCTCCAGTTGGTCTTTCTTCCAATGCTCCAGCGATAGTGACCTTCACCCATCCTCTAGTGTCGGCACCCTTAATAGCCAATCCAGTCAGTCAAAAGCCTCATTCAGACCTTGTTCCCCACCATGTCCAATCAAATTAACACCCATGTTCCTCAATCCATTCCGATTTAGTTGACAAGTGTAGGATCCCACTAATCACAAGCTCGTCTTTCATTCAACCACCTTTTTCTCAACCACTTGTCATCTCATGACTATTTATACACGACCTCCTTCACAACAAATACCTCACGGGCATCACCCAGAACACTGGTTATTCCTCTTATCATCTTGTTAATCACGGATGAATCCCCATTGACGCCTCAACAAAATCCACCATTCACTTCTTATGTAGGACATACCAAGTATGCCTCCTCCTCAATCTGACGTGGTCCAAATTATTTTTAAGAAAATCGCAGACCTAGAAGCCTCCACCGAAGGGCTCATCCTTCATACTCTTTTGAAGAAGTGTGTAATGAACCCATTCATCCATCGGTGGATTTTAAGCCTTATCCTCCCAATGGGAACTTCCTAAGTTCTCAAAATTTCATAGTCGAGAGGATCCTCAACAAAGACTTGCGAGCATTCAAACACGCTGCTGCTACGATAGTCAGGATCATGAGCTTATGCTCTGTGCTTTCCCTATGTCTCTAGCGGGGCTGTTTTAGACCGGTACAATAACATTCCTCAACATTCCTTATTTTCTTTCTCTCATTGACCTTGGATGTTTGTTGAAAAATTTCAATAAACATCACACATAAGATCTCGATTACTGAGATCTTTATAACATTCGTCAATTCGATGATGATTCTATTACTGATTTTGTCACTCATTGAGAGGGATAATAAACCAATTGTCTTTCTCCTTCCTCAATCTCAATAGATCGAGTTGTTTACTTGATCTTGTGCTAATCATATTTCTTCCACTTTAAGGATCCAAACTTTTCATACATTTGAAGAAGCCTTTACGATGGCACACAAACTTGAGTCTCGCACCATTGAACAAGGAAAGTTAAAACTTCACTCTAAATCTAAGCCATATTTTTCTCGATTTACAAAAACAAACCCTTCCTCTTCTAACAAAGACAAGAATCAGGGGTCTACCAACACTATTGTATTAAAAACATCACGAGCCAACAACACTTCTAATCAAACACCACGGAGAGACTCCTCATCTTCTCGAAAAGGACCCTTGTCATCTAGATCTTTTACTTCATTGGGGGAATCATATGCTTCTATCTTGGAAAAAATGTTGGAAGTTCACATGATCGAACTTCCCCCTATTATAAATTTTGATGAAAACCAAGAATGTCCATTCTGGTATAGGGAAAATGACTTCTGTCATTATCATAGAACTAAAGGCCATGACATTGAACGATGTCAGACCTTCAAAAATATTGTCCAAAATTCATTGATAAAGGTGAGCTCATCCTGGATAACCCAAATGATCCCCCAAATCAGGTGCTTGATGTTTTTAAACAACCTTTTCCCAATCATTCCCCGAACAATGATGCTTTAAAGTCTCAACAACCAAACACTCATACTATCAACTTCATTTCTACTGAATAATCTTCTTCTAAAACTAAGCCATCTACGAACACATTGACTGAATCAAAACCTCTTGCCGCTCCACTAATCGCTGGGATTCCACCATCTTGAGATGACCCATCTTTGAACATTTCCACATTGTTAGAGATGTATTCACCTCCCTCTCGCCTCTTTATCTCGATCTTCCGCCTATGCCCGAGGACAGTGTCATCCTCATATGTCTCATCGTTAGATATTCTTTCGATGCTCGAGGCAATTACATCCCTCAAGTTTCCACCGCGAATACATCTACTTCTGTTTCTCCCATTTTTTCTACGACTATGTCATTGGTAAATATACCTATAGTTGTACCAACTTCAACGGAAGTGTCTTCGATTTTACCCTTCCCATTTCCTTTCCCACAGTGAGTTACACCCTGATTCTTGTGCAAAAGTACTCTCCTCGCAAGGAACTGCTTCTTCATCATCCACTTCTTCCATCACCGATACTATTTTTCCTATTAAGGGAAAATCTAAAGAAATAGCATCGGCACCTACACTCTCGGTTCCTAGACTTAAACCAAGACAACTAAAGTCTAACGTTACATCATCAACACCTCCTCATCTCCTTCCCCCGAAAAGGCTACAATCACCTTATGTGGTTGAAGTTGTCACCATCCCTGAAAAAGGAAAACCCATATTTCGGACTATTAAGACTCTTGGTGCTTTCCCTCAAAAATCTCTTTTTGTGCCTCATAAAATATTGGATTTATCAACTGGGAAGGCGTCTTCTTCTATAATACCATCGGAACCATCATCTTCTTCTTCTACAACACCTTCTTCGTTGGTGCCTTGTAAAGTGAATTCATAGACTAGAGAGGCATCACCTCTTTTATCAGGACCATCATCTTCGTCACCAAAAGCCAAGGCACCCTTTGTTCCTCTGATCAGACCTATTTTGGGAGCTCCTCCCTCATCTAAATCAGCATTATCTAAATCATCATCTATTTTGATCAAGCAGCCTTCCCTATCTCTGAAGACCACAACACTTGTCACATCTTCATCTTCTTCAAAATCTATCTTAGGAGCTCCTCCTCCATAGAAATCAATCATGCCTCACTTTCTTCCATCTCAAGTGTCCAAGGCTACTTCTCCTAATGTCTGAAAAAGTAAAATGATCCCTAAAAAGACTGTCAAACTAGACATGTAGGTTCTTTTACCTCGGCAGTCTATGGAGGTAAAAGAGGCACCTCCGTCATCTTTGTCCTCATCTTTGTCTACCAGATTCTATACCGAGATTCTTCACCAACTTATCCAGTCTTCATCCATATCCCTTCCTTCGATCAAACCCTATAATCCTAAAGGAGTAAAACCTTCCTGGCTCAACTCTAATTTGATTTGTGCTTACCATCGCACTACCTAGGACATGACACCGAGGGATGTAAAGCCCTTCAATCTGTCGTTAACAATATTTTGGAAGAAAGTGATCTTCTACTGGAAGAAGAGGAGGAACAAGTATCTCCTATCATCTCAACCACATCTAAGCCTCAACGATCTACTCAGGCCTCTAGTTCTATTAATTCCACGCCGGATGGTCTTCCACCTTCTCAAATCGACACGATTCATATCACCACTAGAACACAACAATATGATAATCTATCATCATCTACATCTCGGCCACGAGGTTGTCATTTCTGCAGCCCCTGAAGGCATTCCTCCTTCCACATTAGCCTCGAGACCTAGGGTCTCTATTCGTGCTTCACCTCGAGCTCGATTCGGTGTCGGAGAGGAGAGTGTTATGAAAAAACTTACCCATGCTCTGGTCAAAATGTCTCTTTTCAACCTCATTCAATCATCTCCACAGCATCGCTAGGATTTGATTGATAATCTGTGCCGTATCGTAGTCAATTTAGATGAGCCCCAACCGGTTGAGATGATTGTTGGATTGAATAAACTGTCAACCGTCATTTCCTTTGAAGATTTGGAAATTCCTTCCCTTTCTTCCAAGGATTTGGAGGCTCCCCTCTTTATCACAGTTCAAATCAACAACACTACTTTAAAACGCACTATGATTGAGAGTGGTGCTACACTCAACGTCATTTCCTCACACACATTCGAGAAACTTAAGTTACCAAAGAACGTAATGTCACCCCCACCTTTTGCCCTTCAATCATTTAACGATCAGCTGGCAGTTACTTTAGGAACTATGGTCCTGCCCATTTGAGTAGGTAAGAAGCTGCTTCATGAACTCTTTTACATTGTTGAAGGGAAATTCCACTACAATATGATCCTCAGACACTCCTGGATTCATGAAATGCATTGCGTTCCATCAACCCTCCATCAATGTTTAAAATATCAATATGAGGGAAAAATCTATACTCATCCAGGAGATCCTTTTCCTTCTGCACAATGTGACATAACCACAGGGTCTACCCCTCTAAAGGAGAATGCTTGTTCTCCTGACAAGGCTTCATCCTCTTCCATACTGCGACAAAACTACGATTTACAAAATCTGGAAGAGACATTGCAGCGTTTCTCACTAGGAGAGCTTCCTCTTCTTTCTTTTGACGCCCATCTCAAACCTAATGAGTATGGTAGACTAGACAAACAACCTGAATATCAGCCAAGTCTCGGTCACGTCATCACCATTAGTACGCCTAATTAAGAGACTAACTTCATTTACGATGGTCTTGATACACCTCACTATCATGGATTCTCCTCCTAGGGCCAAACCCTAATCGGCGGGGGTTTGATTGTCTCAAAATCCCACATTTGCAAAAACTTATTTATATCAATACGCGTGGAAGGGTTTTGGCATGGGAAAGTATGAGCAGGGTGTGCATGACCTCGCATCCATTCCAACTCTCAAACCACATAAAAAATTTGGTTTAGGATTTAAACCTCTTTCAAAAGCCACCATCACTATTCTCGATGAGCCTCTTCCCATTGAGGAACCATCTTCTCCCATTAGGTTAGAAGCATCATTTGATGTGGATGATGCCATTTCCATCCCATCTAACTTTTTTTTAGTCAATACCATTTCCTTAGGGCTGCTGACCTATAAAACTAATAACAAATCCACTTCCATACCATTAGTCTTCCCTGAAATAGTTGGAGATGACTCTCCTACTATCAACACTATCCACTGTGCGGATGATGATTCTGTCCTCACCTATCTGGGGGCGAGGATTCCTATCTTCCTAAAACCATTCCTTCTGACACATCTACGCTTCTTAACAAATCCATTATCGATCTTAATATAGGGACTTCTAAAGACCCTCACATCATTAAGGTTGGCTAATCTCTTAATCCATAGGAGTTAGGAGACTTTACCACTTTTCTTTCCAACCATCGTCAAGCCTTCGCTTGGTCATATGAGGATATGCCAAGACTCGATCCCGATATTGTGGTCCACAATATCATTACTCTTCCAGGACATCAAACCGGTTAAGCAAAAATTGTGTAAAATGCACCCTCGAGTAGCCCTTCTTGTTAAAGAAGAGTTGTAACGTTTGCTTTCTGCTAACTTCATCCAACCCATTGATTATCCACAATGGGTTTCAAACGTAGTACCAGTAACCAAAGCTATTGGGAAGATTCAAATTTGTACCAACTTCCGGGATCTTAATCTTGCTTGTCCAAAAGATGATTTTCCTCTACCTAATATCGACCAACTCGTGGATTTAACAAGAGGTCACGAGATGCTTTCTCTTATGGATGGTTTCTCTGGGTATAATAAAATTCTCATCACACCAGAGGACCAACATAATACTTCCTTCATAACTCCTTCGGGGACTTTTTGTTATCGTGTCATGCCTTTAATAACGCAGGAGCAACTTATCTTTGATGAGCAAATGACCTACATCTTCCATGATCTCTTACACAAAATTGTGGAAGATTACGTCGATGATCTCCTCGGTAAATCCAAAATGAAACAATCAAGATCATCTTTTCACTCTTGCACCTCTCTTTGATAGGCTCATTTACTTTTGTCTTCACCTGAAATCCATATAAGTGCGTGTTTGGCGTTCTCACTTTTGGTAAACTCTTAGGATTTATCATTTCTATTAGGGGTATTGAAGTGGACCCGTAAAATAAAATCTATCCTTGAGATGCCTCCCCCTTCTCACTTAAAGAAACTCTGCGGTCTTCAAGGATGCCTTGATCGAAGACGTCATTTTATCTCTTTTGGATTTAAACAAAAAAATAGACTGTCGAATATAATATTAAGAAAGCGTGACCGTTGTCACCAATCTTTTCATCATCTCCTCCGTAAGAATGTTCATTTTGAATGGGATGAGCGTTGTCTAAAAGGCCTTTGCTAATCTCAACGCTTATCTTCTTTCCCCACCTGCGTGTTTGCTTACACCTCCATGCAAGGGGGATCCATTCTATCTTTATATTTACGTGACTAACTATGCTTTGGGAGCTATGATCTCACATCGGGATGCAAGGGGGATAAGAAAGAATGCTTTGCCATCTATTACATCAGTAAAGAACGCACTCTTCATGAGTATGAAACACGTTATTCCGAAGCTGAAAAGTTGTGTTGTTCTCTCTTCTTTACAACTTCTAAGCTTCGTCACTACCTCCTCAATCATAAAACTTACATTATCACAAGTGTCAATCCACTCAAGACAATGCATTTGAAGCCTTATCACAATGATCATATCACTCGTTAGCTCATGCTCATGACAGAATTTGATCTCAAGTTTATTCCTCAAAAATCTATCAAGGGTCAGGTCATTGCAGATCAATTAGTTGATGCTCCTCTTCCGGACACTCAAGTCCCCCTTGCTCAATTCCCGATGAATATATCCAACAAATTGATTTCAGTCTTTCTCCATTTAAAGTAAAACTCTTCTTTGATGGATCCAAATGCCAGCAAGGGGGAGGTGCAGGTTTCGTTATGATTCCTCCTTAGGGTGCACCTATCCCAGTCGCACACAAACTTAACTTTGAGTGTACCAATAATATGGCTGAATATGAAGCTCTTGTTTTAGGTCTTCAAAACGCTATTAATCTTGGCGCCCGCCATATCAACATCTTTGGTGACTCTGAACTCATCGTTAATCAAGTCACGGGTGTCTATCAATGCAAAAATGATATCCTTCAAAAATATCATGATATCATTCTCTTTCAACTTCAATATTTTGATAAATTCACTATCCAAGCTATTCCTCACACTACGAATCAATTCGCAGATATAATGGCTTCATTAGCCTTACTTATTCCACCTTTTACCGAAGACTCGCAACTTTATGTGGCTGTGCAGCGATTAGATCAACCATCTCATCTCAGGAAACTAACTTCAATCAATGTTGTCACAACCAATACTCAAGATGAGTGGTATCAACACATCATTGATTATCTATCTCATTCAGTGCTTCCTCCAGATCTAACTTCCAATGGTAGAAGATCTTTTATCCTACGTGCTAATCGCTATACTATTCTAGGTGGAGTCCTCTACAAACGTGGTTTTGATGGTATTTTGCTTTGGTGCCTCAAAACCCCTGAATCATCTAAAGCCATCCAGGAAGTCCATGATGGTATCTATGGTGGACATTTTAGTGGCTTGGCCGTAGCTAAATGCATCTTACGTTTAGGCTATTATTGGCCTTCTCTTAATTGAGATTGTTGTGAATACACTAAGAAATGTGTCAAGTGTCAACAACATTCCAATCTCACACATATCCCAATCAAGCCACTGACCTACGGCCGGATTTGTGGCCTTTTTCACAATGGGGTCTTGATCTCATCGGTCTCATCAATCCCGCTCTTCATAGCATCATCATTCTATCATTACTACCACAGAATACTTTACTAAGTGGGTGGAATCTATTCCTCTTTCATCGACCAAAGCTAAACCCATAGTTGATTTTGTCTATCAACACATCATTTGTCGCTTTGGTGTTCCACACAAACTCATCACAGATAATGGTAAATCTTTCAAAAATGTCAATTTGTAGAACCTCTGTGACGCTTTCAATATCAAACTCATATTTTCTTCTCCATACTATCCCCAAGCTAACGGCAGCAAGGTGAAGCTTCCAATAAAACTTTGCATAATATCCTTGCAAAGGTAACTAGTCGAGCTGGTAGGGATTGGAATTTACATATCCCTTTTGCTCTCTGGGCTTATCGGACTAGCATTCGTACTCCTACGGGTGCTACTCCCTTCTCTCTAGTCTATGGGTCAGAGGTTGTTCTTCCTTTGGAAGTCCAGATCCCATCTCTTCGTGTTTCTCTCAGAGAATTTGTTTCTGATGAAGACTATCGTCAAAATTGTCTAGCGCAGCTTGAGTTACTAGATGAGTGGCGTCTTAATGCTCTTGAGCATCATCAAGTCTATCTTGAGCATGTCAAATGTGCTTATAACAAGCACTTGCAACACCGTGACTTCAAAGTTGGTGATCTTGTTCTTAAAGAAAACCAAAATGTCACTACACTAGAATGGAGTCAGCGTGGTAAGTTTGCTCCTAACTAGATGGGTCCATACGTAGTCACTCATAAATATGGGTTTGGGGCTTATCATCTGTCTTCCATGGATGGTGTACCTGAAATGGAACCTCTTAATGCCTTGCATCTAAGGCCCTTCTACTGTTAAAATCTATCTTACACGATCTTAGTCACAAAACAGATCTTTCATCCATCTAACAACCAGTCATATATTTTCATAGTGATTTGGAACTACGTGGTTCTCGCGTTATGTCTTTTCCACCTTAAATATGAGTATCGCAGCTCTACTCATGGCATTTTTCTTATGGATATGTTCCTCCTCCTAGTAGGGACACCTTGATCACTTCTTCATCTATCCCAAGTATCTATCTTAATCGAATCTACTCAGGGCATGAGTACATGTTTTTTATACGTTTTCTTCCCCTCTATCTGATCTATCTAGTCTACACTCAACTTCTTTCAAAAAGCTCCAAAAGCTCCAAATAAAAAAAAAAGGGGGTGTTATCCTAAAAATTCCCAAAAGATAGACTAATCCCTAGAAGGACAGCTATCTATGCATTTTCAAATGAATCAAAATATATAGACCATGCCCTTGAAGGATGGCTACATTCAAAATACAGACCATTCCCTTGAAGGATGGTTGTTTGTTTGCTTCTTAGCATCATTGAAAGACTTCCCGTATTGATCGTCTTTTCTATATCTAGCAAACTTCCCGCATTGATCAGTTTTCTCTTCTGTTAAAACAAAAATCATGAAGCTAAGACATAAGACCTTTTGTCGATCATATGGAGAACCCTATTTTCCCAACATGAACATGTATTTTGTCCTTTGTAAACTTTGACAAGTTAAAATACTTACTTCTCCTTTCATTTACCTTCTAGATGCGGTTTTGCGACTAGCTAGGGTCAGGTTTATTTTAACCTCATATATGGCCTTGTATGCATGATCTTTTGGTTTCCTATCAAAGTCTCTATTTATGGTCGGTTAGGGGCCTAGCTTATCATTCTTTTTCTTATATAGGTGTATTTCCTTTCTTTCTAATTAAGGTCATTTCATTACGTCCTTTGCTCTCACAGAGTATTTCCCATTATTATTTGTTATTCATCCAATTAAATTGACATTTAACATGTTAATTTAGTCAAAATCTATCATCTATCTATATTCATCTTATCTACTTTGTCCAAAAAACATATCAAAGCATGTATTGCAAACACATGTGAATCTACCCATCTATTTTCATCAAAATTAAATTAACATCTTAAACATATCAAATCTATCAATCACATCTATCCATCTATCCATCAATCATCTAAAAACGTGTACATCCAAATCACATCACATCTATCTATCCTCTATGTCTATGTCTATCAAATCACATCTATTTGTCCTCTCTAAAGCATAGGTCTATATCCATCACAATTACGCCACATCTATTCATATCTATTAAAATTAAAAGCATGAGTACAATCATATGACACAGAAAATGATGAATCTATATATATACATGAGTGTTTTTACAACAAAGAATGGATGGATTTCAATCAAGCCATCTATATCATACATCAAAATGCCTTCAAATTGAGGCTACATCAATATGTCGATACAAAAATATAACACATCTATATCATGAAATCGGATAGGTGGAAGACGCATTTATCTCCTCTACCCTCCGCCGGTCAGTGTCTCTCCTGCCACCGCCTATCGAGCTAGAAGCACTGCTCTTCTTTGGGGCCTCTTACCACCTCGTTCTCTCCCATTGTTCCCTCCCTACGATGCACCACTAGCCGCAATTGTCATTTATCTCCTCCTCACACCATAACGAGGCACATCAGGGGCATGTTGTGCTAGGGCATCCTCGTAGTATCTCACCTCGGCAAGGAGAGACTGATAAGTACTCAGGCTCACGTGCACTGTGTGCTTATAATGGCTTTCGCTGGCTTTGTTGGTGGTGGCCCTCCTACGATCGCACCTTGTGACCCAGACTCTGACATAGTACCTGTATCACCATACTTGGCCCTCAGGGCCTCTCTATGCCGATGGTAGCGATCCCTCTGTTGGATCACTGTATCTCGCTCCTGACAAGCTGTGTCTCTCTCCAGTATTAGTGCATCCCTCTCCTCTGTCAAAGCTCTGATCTCCTCAAGGGAAACCTGGTGTGTCTACACCAGGGTGGCATGCTCTCCCTCCAGCCTCTCCAACACTGTGGCTATATCCTCCTCATCGACATCTATGGATGTTGGCAGGTGTCATGGTAACTCTATCGAATACCATGCCGCATAGCCATCATCCACTCCGGCATCATCATCACTGTCTGTGGAAGGTGGGGCCTCCCTCAACAGATTTTCCGGGATCAAAATTGGTAGATCAGTCTCTCTACTATCTCACTGTATGGCCTATAGGTGGTTAGAACTATCTAAACTAGGCCGAACTGCCTCAATACCCGTATAAATGGGATGAACTCCCACATATCTGGCCTATGGCCCCTAACCACCTGCTCCGCTGCAACCCCGCGGAGTGAGCCTCTCCCGACTTGCCCCATGTCGGATAGACCCGATATGGTCTCCAAATGACCTGCTCTGGTGTCAGCATCCTGAAACACTCAACATACCACTCCGCAAATCTCCCAGTATCTCCCGGGGCCATGTCATCCCGCCATCGCGAAATCCATAATCAATGGCCCCCACTGCTGCTGGCATCCATAGAAGCCCGGATGGCCTAATCACTACTATGTGCTCATATGCCCAGCAATGGAGCACAAAACTAACATCGATGCATGTCCTCCTACTGGTGGTGTACATCCATAACTCATAATAGATCTAAGCTATCAGGGTATCGGAAAACACGAACACATGTCTGAACTGTAGGATGTCACAAACACAGTCTAGTAATAGCAATGGAAATCTCCCACCTCCTAAATCTAGTAGAGCAAAATAGGAGATCATCATCTGAATTAGTACTATCCATCTACTCCTGGCATCATCATATATGTACTGAGAGGCTATCCTCACCACCCCAGACACTATCTCTAAATCATCCGCCCTGTCCCCATATAATCGTCCTAGGGCCCTATGTTGCTGCTCTCATGGAGTAATCTCAATCGGGTCCCGGTGATCGGTAACCTCAGGATCCTATATATATCCTCATGGGTGATGGTCCTCTCACCTGTCCTAAACCAAAAAGTGCAAGTCCGGCTGTCCCATCGTCATACTAGTGCTCGTAGAAACTCTACATCTCATGGCACTCGTCAGTAGTCTGGGAAGCCCCGAGCTCAGGCTAGCTCTAGGTGACGCCAATCCGCGTCAGTCACATCAGGGAGAATGGTCTCTAGAAGCTTGGGAATAGCATCTCGCATATGCAAAGCCTCTCGTGCCTACATCACATGACACCATGAATAGTGTTAGCTACTATTCCACATCCAAATATCACAAAAAAATACATTCTATCAACTTCTTAAATCTAAACATTGCAATCGGCGTCGATTGAGTCAAATCAACGTCGATCGATTTAGTCGACGATGATTTTAACAATCGACGCCGATCTAAATAAATCGGCATCGATTTTAACAATCGACGCCGATCTAACTAAATCGGCGTCGATTTTAACAATCGACGCCGATTAAGGTCAACGCCCACAATGCTCTGGCCCCTTAAAAATTGGCATACTAATATGCTATTACATGATAAAATTATATAAGGAAGTTTAGGTAGATTCACTTACCCCCTGGTCGTGTCCTCTTCCGCTTCTGACTGCTCCCAGAGGCTTCCATGGTGCTCAAAACCAATTTTTGACTCTCTCTAAATCAATCGTCACGGTCTAAATAAATCATTCACGTTTTCTTTTTACATATTTATATGGGCTCGGTATGGTCGACGCCGATTTTTGTGGTCGGTGCCAATTAATGGATTGACGCGATTTGTACCTATTGTGGCCAATTGGTTGCACTTTTGCTTCTTCACTTCGCTTTCTTCCATCTCCTAATCTTCTAGCCATAGTGTTGATGCTTGGCTTATTTATCTAGTCATTCTGTGTGCCACGAGTGTTGCCTTTTGGCACATACATATATCACCCATTTCGAGCCCTGCTCCTGTATGGGGGCACTCACATTTTTGGCAGCTTAGAGTTAACGGGTCTGTAGGCACTAACGTCATCTGCTTTGTAGATCGTCTGGTTGTCCCTACCAATGTGTCTCTCTTTAGGTCCTAACTATTTTGCAACCCTCCTTACACTCACGGGTCAGTAGGTACTAACGCGTCGTCTCATGCGCAGAGACCGTCTAGTCTACCCTACTAATGTGAGTTCCTTAGGTTGTTGCCTTTTTATTTATTTTTGTGCGTCATTAATGATCAGATCTATTCCAAGCATCTAGCTGGGGCATCCTGTGTTTTCATCTACCTTTTTCAAACTTGGGATTGGTTGCTCTTTCGGGGCACATCCCATCCCTATTTTGAGGGGGATCACATCATCACTTCTTCTTCCTTTCTTCCAACTCCTTGTTTTTGTCTCACAACTTTGCTTATCACAAGTTACTTGACAAAAAGGGCAAAATGTAGACACCTAAAATTGGTTACCCAATTTAGTGTCCCCGTCTTGCATTTGTCTTCTCGGGTAACCTAGGGCACATTTACATCACCACTTCTCCTTTAGGGTATTATTTAATATTTTATTTAAACATTTATCCTAAGTTTATTTCACCCCATTATGTTTTACCCATAGATAATTAAATATTAACTATTTAATTATACGTTTACATATATCTTAACCACTTATCTACCCCATATCAATTCCTAACCTCCCATTTCTATTTTAGCCATCTATCCCACCTATTTCTCCTCCTCCCAAACCAAGCAGTGGGATATTTCCCATATTTGAGGTAGAAGGATCACTTTCATCTTTCCAAAAATCACCCCTTTTGGCCATTTCAGGAGTTTGTTCCCTGATCGGCGCCGACCGGTACTCGGTCGATGCTAATTTTTCGAAACGGTGCCGATTTCATCTCGGTCGGCACCGATTACAAATACAGGGCCAGAATTCAGTTATGGTTAGATAGAAAGAATGACAGAGCATTTTGAGCATCAAGTATGAGCATTATCTATCAAGCAAGAGCGAATCCTGTCCAAATCAATCCCTGAGAGGAGTACCGTTACTCTACTCCTACCACATCGACATCGTGAGCCTCCATCGATCTCTTGGTGACTTTGTTCCTGCATCCAGCATAGGTGGAGCCTTGTCAGTATCCCTACGGCTCTTGCAGATCTAGCGGAGATCGACGATCTAGCTTCCACTATCTGTTTCTCAATCTTCCTCCAATTTTCCCCGAGTCGACGCCGACCGTACCCAGTCGACGCCGATTCTGTCTAGTCAACGCCGATCTATCTCGATCAGCGCCATTTTTTTCCCAATCGACGCCAATTTTCCTAGTCGACGCCAATCTTCCTACGGACATGTAAAATAAGTCAGGGAACACAAATCCAGCATTATTTTCACACTTTCCCATTTTTTATTGGTTTTTGTCTGTTGTTTACTTTTATGTATGTCATTTTAAATTAAAATATAGACATTTACTTACATCTTTTATCATGTATGCTTCTTTCCTTAATTGAAAATGTGGACTGACATCCACCGAGGGAGCTTATCGCTTCCCAGACCTGATTTTCAGGTAGTCCACCCAAATATCATTTAACGTGGTCTTTTTCTCACAAGCATTGGTGTCTCGCAAGTTTCTTGGATCTACTTTGCGGGATCACTCGTGTGCGCCTGTCTTTTCTACAATTGTCTTTTCCATCTACATCTTGAGGATCTTGTCTTATCTCTCATCGTATCAATTTCATTTGAGTTTTTCTGAGTTTTTGTGTTTAGTTTGGTACATTAACTTGGATAGGAAACAAGCACAAACATTCTTGATCTACAGTATCATGAAGTGAGTAGCATGAAATGTGTAGTGTGTGAGGTTCATGGATGTAGCATGCCCTCAACGATCAGTGTGAACCTTATCATGATAGTGTGTCATAGCGGAATGATGATACAAAGTGTATCAAATGGTTTGAAAGTGCTAAGAAATATAATCATGAAGCGCAGAGCGTAAAGTACGATACTAGATGCTAGAGACAACCTGGCAGTAGTGCTAGACGAGGGGGAAAGTAAGCATGATTCCCCGGTGTGTATATCTAGTTGATGTTGTTAAGGGGATCAATATAAGGAGTGGTTTCCTTGACAAAAATGGATGGTTGTAGCTTTTGTGGGATTGATGACATTGTAGTAGACTTGAGAGGAGGAAATGTTGGACCAATTTTTAGAGGAGGTTGCTTAGGAGTTGGTGACATGGTAGAAGACTTAGTAGGAGGAGGTGATGGAGGATAGACCTTGAAAGGTGATTACTTAGTTGGATTGGGTTTCATAGGCGACGCTTCAGTGACTAAAGAAGGAACATTATAAGTGATAGCATGATGCTTATTTGTCATAAAAGGATCAGATTTGGGAGCTCATTTGGATGTAGCATTTGGAGATGAACATGTAATAGAATGTTGTGTAGAAAATGAGATAAATCTCTTATACTCAAGGTGTTTGATTCCTTGTTTTAAAGTATAAAAATCATTGTTATTATGTACATTGATTTAATGATAATTGTAAAATGGGACACCTTGATAGTTAGCAAGTTGATAAGGAGGATAATGATTTGAGTAGGTGGAAAATTGATTAATCGGTGATTGAGAGCACAGAAAAGAATGCCATGTTGCTTACCATTATGATCAAACTTGAGAGGTTCTAGTAATGGTAAAACTTGAGGTTCACTTATATGAGCACATGTAGAAGACATAAAAGCATGATGAGATGTAGAATTAAAACAAGCATGGGCTTGAGAAGCATCCTTGAGATCTTGGATTTCATCTTTGAGAGATGTAATCATGGATTCCATAGCTTGAAATTTATCTTGAAAAGTATGGTGTAAATCTTGAATTGACTCTAAGATAGCTTGATAAGATGTGTCATCAAAATTAATAGACGGGCCTAAGATACGATTGAAAATAACACTTACTTTTTAAGGTGGCGTATCGTGAGGGAGATACATGGTATGTACGGCTTTTGTGAGAGCATCTTTGTAAACTAGGTGCTTTTGAAGTAATTCATACAATAAGAATTGAGGAACTTTAGGAACTATGAAAGAGATTAGATAGATAGAAGAAGCAAAATGAAGATCCCAAAGTGTTTGAATTGGGGTTCACCAAATGTTTTACCCAAAAAAACTTTTTATAAAACCCTAATGTTGCGAAAGATCACGTATGATAAATAAATGATAAAGTAAAAATTTGATGCAAGTAATAAGCTAATAAAATTGAAACCCTAATTGCAAGAGAGGGAAAGAGTGACTTATTTTATTTACACCTGATGTTGGGATGTATGCAAACTAGAGAATCTAATAAATAGGAAGGGTAGGTTGTTCTTGCAATCGAGCTCGGTAATTTCTAGGCATCGGATGAGCCTGGACCGGGGTGGTGATTGGATGGATCGGGGGCACTGAGCTTTGGAGTCTACTTTTGGATGCCCATGATCGCAAAGATGGTCGGAACCTAAATTTTTGGTGTCGTAAGGTTATCATCGATAGTCGCATGCATTTCACTCTGGATGATAGCAAAATTCACTGTAAGTGAAAAAGATAATGACCTGCAAAACCCTCAAACTACATCAAATTCCAAAATAAAAGATGCAATATGGGCAGTCGGACTAACCCCGATGGTCACCCGACTAAGTGAACTTATGACCAAGTGTTGCACTACATCTCAAACTTCATGTAGTTCTTGTGCATGTGTGATAGAATTGTGCCCTGGGAATCCCTTGAGTAAGTGCATGTGATAGCAGATGATAGCTAGATTTACCAATGTAAATAGATGTGTGGATGGAAAAATGAAATTCCCTTCCTATGCGTGTATGCAGAAAATGTAGTCCATTGTCCCTTAAATGAAATATAGATGGATGCCTTTGATGCTCTTAGAATGTCTTTGGATGCAACCTTAGGTGATGTCAGTAGATGCTTAGAGCTTGGCAAAGATCTTTGTATTTATATTATTCCCTTAGTTGAATTTCGTAATTGACAAATGGAAGGCCGACCCATAAGAAAGAAAGATGCCCAAAAGATAAAAGAAGCCCAAAAAGAGTGAGTAAGATAGAAAGAGGTCAAGGGTGCCCAGGAAGGACGAGGGCACTGGCACTAAAGCATCTTATCGGGTGCTAGTGTCTAAAGTCATGAAAGATAAAGTAATAAATTTTAGATTGTGTTGTAGGGTATGTAAGACAATAGAAAATGAGAAACACATACAAAAGGCCAAAGATAATTGTTAATTACTAGTTTTCTTACATAGGAATCATAAGAATGTAATTATTCTTTTAAGTACTAGAAATGTACCCAAGTGTGTGATTTTGTTTGTACACCTTGTAAGAGTCATTGGAATCGACAAGGAAAAAGGAGAGAGTTTTGTTTTGCTTGTGAGTGTGTTTTTGGCCTCCTGCCAAATTAGACCTCATCCTTCATCTTTGACAAATGAAAATACAAGGGATTTAAACAAGCAATAGAAAAAAAAATAACTCTCTTTACAATATTCCAATTGTGATGTTTTTATACAAAAATAATTAAAAATGTGTTTGTAACATAGAAAATTAAACAACCAAGGCTGAGAAAAATTATTTTAGCAAACTTAACTCATTAACCTAGTCGTATCATTGTCATTATTGAAGAGTTGGTCACTTTTTCTAACATTATTTCTATAAAATTTATTCATGGTTCTGCAAAATCTAATAAATACCCAAAAATAATTGGGTGCTACGAATAAAACCCGTAAATCAATTTTTGTCCACTGTGCAAAAGTTTTGAATTTGATGCAAATAAAAAATGGATATGTAAAAATTCTCGTGTAAATTTACTTGAAGCTTGAATCTATTAGGTAATGGCCACTACAAGACTGATTTTAAGCTTTAAAGAGCCACCATTAATGTTTTACAAACCTAGAAATCAACAAAATACTAAAAAGTCATGGATGGAGTTTTAGGTGTAACCACCGCAAAAGAAACACCAACCCAAATCGACAAAAAAATGGGTGTCAGAATAAGAAATTTGAACAATACCCATATTTTTTTAGATGAAACCAACAAAACCCGTAAGTCAATTTTTGAAAGGAAAAAAATTTGTACGGAATTGTGTAACTTGCTCAAAAAACTCTAAAGTCAAATCTACAAAAATAGGGGCCTCAATAGGAAATATAAACAAGACCCATATTTTTTTAGCTACAACCAAAAAGACCGAATTCAAATTTTTGAAAAAGATGTCTTTATATGGAAATGTTCAACTTGCCCAAAACTATTAGAAAACCACGAAAATGCTTGGATTTGACTATTTCAAAACATGGTCGAGTTTATTGTCGATTCCATAGTTTTAGCATGTTGTGATCACAATGGCACAATCCTTTTTTTGTGAAAATATATCATATGAAATGTGACCTACAAAAATGCCTAATACATGGATCTATCCTCATTCTTTTACGATTCTCTAGATCATCCAAATACACAAGACAAGAGCATATTAAAAAAATAAGGATATGGAACATTCAAGAAGAAAATACTTAAAATTTAAAATAAATAATAGTAAATGAGAAAAAAATTGAATACCATAAGCTGTGTTGATACCATATCAAAGTATTCGATAGGATCTCTAGACCCACTTTCTTTTCCACCCACTTAAGTTACACTTAAGGGGGTGTTGTGTAGGATATTATTTATTCCATTTATTTATTTATGTAGATTATTCCTAAAAATGTATATTTATCTTGCTTATGTCTTCTTTAGTCCCTTCCTATGTAGTGGATAATGCAGCATAAATGTAGTCCTCAAGTGTTCTTTTTCCCAAATAGTAGATAAAAATAGTGGCCCAGATTACCTCCTAGAATAGTTAGTAGGTTATGAATATATATGACTGTATTGTTTGAATTTTGACACTTAGTGACACCAAAGGCCGACCCCAAACATGAAATAAGAATTAGAAAATCTCAAAAATTAGGTTTTGGGTGATAATTTGAAATATAAGCAAACATTTGGGAAAAAGTGCCAAGAAGGGACACTAGTGCCCAAGTGCTCTTTGTCTCTTATTGGGCGCTATTGTCCCTAGGACAAAAACATAAACTAGACCACGGAGAGAGATAGGGATCCTTGTGCCGCAACCAAAAATCATAAATCTAAAAGTATAAGACAATGTCACAATCAAAATTAATAAAAGGACTATGAGAGGTGTCACTAATGTATAATTTTTTCACTTAGGAA
Organism: Taxus wallichiana var. yunnanensis; assembly: GCA_018340775.1. NCBI lineage: Eukaryota > Viridiplantae > Streptophyta > Pinopsida > Cupressales > Taxaceae > Taxus > Taxus wallichiana. Next base: position 381,742,639 of record CM031239.1, on the reverse strand, counting down.
TCATGAATATAATAAAATACTAGAGGTGTAATGAGGTAGTAATAAGTTCATAATGGTGTGTCTACATCTAGATTAAATCAACTTGGATGACACAAAATGTATATAACATTTAAAAAAGAATGCACAACCAATATTACACACGCAAGAGCTAGGGCTAGAAAATGTTAATTGAAAACCCTATAATATAGTGAGTAATGTGTAATGAAATTACTTAGATAGATCTAAATATCAAAGAGAGATAGAACACAAAATAAAACCAAGATAGAAATGAATGATCATGATATGAAATTATAATGACTTAGCCACTTCCAAGGATGGGCCTCCAAATCATGCAATAAGACTCAAGTTCTTAATATGATGATCATATCCCACTCTCTAACCCCTATATACACCCTATTATACTATGCAAAACACCAAGGCTGACCCACTAAGCATATGGAAGCATAAATAAATATGATATGACATGATAAGATACTATGTTAGTCATATGTTACCTATCCATATCTTGATAATGACCTAAGGTTAAGGGCAATATGCCCCTCCTTCAAAGTAACAATGTACCCAATTTTGGTAATCTCTATATTTTATTGTCAAAATGCTTCATCTTCACATGGTGCATCTTCTATGTCCAAATTCTTCCATTTGATCAAATACTCAATGATGATCCTTGTCCTCAACTTATTAGTATGTGTTTGTAGGATTCCTTCAGGCTCCAATATGATGTGTCCCTCCTCATCAAGCTCTAGTAACACCGATTCGAGAAGACACCTTTTCAAGCTCCAATTTATATGTCACACTACCATTTTTTTGTAACACTTGATAAGGGCCATAGTATTTGGGTGAAAGCTTGTTATATTTTTTTGTTTCAAAGAGAGTTGCTTGTATGGATGCAATCTTACAAAAACACAATCTCCAACTTCAAAGCTTCATGCGGTTTTATGACATTACCAAGTTCTATTTAAGGCTATAGAGTACCTCATGTTAGTGTTGAATGTGTTCTTCAACTACTCTTACTTTACATTGAACCCTTGAGTTAGAAGTGAGGGATGGTGGATGGTAACCATATAATGCTAAGAATGGAAACATTTAGATGAACTATGAAATGAAGTTTTATACCACCATTCTATAAGTGGTAGCTACTTAACCCATCTCTCTTGCTTATTTGAAGCAAAGCATCATAGATGTCTCTCCAAATGTTTGTTTACTACATCAATTTTTCTATCATATTAGGGATGATATGATGAACTACCAGCCAATTGAGTACCCAAACATGAGAATAAATCAGTCTAAAAATTTCTTATGAATATAAAATCATAAATATTGACTATAATCTTGGGTGTTCCATGTAGCTTTTAAATTGTATCCATAAAATATATATGGCAATTGTACTTGTTGTAAATGTGACAATGCAAAAAAATGAGTATACTTAATGAATCTATCTATAACCACCATAATTAAACTTTTCCCTTCAAATTACAGTAATTATGTGATGAAATCCATGGAAACCTCGCCCACCACTCACTAGGAATAGATAGAGGCTACAAAATTCTTGGAGACTTAACAATTTCACTCCTTGTTACATCGACACACCAAGCATTCTACCAAAAATTTATAGACATATCCTTTAAACCCTTCCAAGGAGAAATCTTGCTTAATTCTATGATAAGTTTTTAGGAATCTGAATGGACACCCAATGAGAAGCACAAAGCTCTAAGAGAACCCGATTTTCAAGGGGAAGAGTTTTAACATAAGTACAATCGGTCATTTTACCATAATGCATCCCTCTTCCATACAATGTTTTTCAAAATACTCGGATCTTGTTAGAGATTTTGAATAAGAGTGTCGGTTTTTGTGTCATTTTTTCATTTTGATCTTACCTAATCTACCCAATCTACATTTAATATGAACATGACATATAGTAATGCCTATGCAGACTCATCTCTTCTAGATAGTGCATCAACTACCACATTTTCTTTTCTTTTTTTGTAAATGATCTCAAATTCATAGCCCAACATCTTAGTGAACCATTTTTGTTCTTATGATGATAATGTTTTCTCTCAAAAATATTTCAATTTTTCATGATCCATATTTACCTTGAAGTGACAACCCATGAGATACAGTCTTTATTGTTTAACTACATGAAGAATATTCCTCATTTCATTCTCATAAGTTGGCTTTGTTAGGTTATTGCCTTTGAGTTAACGACTCTCAAATGTAATGGCATGACCATCTTGCATAAGTATTGCACCTATGACACATCCTGAAGCATTACATTCAATAATGAAGGTTTTGGAGAAATCTTGTTGTTGTCATGAAAAAGTATAGCATGAAAACTTTTTTAAATGTCATGACAACCTAGACCTCATCTGAAAATCCCTTTCCCATTCAATGTAAACTCGCCCTTCTGGCTAACTCAATCATTGTGTTCCCCTCATTATGGCCAAAAGGAATATGATAATGTGATTTTCAAGCATGATTCATGTGCAGGTATTTTATTCAAGTTGATTTATGAAGGTATTTGGATCCAAGAGAAGATAAGTACTCCCAAAGGCCCAAAAAGGCCTATTTTAAGGATTTTTGCACTTGGTGAGCACCCCCAGGGAATGTACAAGGAAAATATTAAGCATTCAGGAAGTTTTGGTAGAGCTACATAATCATATGAGGTATTTTAGGAAATTTTGCAAGAAAAATCAGGTTTAGGAACAAGTTGTGTAACACTGGGCTACTTTGGCATGGTGTAAGGAAATGAAAGTAATGAGAAAGCTAGTTATCTTGTTATAAATGTTTCATGAGCCTCAGGATGATTTGAAAAGTGATCAGATACTCATCAGAAATTTAAGAAGGCATTTTTCACATTGAAAAAGGATTCAGGAGATTTTATGGTTCATATTTTGAGATATTGGCCCAGCAATGCAAATGAAGACCTCCATTCCCAATGGAGATTCAACTGAATATTTTGGGAGTTACTGGGAGATTTGAGACCTTATTCAAAGGAAAATATGACATATGTAATGCCCTCTTTACACCAAATTTGTTGGTTATCCTTTTCATTATCATAAAATTTTGTGGCAATTCCTTTCACCGGCATGCATACTTGAGCAAAATTGAAAATGGGGAAAATTTTAAATTTCAAGAATAATTGGGTCCTAAAATGGTGAGAATGATCTCATCATCCAATGTGAATTCAAAATGTATAATTTTTTTCCTATGTAACTCTTAGGGAAGCTCTTGAGGCACAAAGGCACTCTCAGATGGCTATTTTTAGCAGTGTTTAGTGAAGGTAGGCTTCCAAAAAGTTTTGATGCACTTGAGACCCCTAATGTCCTTTTTTTTACCTTTGACCAAGCCTGAATTGCTTGTTCATTATAATTCATAAATCTATTCATTGTGGAGAACATGTATAAAAATTCAATTGGGACATGGGGGACACTATAATGCGCCACCATGGTGAGAGATTCACTTTTGGAGTTTGTGTCACTTAAAGTCTCACTTGGAGTGTTAGAAAGGTGGTATCCACTCACACTCAAATTTGGCCCCTTCTTCATGATGGAAAGACTGTGAGCACACTTATGATGGGTTTATGTCCCTTTTCCCCTTTCCAAAGGGACATGATGAACATAAAAGTGTGCCACCATGGAGGAGGAAGAGTTCCTGTCACTTAAAATAACACATGGAGTGTTAGGAGCATGTTTTCACCTCACAACTTAAATTGGCCCTTTTCTCACAATGAAGCAACCCCATGAATATTTTGCACCCCATGTTATCCCTTTATGCCTCGTATCCCTTAATAAATTTGGTAAGGGACATGAGGGGGTCTGAGACCCATTTAGTAAGTTTAGCCACTACATGGAGGAGAAATATTTTGTCACTTGAAGTCATAACTTGTTTACTAGGTTGGTGTTTTCAACTCTCCAACTTGCATTTTTTGACCCCCTCTTCATTATTCTTCCACCTGATGGCACATTTTTACACCCCTGATTTCCATTTTTCCCTTACTAAATGTGGTAAGGGACATCGAGATCTGAAACCCATTTGGAAAAATTTAACTCCACACCTACCATGGTTAGTCAATACTGTGGTCAAGATTTGAATTCAAAAACAAGTAAATGGGAGGGAAATCATGAAAGGGTGAGTTTGAAAACTGATATGGATCAAAAATTAGCCATTTTTTATTTTTCTCCATGTTATTATGGCTTCTATGAAGAATCATACATCCACCGTGGCCAAAACACACTTTTGTCTCATTGCTCACAAACCCTCGCTTCCGATCACCCTTAAACTTGGACCGTATTTGCCTTATGTGAATGCCTTTGGAATGAGTTTTTGCATGAACTTATTGATTCCTCATCCATTTTTTATAGTCTCCTAAATTTTCTATCCATGAAAAATTTCTCCTCATATCTACGGAGTTGTAGCAATCCAAATTGCCTCAAAATCAGATACGGAGATCGACAAAAATCAGCTTTCTAATGAGCACTTGCTTGCCCCATGAAAATGAGTATGCTTGGAGTTATAGATAACTGTTGGTTTTTACATTCTACCATATTTAAGGATGAAAAATCATACCTACAAGTTCACTTTCCGTTTTGGCAAATATCCAAATGAGAAAACCCTCGAAAACTAGAGCAAAACATCCTGGTGTGAAGTAGAATTTTGGAAACCATTTTCACTTTGATCCAACACTCCATGGCCAATGTCTATTTTTATTAATTACCTATTCATGAAACTTACTAATAATATTAATTTATAAGTATGAATGGATTCAAGTCACTTAGTTCATTCCTAAGAGGAAAACTGCTCAAAAGTAACAATTCAAAAAAATTACCAAAACTATTAGCCCAGGAAGAACTTACTAAAAATAGTAAGTTTTTGAAAAATGATCAAAATGGTCATGGTTGTTCATCCTCTACATCCCTTAATAATATCAACCTTTATGTAGGACAACTCATGCTTTCAAAGGGGTAGAGAGTGGGCATTGTGTTTCAAGCAAAAGAGGGGCTATCTCGATCCTCAATTTTGGTCACAACAGTGTATTTGGGTCTCGGTGTGCTTCTCACTTCATCCGATGGGTTGATAAAAAATTTCAAGCATGTACCATCCAATATCTTACCTTTTTTTAGCTCACAGTCAAATTTTTTTTCACCTCATCTCATTGGTTTCTCCATTTCCCAAGGGTCGAGAGAACTATGTTGAATTGTGCAGGAGCAGTAATAGTCTCGGTTAACATCAAGAAATGGATAATTTGGAGGCATTACAGTGTTTTGAAGGTTTGAAGGATTGTTCAACAAAGGTAAATAATTCATCATTTTCTTTAGTGGTAAAATTATCATCAAATTTCCTTTTAATGAGTCCAAATGTGTTACATTCTAGGATGGTATCAAAAGGGAAGTTTCAAAGGAGCAATCTTCATCACAGTGGCATCACAAGGTGTTGCAGAGGGTCATCATAGAGTAATTTTTCATCTTCAACATCATTGGAGCTGATCTACATCAATGGCATAGGCATATTCATCCATGCTTTGGATCATCCTTTCTCTCCTCTCTTCATTATTTCTTCTCTTCTCTCCCCTTTCTAATTTCTCATTGTATGTAATCATGACATTTCATCCTATCTACTTAAGTGACAATGAAATATTTGTAAAATGTAAAAGTACTCTCTCAAATTATAAGAGAGGTACTTAATTTGTCTTTTATGATAGTAATTGGAAAGTCACAAGTGGAATAGGAATATGAAGAGTCATGTGGGGTAGATGAAGAGTTGCATTGTAAAGCTATAAATCGAGAGATCCTCTTCATTTCTAAGGACGGTTATTCTTGTTTTCTAGATCACATGTTCTCTCTAGGAATAAGTGATCAAATTTCATCTATTTCATGTTCCCTGTGTTTCCTCTCCATCTCAACTACACTCCATGAGTATGTACTTGTTGAATATTATGCATTGATACTTTGTGCTTTTTGTGTTTTGTTCCTTGTTGATTCTCATGGTGTCTTCTCATTGAATTCATGGATAATATTCTAGTTTTGAAACAATAAAATCTGTTGTACTATTTATTGTGCAAAAACCCCCTTACTATTCTCTCCACACTCTCTCTCTCTCTTAATCTTTTTCCTCCCTTATAGTTTCTACAAGCACTTTGCCACATGTGTAGGGAAGTACCCCTGTGTGATCCCTGGTTGAAAGACCACCCCTGTTGATAGAGTAGTGTAAATATTCCTTATTTTCAATAAATGGAACTTCCCAATTCAAGCAGAGGGACTTACTCCCGCACACTATTGGTGAGAGATCTATATACATTGCTTCTTCACCCTAGGTGACCCATTAAACATTAATCACATTATCATAACTATCAATATCATCACTATCCTAAGTACACTTTAAAATTACCATCATAAAACCTAAACTACCCACATAAATCCTATTTAACCTCCCCTAACCACTTAAAACCAACCTATCCTAATTTAACCTACCCATCCTAAACCCCCTAACCTCTCACAACCTAAATCCCTAACCTCTCATTGTCTACCAAACAACCTAAAACCTCATATGCAAGTGGTTTTAACCATTTCCATCTTTTACTTTGTTGGTTTGTAACCTCTTGAGAAAAATTGACAACAATCTACAAACGTCGGTGATCATAACAGATGTCTTTGATTCTATTTAGCCAACCTCTATCTCCATTTTGATGCTAGTCAAAATCTGCATTTGAGGATGAATTGTTGCATCTCGTGACAACATCACTACACTCGGGATCATCAACACATTATGTTCAAAGCCTTGAGGAGTCCCTTGATTATTAGACAATCCATTGAGAGCTCTATCACATTTAGTATATTATTAAGGTTAGTACCTTTATTTATTCTATTTTTTCAATTTATTTTACATCAATGGAAGTATACATCTCGTCATCTACTCCATCTTGCATATCATTTTGAGTTCTATCTCTCATTTTGATCATTCACACAAACTTTATAATATCTACAATTTCCACAGTCGAGCCCGATCATCGTCAATCGATTCCTTGACTTATTTTTCCTTCATTATTCTTTTAAAATCATTCAAATATTTGTCCTTAGAATCATATAGGTTCGTAGACTCCTTCTAGATTCCCCAACACTATCGAGTCGATTTGTTATCAATCAGTCTCTATTTTATCAGCGTTTTCTAAAGGTTAGCAATTTTCTCCCCAATCGTCATCGATTCGTATCCATAACCTCTTATTTTATCAAACTAATGATGGTACTAATATCCTTCCTCTAATCTCACTTATCACCTTAAGACCACTTACTTATTAAACTAATGACGGTACTAAGATCCTTCCTCTAGTATTACTGAAATGGTAGAGGATGTAGAAACTAAATCACACGCTTTGGGTACATTACTAGGTCCTAATCACATACTACTATTCATATGCTTCTTATGGGAGAAAAGTACTAATTGATCATTATACTTAGCCTCTATGTTTCCTTTCTAGCCTCCCTCTTGGCCTTACTGAGCTCACCGCCCGGTCTAGCCCCTCATACTTCACCTTTTCGGCTTTAAACACTAGTGCCCACCAAGACGCCAGACACTCCATGTGCCCTCATCCCCTCTGGGCACCCTAGACCTCTTTGTAATTTTCTCACTCCTTTTTGGGTCCTTTCTAGCCATTGGGCATCCTTATCTCTTAAGGGCCGGTCTTTTGGTGATCAATTACGAAATTTGAATAAGAGAAGCATATAAATATAAATTTATGTGACCAAATTAAAGGACCAATCTCTAAGCATCTATACTATCACCTAAGGTTGCATCTCACAAGCACTCAAGAGAATATTTGCATTCATCTAGCACCATTACAAGGGATAAGGGATGGTTTTCTACATCACACACATAGGAGGGAAGTTCATTTTATTCTATGCACACATCTATTACATATTTTTACATCTAGCTACTTTATTTTCTATCAAGTGTGACACACACAAGATCCACCTAGGGCACGATTATGCACACACACACACATATAAAACTACATTAGTTCTGAGATGTAGTGTAATGCTTAGTTGTAAGATCACTTATTTGACAGTTGAGGATAGTCTGACCCCTCATTTTACATATTTATTTTTAGGATTTGATGTTCTTTTAAGGGTTTTTTAGGTGATCTCTTAATTGCAGGTTATCAGTGACATCAGTGATTATAGTGAGACCATCTAGTAACAAACAATGAGGGTTTTAGATCAACCAAGTGACCCTACAAAATTCATCTTGAAGCTCCTATGTAGACCCGGTGCCTAGGAAGAAATATAGGCGCCCCACACTCAGCCTAGCGCCTTGGTCCCTACTCCTCCTGCACTCTTGCACTTTTCTAGGTTCAGTTTCGAGGTCATGTACTATCATTTTGCTAGTCTTCCACCTTCGCACACCTCCAAGATATTTACAAAATCAGCTAAGTAAACTAACTCTATATTGCACTTAGGGTTTTACTTTTTATTATTTGGTTGAGTCATTGTTGTACTTTATTTTCATATCTTACTTTTGGTATCATACATAAAAATTTAAAATGTAATCTACACTCTACTTTATTTTTGTTAAATCATTTGGTGAACCCGTCCTTTCAGACCCAACCTTTATCATGGCTAAATCTTATGGTCCCTTTGATGACACCCATCTTCATGATCTTCAAGAGCATATCATTGAGCATCCGTAGGATTTAGATATACTTTTATACATTATCCGTGAGGAAGCCACTACTTTTGTTGAGATTTCTCAAACTAATGTTGTTGTTACCTTCGTTCCAATTGCTACCCAAGCTACTCCTAATGTTCAACCTAATTCCACCATACCCACCTCCATTCCAACTCCTAAAAACCATTTCACTCCGCCTCTCACTTCACATACATTGCAAGTTACCTCTTCTAGCACTGAAGATTTAGTTTTTCTTTATCAAGATCTTTAAGTTCAAATTTTTCAACTCCAATAAGCTACTTCTCATGCCTCTCCATCTCTTGATTCCACTTTGCTTCTTCATACTCCTTTTACACCGTCATTTCCACATATGTACTTCCTCAAAACTTTTTATTTTCTAAGCTCGCAACTTTTAATGTTCATGGCAATCCTCAGAAGCATCTTTGTGCATTTCATGTGGCATGTTTAGACTATATGGATGATCACACTTTATTAGCAAAGTTTTGTCCTCACAATCTCCACGAATATGTTATTCATTGGTTTTATGATCTACATGTTCATTCAGTAACATCTTTCACACATTTAGCTAATGTTTTCTTTTCTCATTTCTCCATAAACATTGGTTCAAAGATATCATACACATAACTAGCACAAGTAAATCAATGGTCTAATGAGCACCTAGTGGACTATGTCTTACGTTACAAAAACACCCTTACTAGGATGACTAATGTGTTAGATGACTTAGAATTACAAGATCTATCCATCTAAAGTCTCTTACCACCACTATAAGAAAGTTTCATCTTTGAAACTTCTCCTTCGTTGATTACCTTTTCACACTCTTAAGCTTCGCGAAAGCAAGCTTCACACTATGGGTAAAATCAATTATCAAGATGGGATACCTAATCTTCTACGCAAAGCTCCTTTTAAACCATCTACTAAGGTCAACGAAGAAAAGGTCATTGTTAACATTGTATCTCCTCCTGAGAAGCTTCAATTGCAACCTCAATGGCATACATTTACAAAATTAACATGTGCTCCACATATCTTATTACCACAACTTATTGAAAACAACCTAATTATGCTTCCTCCTCCACTTACTATGGATCCATCTCACCCTAAGGGACACAACTATAATGAAAATTCCAAATGTGACTATCACCAATGTGTTGGAAATTCCACTAATCATTGTTTCAAATTACGCCATCTCATTCAAGATCTCATAGATAACAATCAAATCAAGCTTCCGAGCCATCAACTTCTCCACTAGTAAATGAAAATAAAAATCTTAAAATCTTCAACAACCCTCTTCCAAATCATGAAAAGAAAGTTTTGAATCCTCGAAAAATCATGCATATCATGTTGTCCCTCCTCCTTCATTGAGACCTCTCAATTTTCTAGTTGTTCACATTGATTCATCATAACCTATCATTGCATTCTCTAATTACGATCACCACACTACATTATCCATTGATTACTTGCACATTAGTGCTTCTATTGGATCTACTCCTATCAATAACACTATGATCAATCCATCATTTCAACAAAATGCATGTTCTATTGCCTTACTTGTTGTTATTGGCTATCCACTATCACAGATCTCATATCCAGTGCCTGGATCTTATGGCTATGTCAAGCTTCTAGTCACTGTCGGTCCTCTCACCATGCTTGTGCCTTTCCTTATGGCACCAAGCATCCATAATTATGACATGCTCTTAGGTTCTTAATGGGTCATGGTCGCTTAGGAAATTATTTCAATGCCTAATATGTGTCTTAAGTTCATGCATAATAACCAAGTTATTAATATCCAAGGTGTCCCTCTATGCACACTATGGCCTCAACCTCCTCTTGAGGTGGCCCTTGCACTTGCTAGAGCATCTAGGTCCCCTAGACCTCTGAAACATAAAGCACCATCTGCTCCTAGCTCTCCTACTCGTGTGTGACATGCTCATCCTCATAGGTCTTCTAGTCCATCACACCAATATAGGTCCACCATTCGGATAGCTCCTTCACCTTGGTATGCATCACCTTCGTGTTTTATTTCACATAGGTGTCCATCACCTCAACATTTTGTTTTACATAGGTTTCTATCACCTCCACATTTTGTTTCACATAGGTGTCCATCATCTTCACATTCTATTTCACATAGGTTTCCATCACCCCTATATTTAAAAAAAAAAAGGTGTCCACCACCTCCGTAGTATACTCATCGGTCGCACACATATAGGCTTCATTCACCTACACAATGTCTATCTCATATACCACCACTCTTAGATCATGGTCATAAGCCTTTATCTCCTCAAGCATCGGGTGGAGGACCCTTGTCTTTCACTTTCATCGGATAGCACATTCATTATCACACACTTGCGGGGCATCACACTATTTATTCTCTCTCTCCTTATCACATCAATGTGTGTCTTATATTTTCATCATTTCACACCTAGTCTCTCACATACAACATACAAATCTTGAGACATTAGTATCACCATTACCCTATAACACACTCTTTTGTTAAGGTTCACACTGATTGTTGAGGGCATATTATGCATATGAACCTCACACACCTTTGAACATTTCACATCTATGACATTTTCTTCTTCCTACACATTATACATGTTGTGTGCTTCCTACATCCTCTCCTTGCATCTATTATACATCATATGCACTTTATGCTTTATACACCTGATCATTCTACACACTTTTTATATCTTGCACTACACACTATATGTATCTGCATTGGACACACATTCCACCTACTGTGATTCTGATCTACATCATTCTAACATATTCTACTCACACATCGTGTTATTCCATTTACACTCTACCCATCATGTTTGAACCTTTACAACACACACCACCCAAAAATACACTTGTGGTCTATGGTTATTACATGACTATTGAGGAATCTATACAATAAGAACCTCACGTTGTTCACTCTCTATGCATTCCACTTCAACGATAACTTTTTCTTGCCTACAACAACATCGTTTAAGCCATTTCCGATGACACACTCTTATTGTACGATTCATTCTTGACTATTGAGGGGTATTTTATTAATGAACCAAAATTCACTCATGCATGCATCCACACTCAAGGGCATGCCACCCCTACCACACTCATACTACATTCCATTTCATCCCATCCTCAACATTTTGCATATCTTGGTTGCATATAGTTCTTACTCGCTTATGTTTACATTTACACATTATTACCCATGCTAGATATATATCTTGTATGTCATTATATTTATCGTACACACATGCGCGTTCACTTTATTTATGGTTGTGATTGTATACTTTACACATATCATTACACGCAATAGAGATGTTTGGCGTGATACCTCATACCAGTCCCATTACGGATCTCGGGGTATCCACATTCTTACACATTTCTAGTGATATTGTTTCATTATCATACATATCACATTACTATATTATATTATAAATGCTTTGACATACTTTATATCTTCCTAACATGTTAATGGGTGCTTCATGTGCAACATTTTCCTTACAAGACCTATTTTCCACCATGATTATCGATGTTTACTTACTTTTATTTGTCCTTATTTGCGTACTTTTCCCTATGCTTTGTTTTGTGCACACTTTGTATGTTTTTGGCCATTTTGGCCTTGATTTTCTTGTGAAATCATGAGTGATATCCCATATTTACAACCCACTTTTTGCAGCCTACATTGTCTTCTTGCTTGGTAGTTGTACATACCCAAATTTGCACGGTGCTACATTGTCAAAATAGTTCAAATCCCCAATGATGATAATTTTGTTTCCAGATTAAAATGGTGTATCCAAGTCCAACTTTCTCATTTGCAGCATGTTCTTATAGCTTAGTTTACCTTACTTATCTTTTTCCTAGCTTTTCTCGCTTTCCTAGTTATTTTTCAACCCTTTTCCTAAAGCATTATGACCTTTAGTTATGGAACCGCGTCAAGCGGTTGTGCAACCGTCGGTCTCCTTGAGCAAGTGGTTACGCAACCACCACGGCATTTGTATGACCACCAATATATGTAATTTGGTAGTTCTATGCACATTTCCCTGAGACTTTTCCAGCGTGTTCGAACACGTGTTACTTTTTCTGAGTTGATATCTCACACATTTCTTGACTAAATCAGTTGCCTTTGAGCTTGTTAGATGCGTATAGACTTCTTCTCCTTCACTTACTATAGCTATTAAGTTAAATTCCCATCTTTATGGTGATCGGCACTTTTTGGTTACCAAGAGTGTTGGACCATTTTCTCATCAACTTTCTATAAAAACCAAGCTTTTCCCAAAGCATTAGTTGGAGTCTTTTGATTTGGAATTGCATTATTATCTTTGTCGGAATCCTTCCAAGAATTACAAAAGCAAACATAATTCATTTGCCTTGTTATTATGTTTTTGAATTGCTACCAAAATGCCTATAAACCAGCTTAGCTCCGGACTCCTTCATTTCTTCTACACACTTTCAACACAACTCCTTAGACACATTTGGATTCACCATTAGAAAAGAAGTTGATGGGATCAACAAAGGCACATCTAGCACTAGAAATTTTCTCAGTTATACACTTCTAGGTTGGGGGTGTAATTGAATTCTTTGAAGCTTTCTCGATTTAGTTTAGATTTAAATATGTGATCAATTCAAATATTTGTTTTAGGGAAGTAGAATTTACAATTAGCTACATTTCTTGTAAGTATCTTCCATTGAGGATTTATTCTCATCTCATCCCTATGGATTTTTTTAGGAAGGATTCAGGAGGAAGTTCTTGTGCGAGTATTTCATTTCTTCATAATCAAAACACATGTAGCTTTCTTTTGTTCATTTAGTTAGATTGTTCCTACATATGAGCAAGGCTTCTATTGACAACTTCCTCCTTGCTTATCCATGTGGATCTGCAAGGGAAGTAAGTTTGAAGAAGCTTTTTTTTATGTGCATTTCATTGAGTTTTTCACAAAAATCTTCTAAAGGAATTTAGAATTTTACCGAGTAAGTCTCACGAAAGAAATTGCTTCTAAGAAGCTTCCAATCTTCTGTGATTCTGAGGTAGAACCAGAAGAATTCATATCCACAATTACAAATTAGAAAAATCCCTTATTTTAATTCGAATAAATTAAATCCATTTTACAACAGGGAAATAGCCACATCCGGCTATTTCACTGTTTAGTTTATTTTATTTTAGAGTAGAAGTAGTTTCCATTTAATTAGAAGCAATTGTATTGTTTATGTAGCTTTCATTTATTTAATTCTAGAAAACAGAAAATCCTCAAAAACATAGATTAGATTAATTAGATTTGTTTATTTGTCTTATTCCCTTTCATTTAAAATCTTTGAAAATACAAAAACAAGTAGACTAGATTTAATTCATTATTTCAGTTAATTAGTTTCATTTCTTTTAATTAATTAGTTGCACATAGATTTAATTAAATTAAAGGAGAGTAATCAAAAAAATTTTGATTTAAATTTTTTGCATTATTTATTTAATTTAGGAACATAGATTTAATTAGATGGGAATTAACACAAGCTCCCCATGTTACCTTAGAGGCTTAGGTTACCTGAACTTGACCTTAGTTTCCTTTGGTTTCTTTGTGTGCTTTGTTTGTTTCCTTAGATTCTTTGTTTGCATGTCCACATGACCATCCAAGGCCCCAGAAAACCTAGACAAAGAGTGTGTGATCCAAGATTACCATAACCAAACATTGTTACACAACTCACCAACATTGATCAAGGCCTTAGGAAACTCATATTCCAAACCACCCCAGTTCCACCTAGCATTATCTCACAATTGATAGCCTTAAATGATGAAGCGGATAACACTAACGAGTTATGGCATAATCAGCTTGGTCGGGACTAGATTCTACACTCAATATATTTTTTCTTCCCACACATCTCTTCTCACCTCATGACCTTGTCGGATATTTTTATGTAGAAAAGCGGGACAATTCCCACATACTCCATAGCCCATTTGAGGTATATTTGGTGATTCTGACGTCGATCGAAACCTTCATGCAAACATTATCCTTGATCATTCTATTTCACCGAACAAGTTAGATATGCATTCATTACCTTAAATGAGTAGATTGCCTTCGTGTCTACATAGATGACATTTATTTTCCTTGATCTACCTTTTAGCCATTTTCACCTATTTTCATGTATTCTACCTATTCACCCTATTTATCCATTCCATATCCATTTTCCATCTCATTTTGGCTATCCGGCATGACCTCGAGAGGTCGAGTACACCTTAGAGTCACATGTTGATTCTTGGATGTATAATAGCTTACACTATTTTTTATATACATGTTTGTATGCACTAACACTTGTCTTCTAGCCATTATTTGCATGTGCCTTGGTTTATACCAAGCACATTCCCTCCTACATACTAGTATCACTTCAACATGGGGTCCTCTTTTGGGTTGCATCCTCCTAGTGATGTCACATACACCTCAAACGAGGGGGCATCTATTAGGTGAATCAATCACCCCATCTAGCGAGTTGATCACGGTTCAGTACAGTACAACATAGAATAATAATTGTCTACAGACTCGAGATAGGGATCAAAATCAGGCTTGCATCCTTACTTCAAAGACAAGCACTAGTGCAGAGAATTAGACTTGGGTGCTTAGGCACTTTTTTCCCTTCTTGGGTGCACGAGACCAAGGGCCAAACACATGGCATTTTTCAAATCGGTAAACTTTTCAACATTTTCACAGAGGCTTTTCATAGGAAAGGCATTCCTTCAAAGACTTGGAAATCACGTTTAATCACACTTATTCACATTGGATCGTAATCATTGTACACACCATCTGTAGTGGTTTTTAACTTTGGGAAGTATTCAAAGGTTAGAGAATAATACTAGACCTTTCTCCCTACACTACTTTTGTCATGGCGTGAGATCACCGGAAAACTTGCTCTTCATCAACATCTTTACGATCCTTTCTGTCATTTTTTTCTCATCATAGATCAGGTGCACATGTTAATTTTTCTACTAATCACACATTTTTACACACTTTTAACATGCAATTTTACATATATACACACATATTTGACTACTTGTTCATTATTCTCTTTTGCAAGTTCATCCTTATGAGAAGCGATAGTCAACATCAACACACAACCATCAAGCTCCAATCACATCATCAATAACAAGTACACCATCACATTTACACGTGTGTATTCACCCTAGGGTCATTATTCATCACTTTTATTTTTACTTCCTTTTCTTTAGCATCCACGCTTCACACTTTTTATCACTCCACACTTTTATTTTCTCGGCATGCTCTTCTAAATCGATATACATGGTTATCAGGTATGCATCTCTATTTACTTTATATTTTCTATATTTCTCTCACTAACATAAAGTGGGGAAATGTAGACACTAAATCACACATACTTTGGGTACATTACTAGGTCCTAATCACATGCTATTATTCATATGCTTCTTACAGGAGAAAAGTAATAATTAATCATTATACTTGGCCTCTTAGTTTCCTTTTTATCCTCCCTCTTGGCCTTATAGACCTCACTTCCTAGATTGGACCTTCATACTTCACCTTTTTTGGCTCTAGAAACCAGCACCCAACTAGGACGCCAACGCCCAAGCACCCTCATCCCGTGCTCTGGGCGCCCTAGATCTCTTTGTACTTTTCTCACTCCTTTTTGGGTCCTTTCTAGCCATTGAGCATCCTTATCTCTGAGGGGTCAGGTTTTTAGTGATCAACTACGAAATTTAAACAAGAGAAGCATATAAATATAAAGTTATGTGACCAAATTAAAGGACCAAGCTCTAAGAATCTATACTATCACCTAAGGTTGCATCTCACAAGCACTCAAGAGCATCTTTGCATTCATCTAACACCATTACAAGGACAATGGCTGGTTTTCTTCATCACATGCATAGGAGGGAAGTATATTTTATTCCATGTACACATTTTTTTACATCTAGCTACTTTACTCACTATCAAGTGTGACACGCACAAGAGCCACCTAGGGCATGATTCTGCACACACACACATAGAACTACATTGGGTTTGAGATGTAGTGCAATGCTCAGTCATAAGATCACTTGTTTGATAGTTGAGGACAATCGACCCCTCATTTTACATCTTTCTTTTTAGGATTTGATGTTCTTTTAAGGGTTTTGCAAGTGATCTCTTTATTGCAAGTTATCAGCAACATCGACGATCATAGTGTGACCATATAGCAAAAAATAACGATGGTTTTGTATCAACCAGTGACCCTGTGAAATTCATCTCCAAATCTCCTATGTAGACCCCGGTGCCTATGAAGGGATCCTAAGCACCTGAGGCACCCTAATACTAGTCTAGGAACCCTGGTCCATGTTCCTCCTACACTCATGCACTTTTCTGGGTTCGGTTTCGAGGTCTTGTATTGTCATTCTACCAGTCTTCCACCTTCACACACCACTAAGATATTTGCAAAATCAGCTAAGTAACCTAACTCTCTATTGCACTTAGGGTTTTACTTCCTTTGATTATGTGTTTGAGTCATTGTTGTGCTTTATTGTCATATCTTTCTTGTTGTAGCATACTTAAGAATTTAACAAAGTAATCTACACTCTAGTTTTTTTAAATCGGAGGAAGATTCCCCTACCATTGATATTATTCAATGCCATGACAACCAATCCATCTTATCCTATATGGGGTAGAGGATCATTACCTTCAAAATACTCTACAACCTGACACATCAACATTCCTTAACAAATCGCCATTGATGTCAACAAAGTAACTTCACAAGATTGTCACATAGTTAAGGTCGACCAAGCCTTAGATTCGGAATAATTAAAGGACTTTACTACTTTCCTTTCCAAACACAGTCAATCCTTCACATGGTCATATAGTGACATGTCAAGTATTGACCCTAACATCATCATTCACAACATTGTCACAATCCCTAACGCTAAGCTTGTTAAACAAAAACTATGTAGGATGCACCCTCGTGTAGCCCTCCTCATCAAAGAAGAATTACAACATCTTATCTCTACTAACTTCATATTACCCATTAACTATCCACAATGGGTTTCTAATATCATACTTGTAACCAAAGCCTCTGGAATTTTACGCATTTCCACCGACTTTCAAGATCTAAATCTTTCCATTCTTAAAGACAACTTCCCTCTTCCTAACATCGACTAGCTTATCAACCTCACCGCTGGCCATGAAATGTTATCCCTTATGGATGGATTCTCTAGATATAATCAAATTCTTATCGTAACATATGACCAACACAAAATGTCCTTCATCACTCCTTGGGGGACTTTCTATTATCATTTCATGCCATTCATACTCAAAAATGTAGGGGCCACTTATCAACACGACAATGACATACATCTTCCATGATCTTATTCATAATATTGTGGAAGACTACATTAACAACCTCTTAGGAAAATCCAAACAACACAGAGATCACTTTGATGTCCTTGATGTCATCTTTGTTCATCTTATCTAATACTTCCTTCACCTTAACCCTACTAAGTGTGTATTCGGTGTCCTCACCGGAAAGATCCTAGGGTTTATTATTTCTATCAAGGGCATTGAAGTGGACCTTACCAAAATCAAAGCCATCATCGATATGCCTCCTCTATCTAACGTCAAACAACTTTGTAGCCTTTAATGTAGACTTCAATCAATTCGTTGCTTCATCTCGCAGACTTTCAGATCATTGTCAACCTTTTCACCATCTTCTTCGCAAGGATGTCCATTTCAAATGGGATCACAACTGTCAAAAGGCCTTCGAGGACCTCAAACAATATCTTCTATCGCCACTTATGCTCACACCTCCACACAAGGGGGAGCCATTTTACCTATACATATCTACTAATGACCATGCCCTTGGTGTTATGCTTTCTAATCAAGATAAGCAAGGTATAGAATAAGTTGTTTATTACATAATTTACACACTTCATGACTATGAAACATGTTACACCAAAGCTAAAAATTTGTGTTGTGCCTTGTACTTCACAACTTCTAAACTTCACCATTATCTCCTTAATCATAAAATTTACGTTGTCACCACTTTAATCCCCTCAAAGCCATGCATTCTAAACCATATCACAGTGACTGTATCACTCGATGGCTCATGCTCATGACTGAGTTTGACCTATAATTCATCTCACAAAATCCATCAAGGGGCAAGCCATCACCAACCAACTGCGTAAGCCCCCTTCCTAAAAATTAACTACCATGCGAGCGGTTTCTCGATGAATCCATCAACACCATTAATCAAGAATAC
Organism: Taxus wallichiana var. yunnanensis; assembly: GCA_018340775.1. NCBI lineage: Eukaryota > Viridiplantae > Streptophyta > Pinopsida > Cupressales > Taxaceae > Taxus > Taxus wallichiana. The sequence continues at coordinate 381,723,745 of CM031239.1, read as the reverse complement.
ACTCCTATCAAAATGACACTTTTCTTCTATGGATCTAAGTGTCAGCAGGGGGAGGTTCTGGTATCATTATCATACCTCCTTGGGGACTCTTATCCCTCTATAATTTAATTAAATTTTGAATGCACTAATAACATGGTTGAATACGAAGCTCTTATCATGGGTCTCCAAACTAGCTATCATGTTTGGTGTTCAAATTCTAGACATCTATGGAGACTCTCAACTCATCATCAACTAAATCAAAGGAATTTATCAATGCAAGAACAAAACTTTACAAAATATAAAAACATTGTTGAATTCCTCTTAGAAGCCTTTGATCAATACACCATCCAAATAGTTCCATGATCTTCTAATAAGTTTGTGGATACCATGGCTTCTCTTAATCACTCATTCCATTATCAACTAACAATTCTAAATTGTTTGTTGTTGTGTATAGACTTGATCAACCATCTCACACCAAGCAAACTCCCCTCTATCAACCTTATCAAAGACAATCAAACAAACCTCTGGTACACTCAAATATATGACTATCTCTCTCAATCAAAAGTACCTTCAGATCTATCTAAAAATTCTAAACAATCTTTTCTTCAATGTGCTACCTAATACGTCATTGTAGGTGGTGTTCTCTACAAACGTGGATTTGATGGCCTCTTACTATAATGCCTCAAATCTCATGAATCTACTAAAGTTATCCAAGAATTCCATAATGACATATGTGGTGGACACTTCAAGTGGTATGGTTGTTGTTAAATGTATCTTACGGATGCTTTATTATTGGCCCACCCTTAATCAAGATTGTTGTGTATATGTTAAGAAGTGTGTTAAATGTCAACAACATTCAACCTCACTCACATACCGAGTTAGGCCCTATAACATGTTCATGATCTATGGCCTTTCTCACAATGGGGACTTGACCTCATTGGTTTCATCAACCCTCGTTCATCACAACGACACCACTCTATCATCACCACTATTGAATATTTCACTAAATGGGTGGAGGCTATTCCCTTGGTCTCTACTAAAGCAAATAAAATCATCAATTTCATCTATCAACACATCATATGTCACTTGACATCCCTCATAAACTTATCACAAATAATGGAAAATATTTCAAAAATAAAGAAATGAAGAAATTATGTGACACTTTCAACATCAAGCTAAGATTTTCATCACCTTACTATCCACAATAAAATGGAAAAGCAAAAAGCTTCTAACAAAACACTCAATAAAATCCTCATGAAAATCATTGATCAAACAAGTAGGAATTGGCATCTCTAAATCCCGTTTGATCTATGGGCCTATCGAAATAACATTTGTACTCCTACAGTACTACGCCCTCCTCTCTAGTTTATGGCTTCAAGGTGGTCTTACCCATTAAAGTTCAAATCCCATCACTCTCTGTATCCCTCAGATATTTTATCTCTGATGAGGCTTATCGCCAAGAATGCTTAGCACAACTTGAATTGTTAAATGAACACCGCCTAACATCCCTCAAACATCACCATCAAATGAGCATTCAAAAAACATGTCAAAGAACATGACTTTAACATTAGTGATCTTGTCCTTAGATAAAATCAAAATGTCACTAGTCTGGAAAGGAGTAAACATGGAAAAAATTTCCCTAACTAGATTGGTCCACATGTCATCACTCACAAGTATGGGTTGGGAGACTATTGTTTAGTCTCCCTTGATGTTAAACTTGAAAAGAAACCTCTAAATTCCTTGCATTTGTGTCATTTCTACTATTAACATATCTACTACCAAGACATTAGTTACATCGAAGATATTATCCTACCACCAACCTATCATTTACTATGGAAATGATTTGGAAGCATGTGGTCCACCATCATTATCTTATAAACATGACCTTAAATATGAACACCACAGCTATGTTCATCACATCTTCCACATGGACAAGTTCCTCCTCAGCAGGAACCCCACAATCATTACCCCCATTTCTCTCTTGTCTTCCAACTAGAAACATGTTAAGGGGTACACATGTGTGGTTTGTACACACATCTTTCCCCTCCTAAAAATGGTATATTAGGTCTGCCCTCAACTTAAAAATTCAAAAATATCCGCATGGATGCATATTATCAAAAAAATATAGACTGATCCCTCAAAGGACAACTATTAATCATACTATCAAAATACAAAATGATCCCTCAAAGGATAGTTTTCAATCAAAATATAATCGATTCCCATGCAAAGGACAATTAACTATCAAAATCAAATAAAAAATGTAGACTACTCCCTCAAAGGATAGATACCCTTATCATTACAAAAATGCTTCCCACATTGATCAACCTTCATATCAAGAGTCAAAATATCAAATAACATCCTAGGAAAGTTTCTCGTGTTGATCAACTTTCCCATTAAGAGAAAACTTCCCACATTGATTAGTTTGTGCAGTAAAATCTAGTTGGGGCATAAGTTTACAAGTCATATAAAGGAGAGCCCATTCCCCCTACAAACTACACATACAACCCTTCTCATGTTCTAAGAAGGTATACAAACTCATTTCCATCTATATCCAAGATCCTACATATGACTAATTATTGTTAGTTATATGTTAACATCTGTTACAAGGCCTCAAGTGCATTGTCATATTTAAAATTACCATCACATTACATATGAATCAAATCTAGTCTAAAAGAAAACATTTCACATTTATTTTTAACCATGATTGAAACACATTTTGAATATATATATATATATCAAGATCATTATATTTGGAGTCACATCAAAATCAAAATCAAATATCACATTTAAACATCTATGCATGAACATCACCCAATATCTAAAAACATCTCATCACAAATTTATATAGCAAGCATCACATCAAAACAAATCATAGCAACATCAACATCAAAATAAATCAACAACACATGAATCCAAAACATAATCATCATATATATCATCAAATGTCTATACAAAATTCCTTCAAAAGGCTCATATACAAAATTGACCATGTCCAAATCATATACAAAACCCACATACTATGTGGTAAAATCAAAATCTGATACACACTCACCACCTTGGCCTCATCCGGATCCTCCTCGGGCCTTGGATCTCTTTATGGCTACAAAATGCTCTCGGTGCTCACTAACATAGCTGTTGAGCCGATATCCACTCACTCACTCGTGCTTAGTATAGTGGGGCACACCAAGTAGGTGCTTTTTCATGAGACACTCATAGTATCTCATCTCGTTGTTTAGTGCACGATCTTTCGCTTAACGGTCACAAAACAAGAGGCCCCATCTACCCTCCTATATCATTGGCACTATACCTACATATATCAATACCTTCCCGCACTTGGCCCTACTTCCGGGTTACACTCATGGTAGCCTTCGATGATGCCCCAAACTCTACATATTTCGGTCGTAGTGCCTCCCACTATTGGCGATATTGATCTTGCTACTACAAATAAGTATCACGCTCTAGGTGTGATTGGTCTCTCTCCTCTTGGCCGGTTGCGCTCTGGAAAGTGGTGTCATGATCCACCACCACCTATCTCGCTCCATTGCAAAGTATCATAAGCTTCATGTAACCTAGACATCTCATCTCCACCATCACCCTCCTCCTCCTCCTCTCCACTACTCTATCGCATCTTAACCCTCTCTCCATGGGAAGCCCACCTGGGTCTACCATGTACTAAATCCCTCCACTACCCCAACACCATCCATGTCAATAGCCTCCAGGCTTCCCTACCTACCTCCTCAATCGGCCCCATCTCATCTACATCGATGCACGTAACTCTCTCTCTCCGAGTCATCTCACTGATATACTATCGACTCACATGGAATCTTGTGGAAACCCAAACTATCTCTACACACGAGGAAACCGAACTACCTCTATCATCTCTGCTCTCTTCCCTACACCCACCACAGCCACTTCAACTTATCCAACTTTGCATCTATCCCTAACCATGCAAGATATCTCATGTAGGGTCTCAAACTACATCATCTATGAATAAACCCCATAGTCGATCAACATAATACATTTGGTCTCTCTCTACTTCATCTACCTTACAAAATCAAATATCCATCTCATGAATCCCACCACATACTCCATTGGGTCACATGCCCGATAAGGTAGGGTTAGAGGCCACACGAAAACTATGTTCTTAACACCCAATAATGTAGTAAAAACCCCACATCCAACCCATATCTCCTCCCTATAACAAACATCCATAACTCATGATAAACTTGGGCCAAAAGTGCACAACCCTAGGCATACACATTCTAATGCTCCACAACCTCTCTGCAACAACACTCACCTAAAGGTGTCAAGGAGATCTGTCACCCCTAAGTCTAGCGGTGCATAACATGATATAGCCAAATAAAAGTGACATCAGTTGATTACCCGATACCTCTCAATCATAATATGTCTCAATGTGAAAACCCCCATTTATGTATCCAATGTCTAGGGCATCATCTCCATATAACAACCTTGTAGTATCAAGACAAGTCTCTTGGGTGATGAGCACTATCCACTCACTCACACTGGATTGACAATCTCAAGATCTTGTACATGTCCTCGGGGTGATTATCATCTCACCAAGTATGGAACTAGAATGTACCAATGCTCGGCTCCCATCTATCAATTAAAGCCACCATCAGTCATGAATCTTGAGGAATCCATTAGTAGTGGATAAAATTCTCCTAACCCAATAACAACCAAATGGCCCAACTCTACATTAGTCCCCTAAATCCTCTCCAACATCTTTGGGACCCTATCAAAGAAATAGATAGTATCCCCTTACCTATAAAACACACAACAAAAGCATATCAGTTAATAACATCATCAAAAATCACATTAATCACCATTGATAGTTAATTGGTGACGATTACATTAACCCAATCGATAATGATCCACCTAATCGTTGTTGATCATGTGATTGACATCGATCAAATGTTCCCTCCCAAAAATTCAAAAAATCACACAAAAAATCAAAACAAATAACAAAATCAAGTCTACTTATCCCTCTCCGGTCCTTTGCCTCTTCCTACCATTATCGCTCACCTCCATCTCTCCAAAACACTCAAAAATCACAAGTTAGAGCTCTCAAATCACACAAATACATGTTTCAAATGATCCATTTGTGTGGTCAACTTGGTTTATATATTTGTCAATTTTTGAATCAACAACGATCTCAAATTTATGTCGATCACTATCCAATTTTTGTCGAAACATAATTGTCGTCAATCTTAGCCTTTTTTACACAACTTATCAGTTTCGATCACCTATACATCTCCTATCACACTACAATTTCATCAAAAGCTTCATACCTTTTCTTTGGTGTGCAACACTTTTCAAAATATTGTTTTTGACCATACAAAAAATCTTATACACATTGTAGATGTTGCCTTTGACCCTTTGGTCCCACGGCTTAACACATCCTCATGAGAGTGCTCCCATTGGATCCTCTCCATGTAGTAGTCTTCCCAAAACATGCATTTGTAGGTGGTCTATGTTATATGTCCCCTACCAAGTGTTTCCAAGATTACTACCATCTTTACAAACTCCTCCAGCATGGTCATTTCAAACTACAATCAAAATCCTAGAGCATCTTAAAGCAAACCTATCTAAACAATCCAACTCTCTTCAATCCAATGACCAACATAGTTGGTCATTGGCTTAAAGGGGGAACAATATCACAATATCCTTATCACAAAACTGGGGCATTCTCGTGCTTTTTTTGTCTCACATCCTATGCCTACAGACAAATCAACAAAAAGGGGAAAATGTAGATACCACTTTTTTCACCCCTAAGTGACCCAACAAACATTAATCACATTATCATAATTATCAATATCATCACTATCCTAAGTACACTTTAAAATTACCATTGTAAAACCTAAATTACCCACGTAAATCCTATTTAACCTCCCTTAACCACTTAAAACCAACCTAGCCTAATTTACCCTACCCATCCTAACCCCCTAACCTCTTACAACCCAAATCCCTAACCTCCCACCATCTACCAAACAACCTAAAACCTTAGATGGCAAGTGGTTTCAACCATTTGCCATCTTTTACTTTGTTGGTTTGTAACCTCTTGGGACAAATTTACGGTGATCCATAATCATAGGTGATCATTGTGGAAATTGTCAATTCTATTAAGCCAACCTCTATATCCATTTCCTAGCTAGTGAGAATCTATGTTTGAGGACAAACTATGCATCTCTGCGACAACATCACTATACCGGGATCATCAACACATTTTTGTCAAATCCTTAAGGAGTCCCTTCAAATCATCAGACAATCCTTTGATAGCTCTATCTATTGAGTTGTGGAGCTCAATTAATTCAGATTAGCATGCAATGGGAAACTTGCTTTGGAAAACACAATAACAATCATCGGTTATAGAGAGACCAAAGATCGGTCACCTATGATGGCATCGATCAAGCAAGGAGGAACTCGACATTGGTTAGGGCTAACTTGATTCGGTTAACTATGCATGGATGTTTTAATTAACTCACGAGAATTATATCTATTTTTAGTATTAAAGTAGATCTTTTGATTGTAATTGCATGGCTAAGTGCCCTAAGTTTATATACGCCTATATAAGCATAAAAGCTAGGGTTTAGAAGTAAGGAATTAGAAGTTTTTCTAAAATTGTGAGAATAATTGTGAGAGAGAGAATTCTTGGAGAAGAAGCAAAAGCTTGAGAGAAAGAAATTATTGTACATCTGAGAGGTGTGGAAGATTGTAAATCTTCATTGTATATCTTATCAAAGCTTTGGATAATAGATTGGCTTATTTCTTGGTGGACGTAGCCCACATTGGGTGAACCACGTTAAATCTGGTGTTGATTTATATCTCTTGTTTTGTATATTTCTTATGGTAGAATATCCACTTTTATTTACATGTATGCTTAGATCTGATATATTATCTGTACAACCGGTGTGCTAATCCCAACAACTGGTATCAGAGCTTTGTTTGAGGTTTTGTGTGTTGACAGATTTACTCACAGAGGGTTTTCTGATTGAGTGGGAGCTACAACAATGGCAGAAGAAAACAAATACAAGGTAGAGAAGTTTGACGAAATTATCAATTATGGAAGATGCAGATTGAGGATTTATTGTATCAAAGAGAGATTTGTATTTCGTTGGATGAAAAGTCTAGACCTACGAAGATGACTGATGAAGAATGGAATATTCTTGACATAAAGGCTTTGGGATCTATAAGATTGAGCCTAGAAGCATCCGTGGCTTCCAATATTATAGAAGCGACTTCTACGGTAGAGTTAATGAAATCTCTTGCTAATTTATATGAAAAACCTAGTGCTTCAAATAAAGTTTATTTGATGAAGAAACTATTTAGTTATAAGATGCATGAAGGTGGATCTGCATCTAGTCATTTGAATGATTTCAGATCTATTGTAAATCAGTTAAAATCGGTTGATATACCATTTGATGATGAAGTGAAAGAACTTTTATTCTTATGTTCTTTCACGATAGTTGGGATAACTTGGTAATGGTTGTTAGTAATACATCATCTATTAATAATATTTTGAAGTTTGATGATGTGGTTAGTATAATCTTGAATGAAGAAATTCGTAGGAAGAGTACAGAGGAATCATCATCTGGGAATGCTTTGAATGTAGAAAGTAGGGGCAGGCAGAAGGAGAGATCTAAGAGTAAGAGTAATGGGAAATCAAAGTCAAGGGATAGCAGATCTAAATCTAGAGGTAAGGGAATTACTTGTTGGAAATGTGGAAAGAAAGGACATGCAAAGAAAGATTGTTGGTCAAAGGATAAAGAGAACCAACAACCAGACAAAGGTAAAGAATCAAATCTTGTTGCATTAGAGGTAATGCAAGATGCTCTTATTCTTTCTTTAGATAATAGAATTGAATCATGGGTTTTAGATTAGGAGCTTCTTTCCATATAACCCCTAATAAGGGTTATTTCAGAAATTATGTCAAGGCAATTTTGGGCATGTTTATTTGGGTGATGATGAACCTTGGTATTCTTGGTAAAGGGAAGTTCATCTAAAATTAGAATGGAAATACATGGGTATTGAAAGATGTGAGGCATGTGCCAAACCTCAGGAGGAATCTTATTTCTAGGGCAACTAGGTGAAGCTGGTTGCATGGTTACTTTTATGAGACTCTTGGAAAGTCACCAAGGGTGCTTTTGTTGTGGTAAGAGGTAAGAAGGTAGGAACGTTATATTTATCTACATGTGTTACTGATTCCTTTTCTACATTATCTACTTCAGATTCAGATGCATGTATGTGGCATAATCGGTTGGGCCATATGAGTCAAAAAGGAATGTAGATCTTAAAGGCTAAGGGTAAGTTATCATATTTGAAAGATTTAGATCTTGATTTTTGTGAGCATTGTGTCTTTGGAAAGAAAAAAAGAGTGAGATTTCTCAAAGTTGGGGCAACTAAGAAGGAGTAGAAATTGGAGCTTGTACACTCAGATGTGTGGGGACTAGCTCAGGTAGCTTCTCATGGAGGATCCCAGTATTATGTTACTTTCATTGATGATGCTACAAGAAAGGTATGGGTTTATTGTATTAAACATAAATCTGATGTTTTTGAAACTTTTAAAAGATGGAAAGCCCTTGTTGAGAATGAATCAAATTCAAAGTTAAAGTGCCTTAGATATGACAATGGTGGTGAATACTATAGTAAGGCTTTCAATGATTATTGTTCAATGAATGGGATACGTAGAGAAAGAATGGTTCCAAGAACACCACAGGAGAATGGTGTTGCAAAAAGAATGAACAGGACAATCATGGAACGTCTTTAGAAGTATGAGGATACATTCTAGATTACCCTTGCAATTTTGGGCAGAAGTAGTTGATACAACGGTTTATTTGATTAACCGTGGGCCTTCAAGTTCACTAGATGGAGGAATACCAGAGGAAGCTTGGACCGGAAAAGAGGTAGATCTTTCTTTTCTTAAAGTTTTGGTTAGAAGCTTTTGTGCATGTTGATAAGGAAAATAGGAAAAAGTTGGATGCAAAATCCAAGAGATGCACTTTCATTGGTTATGGATCTAGTGATTTGGATTCCATTTTTGGGATTTAGAGAATTCTAAAATTATTAGGAGTCGTGATGTTGAATGGAATGAAAAGAGAATGTACAGGGATCAAATTTTGGTACCCAAGGATGAACCGGTTGAGAAGTTTGTGAATGAAAATGAACTCTCGGATTTAAAAAAAGTAATACCGACGATAGGGTTACACAATAACCGGTGTCGGTTGACCCCTGACCGACATCGGTTCAGAACTAGTATCGGTTCTGAAAAGATCCAAGCATCGGTTCGGTTATAGAGCCGACATTCGGTTAGGTAGGTGACCCGGCGTCGGTCACTAACATATTTGGATACAAATGTCCAGGAGGTCAGAATGAGCCTCGGTACCCCAAACTCTGTGAGAAGGTCACAAAGGGTAAGTAAACCTCTAGAAAGATTTACACCTTCTCTATTTTATTTATTATTGAGTGATAATGGTGAACCAGAAAGTTTTGAAGAAGTAATGTAGGATAAGACCCATGTCAGTGGGAGCATGGCATGGATGAGGAGATGGACTCCTTGGAATAGAACCAGACTTGGGATTTGGTTAAGTTGTTAGCAAGTAAGAGGACATTGCAGAACAAGTGGGTTTACAGGATCAAGGAAGAAGAGGGTGGACAGAAAAGGTATAAGGCAAGGCTTGTAGTAAAAGGATTTGCATAGAAAGTAGGTATTGACTTTGGTGAAATATTTTCTCATGTTGTTAAGATGACTTCTATTCATATTGTATTGAGTTTAGTTATAGTAGAGGATTTGCATTTAGAGAAACTAGATGTGAAGATGGCTTTCCTTCATGGTGATTTGGATGAAGAGATTTATATACAGCAATCACTTGGGTATGAAGTCAAGGGTAAGGAGAAATTAGTGTGCAGAGTTGAAAAAGAGCCTATATGGGCTCAAGCAAGCTCAAGGAAATGGTACATGAGGTTTGATAGTTTTATGCATGAGCATGGTTACTTGAGATGTGAATCTGACCATTGTGTTTATTTCAAGAAGCTTGAAAATGGGAGCTATATTATTTTGTTATTGTATGTGGATGATATGCTTATTAGGATCTAGTATGTAGGACATTGGTGAGCTTAAAGGAAAGCTAGCTCACACATTTCTATGAAGGATTTAGGAGCTGCAAAAAATAATCCTTGGCATGCAAATACATAGAGATAGGAAGAACAAGAAATTGTATTTGTCTCAGGAGGATTATATCTACTGAGGTGTTAGAAAGGTTCAAGATGCAAAATGCAAAACTTGTTAGTACACCTATGGTTGGACACTTCAAATTGAGAAAATATTAGTGTCCATCATCACATGAGGAGGTCAAATACATGACATGAGTTCCATATGCTTCAGCAGTTGGGAGTCTCATGTATGTTATGGTTTGTACTAGACCAGACATTTACAGCGAGTGAGATTTGTGAGTAGATATATGGCCAATCCAGGTAAAGAGCATTGGAAAGAAGTCAATGGATACTCGGGTATTTGAAAGGGACATCTAGCATGTAGTTATGCTATGGAGGTTGGATATTTCATTATGTGGCTATGTTGATTCGGATATGGCTGGAGATCTGGATGGTAGGGAGGGCACTCATTGGATATATTTTCACAGTAGGTGGAATGGCGAGTTAGCTGGATTTCAAGATTGCAAAAGGTTGTGGCTTTGTCTACTGCAGAGGTAGAGTATGTTGTAGCTACAGAGGCTAGTAAGGAGATGATATGGATGAGTAGGTTCATGGAAGAGTTGGGAAAGGATCAAGATGATTGCAAATTGTTCAGTGATAAGTCGAGTGTAATTCATTTGGCAAAGAACTCAGTGTTTCATTCGAGAACGAAACACATTCAGTTGAGGTATCACTTCATATGACAGGTATTGGAGGATGGGCAGTTGAATCTGGAAAAGATTCATATGAGTGAGAACCTATGGATATGCTAACAAAGCCATTAGAAAAGGAGAAGTTGGAGCTACACTCCACTTTTGTTGGTCTTCGAGTTTGAGACTTGAGGAGGAAGAAACAAAGCTAAGGAAGGATCCAAGAATGATGTTGTACAGGTATGGTGCAGTAATTAATCTCCAAGTGGGAGATTGTTGAGTTGTGGAGCTCAATTACTTCAGATTAGCATGTAATGGAAACTTCTTTGGAAAACACAAGTAAGTATCATCGGTTATGGAGGACCGACATCGGTCACCTATGACCAGCATCGGTCAGCGAGGAGGAAGCAACATCAGTTAGGGATATCCGGCATCGATTACCTGTGCATGGATGTTTTAATTAACTCATGGGAATTAGATCTATTTTTAGTATTAAAGTAGATATATTGATTGTAATTGCATGGCTAAGTGCCCTAAGTTTATATACGCATATATAAGCATAAAATCTAGGGTTTAGAAGTAAGGAATTAGAAGTTTTAAAGAATTGTGAGAATAATTGTGTGAGAGAGAATTCTTGGAGAAGAAGAAAAAGCTTGAGAGAAAGAAAGTATTGTACATATGAGAGGTGTGGAAGATTGTAAATCTTCATTGTATATCTTGTCAAATCTTTGGATAATAGATTGGCTTGTTTCTTGGTGGATGTAGCCCACCTTTGGGTGAACCACGTTAAATGCGGTGTTGATTTATATCGCTTGTTTTGTGTTTTTCTTACGGTAGAATATCCACTTTTATTTGCATGTATGCTTAGACAACACTATCAAATTGATATGTTATTAATCAATCTCTATTTTATCATCCTTTTTTCAAGGTTAGCTATTTTCTCCCCAATTGTCATTGATTCTTAAACATCATCGATCTATATCCATAATCTCTTGTTTTATCAATAGTCTTACAAACACATATAAATGTCTTTTTCGAGTTTTACAAACTTCTAACCTCTTCATATTCCACCTTAGCATTATTAATTCCTATCGGCATTTTATCATTGTCTGTTTTATTAGTATTTTGTCAAAAAAAAACATATTACTTTGGATCATAAATCGATCCTGTCACTTCTAATCATTTTTAGTATTATCATATTTATATCAATTCGATTATGATATAACAAATTATTTGCAAGTTAGATCTTCGTAGATGATTGTTCCAGGTCCGTCACACCCAATCACCAACATATATGTTACAAACACATATGAATGTCTTTTTTTAGTTTTGGACTTCTAACCTCTTCATATTCTACCTTAGCATTGTTAATTGTTATCTAAAATTTTATCTTTGTTTGTTTTATTAGTATTTTGTCAAAAACAAACATATTACTTCAGATCACCATCAATCTTGGATCATCGTTGATCCCTGTCATTTCTAATCATTTTTAGCATTATCTTATTTATATCAATCTGATTCTAGTCTAACAAGGTATTTGCATGATGGATCTTCTGTAAATGATTGTTCCGGTCGTTCACACCCTAATCACCAAAATATACGATCTTTTGATCATCCAGCGATCGTTGTGGGAACAATTCAACATTGTCCATGAACTCAACTTGTGTGCCATCACACTCTCTCCCAACATCGAGGATATCGAGGAGCAGATCGAAATCATTCAAGAAGAGCAAGAAGTCACTGAAGAGTTCTAATACGACTACTTCAAGGACTTCGAGCTCGTTACCACCCTATCTTGGGCCACTTACAAAGATGAACATGATATTCCCATCCCCCTTGAGTTATGATATATCATTATTATCATTTATCATATTTTATTAAAAACACTTAATTGTATCAAACAAGTTGACACCCTTTAAAGAAGTCCTTCAAATTCATGGGATCAACATTTTCCGAGCAACTCGTTATCATCTTTATCTAATATCTCTTTGTTCAGTTGTCTTTATACACATTTCTTTTCACTTGGTGAAAAGAGGAACCTCTTTATTGCTCACGCATTGGATCAACGCGATAAACCTGCCTTATTCAAATTTATGGTATTTTCAACATTTATAGCACCTAACCAAAAACACCTTAAACAAGTTCACTAATTTTCCCACCGAAAAATTATTTCACCAATACTTGTGTAGCCAAAATTGGAATGGTACACATGGCCTTATTTAATGATTCAATCATCTATGTTGTTTCCTCATTCCAATGACATTAGTATTTCTTTAATAACGTTGTGTTGTGTGGAAATTCGACCATTATTCTTCAAAAAAATTGATAATAACATGTAAGCCCTAAAAATCTTGTGAGGTTTTGAAGGTTTTAGGAATCTGTCATCCACCATGGCTTAGATCTTATGAGGATTCACTTTTACCCCTTCATGAGACATGATATGACCCGTGTATTCTACCTCCCTTACCTCAATGTCACACTTAGAGGGCTTAACATAAAGGGGTTATTGTTCAAGAGTGTACAATAGCTTATTGACATGATGTAAATGTTCCTCCCAAGTCTTATTATAGATTAATATATCATCAAAGAATACCAAGAAATATTTCCACAAAAATGGCCTAAAGATTGAATTCATCAAACTCTAGAAAGTAGATGGTGCATTTGTAAGGCCAAAACGCATTACTAGAAATTCATAATGGCCCATTTGTGTCCTAAATGTTGTTTTATGAATTTCTTCATCAAAAATTCAGATTTGATGGTGTCCACGATTGAAGATATGATTTTTAACATAAACAATGCCATGTAATTCATCTAACAAATCTTCAAAGATGAGAATAGGATACATATATTTCATTGTGTATTTGTTGATCTCCCTTTAGTTTAGACACATGTGTTAACCTTAATCCTTATTTCTTAACATCACCATTTGAAAAGAGTAAGCACTTTGACTATGGAGAATAATACCTACTTCTAACATCTCATGTACCATATTTTCAATCTCACTTTTCTATAGATAAGGGTACATATAAGGTCTAATGTTGGGTGGTTAGCTCTTTGGTACTAGTTGAATAACATGATCATGATCTCTTTTGGGAGGTAACCCTTTTGGCATATCCCCAAAAATGATTAAATTCTTATTAAAAAATGCTTGTAGATATGATGGTATAGGACCTTTTGATGGTTGAGCTTCTAGTGAAAAATAGTTTTCCCACAAACCTATCTACACCCTTCTTAAGATTTTTTTACATTTGATGAGAACTTACCAATTGTGGAGCTTTTTCCTTCATCCCACGTAGCTCAAAAGTGATGGTGTATATGACTTATCTCATCGACACTCGGCATCTTGTCCACCTCATGTTGTTATTCATCTCACTTAGTGAGAATAGGTCATTAAGGTTAGTTAGGGTTGTGTACACTTGTCATGCATGGAGTTACACATCAATCCTACATGTACCTCTTTTTCTTATCTATGAGCATGCCAAACCCCGGGTCTTTCTCTACTTGATTCTCACTTTGTGATTTGATCTCTTGCTTACTATGTGGAGCATTAACGACACCATTGGAAGTGCAACCTTGTTTGATGTGCACGGGGTTCGTATTGATCCTCGTATAATAATTTGATATGGTATTAGAGCTATTATTCAGAAAATGTGCACTCATTTGATTCCAGTAGTTATTACTTTGTTTTTGGTTTTCGTGTTTCTTGTGCAAGTTTTCAATCTTATTTTGGAATCTTGTTTACATGTTTAACAACCTTGTTTTTAAGATTTTATGCGGATTTTTGGTTGTGCATGTGCAGGTTATAAGTGTTTCATAACCAAATCTAGCTAGTTGTAACTAATTTTGGAGGAACAACTAAATCTAGAGGTTGGTTCGTTATTTCTAGTTTTTAATTAGTTTTTTAATTGAAAGTTATTTTTAAAAAATCTACCTTTGAACCATTTTTTATCCTTCTCTCCTACCTATTTTTCTCCTTTCCCTGTTGCCTTCTTTATTTCATGATCACCCTGGCGAGATCTTGGTGAGCTCCCTCCTTAATTCAACTCGATGATTTGAGCTCTAAGGCAAGATGGTTTCTTATTTGCATGGTAGAGCTCATTGTTGATTTATTTTTTTGCATTGGGGTAGAGTTGCATGTTACTATGTTTTACATATTCGAGCCTCTTTGCTTATTTTTGTGTGTGGTTATTATTTGCATCGAGTTTGAGTGCAAGTTTATTTTACTTTAAATTGTCGATCTTGGCAGTTCATGTTTTCATTTGGGCTGATTTTTTTTAACACCCTACCAATTTGGGTTGCCTTGATTTTGCTTTAATTTGAGCCTTGCCATTTTGCTTTGCATGATTAGGTCGGACTATTGTTTTGCCAAATTAGATCGACGGGTTGTTTGTTTTATTTATGTATAGGAGTGTTGCCTTATTTGCATTGAGCTCTGTTGTGTTTTTGAGTTCTTTGCATTGTTATGGGCCTACATGTGTTTGTTCTACCCCTATGGTTTGTACTCTGCATTAGTTTTTCCCTGAGTGTGTGTTGGTTGTTGAGCCTTGTTCCCATTATCTACTCACTCATTGTTGTTTGAGCTCTATGAGTTTACCGTTCCCTCTAATGGCTCTGTATCTCATTAAAACCGACATGTTTTGCGTGTTGTTCGGGTCTATCATGTGCATGTGTCTTAAAATCCTCCTTCTCGTCCTTATGTTATGCCTCGGGCCTTATGCGACCAACCAGGCCACCAATTTGTCCAACCCGCCACGCCGCTTTGACCGCCTTCAAACCTTTTTTCCCGCTTTTCCTTCCTATTTCAAAGCCTAGGCTATTCATTTTTAATTTGATCAATTTTGTTAAAAGTGGTTTTATTATGTTAAAAAGGGTCATTGTTGAATATAAAGTGGGGTTGTTTTTTAAATAGGGACAATTATTAATATAAAAAGGTAAGGTGTTAAGTTTTAAATAAGGGTGTTTAATAATAGTTAGGTCTTAAACTTATAATTTAGGATCTAATATATCTAACATCCTTTAGTTATTTATAAATTTAACTAGTTCTTAATTCAAATTAATTGTTAGGATTTAGTTTATCTTTGATTAGGATTTGGTTAATTTTCTATTTAGCTCTTAATATCATTAGAGTCATTTAATCCTTAACTAAGTAAGTTAGATTTAATTAGGGATCTATTTAAATTTTTAGCTCCTTATTTTAATCTCCTTAGTAGTAAATTTAGTCATTTTTCTAACGTTTGTGTCATTTTTAAGTGCTTTAGTGTCGCCTTTTTTTCTTGAATTAGGCTAATTGGAAAAACTTAGAGTGCATTTTATAGCGTTACTAGACGATTTTTTTGCTACTGACCATTTGTTGAGTGTGTAGCATTCCTCTTAGCATTTTTCACCATCTAGGAGCCCCTGTCACATCTTGGAAGTCTCTTGGACACTTTATTGAGCCCTTTCTTCGCTTTATAATTTCTCTTCTTTGCTTACAGGTTAGTGAGTGTGTCTACCGCAACCTTACAGCAAGAGATATTCCTTCCCTTCTTGTTTTCTTTTGTGCTTGTTAATTTTTTTAGTTGTGCACAAATGAGCATATTTTGGTCTCCATGCCTAAGCAATATTTCACTAATTACAAGGTGAGTGACCAAACATCTCACATCGTACAAACACTTGGGTGTAATCAACGCACTACTTAAGTGCCGCAATTAGGGGTGTTCATTTTGTGTGGTTCTTTTCTTTCTACTATTTTCTTTTCTCACTTTTATCTACTATAGATCTTAATTATGTTCCTTTTCTTACCCCATTTAACTATCACGAATGGAAAGATTTCATATCTCTCGCTTTGAGAAAAAAACTTTACCAGATAACTATGAGATTGCAAACTGAACCTAAAGAAGATGTAGAGAAAGAAAAGTGGTTTGACAAATGTGATAAATCCTTTGGCCTTTTGTGTCTTCTTTGTATTGCTATATTTACGCTTTCATATTAACACAACCAAATCACCCAAGGAAGTTTGAGATGCCTTAGAATTTTTTTGGAAAACAAGATGAAATGAAAGGGCATGAACTGGAAAATGAGTTGATTAGTCTTAGCCCTAGCAATTTTGACACTCTTTAGGAATTTTTCACTAAACTCAAATCTCTAAGATTACAATTGAAAAATTATGGAATTGACAAGGAATCATAGCTCATACTTTTCATCCTTACAAAACTTGGTCCTAACTATTTATTCTTTGTTTCAACCTTTCATGCTACAAAACAAGCACTTGGTGCAAGTTGGACTATGCCCTCATTTGATAATTTTGTTGTTGATTTGACTAGAAAACATGATAAGATAATACATATGGGTACTCTTACATGCACAAAATTCCATGCTCTCATTTTTGGTCATGAAAAACTGAGAGTTTCAAAAGAGAAGAAGTGAAACAATAAGGATCATGAGAATACAAAGAACTAATCCACTATCAAATAAAAATTTTACACTTCCTCTTTTAGTTCTAATATTGAATTTTCTCTACGAGGATCAATATGGAACCCCATACACATTGAACAAGGTTACACTTCCAATGGTGTCATGAACGCTCCACGTAGTAAGCAAGATATCAAATCACAAAATGAGAATCAAGTAGAGAAAGACCCAGGGTCTGGCCTACTCATAGATAAAAATAAGAGGTATATATAGGAGTGTTGTGTAACTCTTGTGCATGACACATATACACAACCCTAACTAACCTTAATGACATATTCTCACTAAGTGAGATGACTAACCACATGAGGTGGACAAGACATCGAGTGTCGATGAGACAAGTCATATACACCAACAACCCCTTCATTGAAGTGAGGTAGAGGTCATGGAAATTCAAAACATAAAGAGAACTCCCCTAGACAACTAAGAAATATGTGTCAATGGGGCCCGACAACTAATCTTGATAAGGTACCCATGTACAAACAACAATCTTTCTAGAAAAGAAGAAAGGATAAGGGAAATGGGTCCCAACAACTAGGCTTGATGAGGTACCCATGTACAATAAGGATCTCAAATACTAGAGGAAAACTTGAGGGTTTCAAAAGAGAAGAAGTAGAACAATAAGGATTATGAGAATAAAAAGGACCAATCCACTATCAAATCAAACTTTTCCACTTCCTCTTCTAGTTCTAAAAATCATAAAGAATGGATCAAATGTGGGTATTACAATGGCTAGGCATGAAGAAGAAAAATGTTTGTAGAAGAATATTGAACTCCTCATGAGTCTTCTATCCAGGAAGAATGACATAGTAGTTACCGATTCTCTCAAGCCATCTTCATCATTAACTCACGAAATTTCTACGGAAAAATACAATGGAAAGGGGAAAGTGAAAGAAAAAGAAAAGAATCAACTAAGGAGAAAACAAAGGCAAGATCTTTAGTTGTAGTTGTGTCACCTACTCCTACATGGGTGATTGATTTGGGTACATCTCATCATATGGCCTCATTTGACATTGATTTTGCTTCATTAGAGCCATGTGATATGTCTTCTATTTAGCTTGGTGATGACACTTCTACACCGGTTTTCTGGGAGAGGTTCTATTGAAGTGAATGGTGGAACTTTCAACAATGTGTTTAGTGTTCCTTCACTTTCAACTAATATCCTTTCAATATATCAAATCACTCACCTTATTCAAGACATACGGGTTGATTTCACTTTGGATTCGCTTATGTCAGAGAGCTTCACAGTGACACTATTATTGCAGTTGGTACAGTTGATCATCACACTCGACTTTACTTCTTTTCTCACTTTGTTCCTTTATATTCTTCATCAAATTCACCTAGAAGTGATGATATGTCTGAGCTCACTTCTAATGATGAGGAATTATCTTCTATCTTGTTTGATTATCATAGAAAGGGGACCCACCTCCACCATCCATTTATCATCTACCATATATTGAGGAGTTATTTCTTGATCCACATACTTTTGGTCCTCTACGAAATTTTTAGGGAGTAGGTACTTTGATTCGAGACTCATTGGATATCAGGAACTCTTCTATATAGTTACAAGATATTCCACCCTTCTTCACCATTGCTTTGGATCCACCATCTCTTCATGAAGTACTTGCACTCCCACCTCACATGTGCGCGTCGTTCTGGGATAGGAAGCACACCTTGTCACTTTAGGGATCTTGTTCTTCTTTACTTGATACAGGGTGGTCTTCGACAGGTTCTTCATCTTAGGATGTTGGATAACATTCTTCATCTCTTATCTTCTCGTAGAAAGATTGCAATATGTACATGAGTGCTTTATAAGGCCCTTAATTGTCGGGATTCATTTGACACATTTTTCTTAGGTTGTTTAGGTTTGTATTTTATATCTTGTAAGTGGATGTTTTTCCCTTAGGTTTTCCTCTATTACTTGAGATCCTTATTGTACATGTGTACCTCATCAGACCTAGTTGTTAGGACCCATTTCCCTTCTCCTCTTCTTCTTTTCCGAGAAAGATTGTTGTTTGTATATGAGCACTGTCAACACCAATCCAACACTATGATAATTCTTCACCGGGAACTCCTCGTGCTATGATTATTAACTAATGCACAACTCTTAGTTTGGTGGATGTAATCTGGAAACACAACAACAAACATAACACAAGAATACCATAGACTATGATAAGAAGGAATAATGATAAATCTGAAATATCAGTGTAAATTATAATATCAACATGAAATTGTTACAATCTCACCCATGAGGTTCTTCAAGTGTTATTAACTTCACTTGCCTTCAAACAATAACTATGGGAGAAACTTCACAATTACACCTCTTAATGGCTTCTTTAACACACCTTCAAAATGATGGCTTCCTTTACACACTTACTCATACAATATTTCTCACTACTTCTCTCTATGCTAAATGAGGGGGGGTGGCCTCTTTATTTATAGGAATTCAGGCTTATCCACCTTATCTCTAAGATAGGATAGGAAATATCTTCCAGCCAATCATATTCCATGCCTAAACTCTTGCCTTTACATGTAGGCTTATCTTCTAAGATAAGATAAACCTTATCATCTCACATGGGTTCCACCTTTTTAGAATTTTCCACAAATAAAATATACAAAATATTTATGACATCACTCTTTGTCCTTATTACAAATATAATATTTCTAATTCCTAATCATGTAGACCCTACTTCTCTACTTATCCCAACTTTGACATTTTAACATTACCGGACCACTTACGAAAAATATTTACTTTTTACAACATTCCTATTGTACTTTGTGGTAACATACTCTACATTATTGGTGGCACCGTACTGATGGTGCCATTATCTTCTATTGGACACCACTACTAATTATACTTAACAACATCCTATTCCTAATACATACATTAATAAAATAGAAATTACGAAGGAAAATTTTAATGTCGACATTTTCCCCCTTCCTAACTTCTACTCTATCCTCGGAGTAGACTCTTATGGACATTCTAAAGCTGGTGCTTGGAAAATCTTTAACTTGTCATGGTTGACCCATTTTGTAATGGGAGTACCATCCAATTCCTCCAGTCGATATGTACCATTTTCATGCACACAATTTTTCTTTATTTTGTAGGGCCCCATCCATTTTGGAAGAAATTTTCTGTCTTCTTTTTTTGTATATGGAATCATATACTAGAACCAAGTCATTCACATGAAATGGAGACCAACGGATATTTTGATCAAAGTATTCCTTCTACTTCATTTTCTTCTTATAGCTTGTATCCTTTGCTATTTCCCTCATTTCCTCTAGCAAATGAAGATGTACCAACCTTTCTTTTATTGAATCACTTTCATCCATCCTTTCATTTTCATAACTCTCACAGTGGGAATATCAAACTCAATAGGAAGAACTGGATCAATGTCATAAGCCAACTGAAATGGGGAGTATCTTGTTGTTGACTTTGATGTTGCCCTATATGCCCACAATCTTTGCATGAATCCTTTTATCCCACTTATGTACTGCAATTTGCATCTTTTGCTAGAATTTGACACAACACAAAATTTGTTCGTTCCACTGTCCATTTGTGCTTGGCTTGTATGTTGTTGCCTTCTTGTGCTTAATAGAAAATTTGTTGACTAGGGCTTCTACCACCTCATTAATGAAGTGGCTTTCTTGATGCATTACAATTTATAATGGGCAACCAAATCTTGTGACAATGCGTTCATATATGAACCTTGCCACTTCATCCATGGAAGTTGTTTTCAATGGCCTAACTTCAACCCACTTGGTTAAATAATATGTGGCAACTACAATATACTTATTTTGGCATGGGGTAGTTGGAAGTGGACCTACAATGTCTATTCCCCACTTTTCAAAGGGACCAAGTGGAAGAATAGGGCATAATGGAGCTGATGAAGTCTTACGGTTACCATGTGTTTGACAAATATCACATGTCTTACAATAATTATAACAATCTAAAAAGAGTGGGCGGTGATAACATGCGTCAAGATCCTTCTTGTTGTAAGTTGTCAGAGAAGTGTCCTCCACATGTACCATTGTGGAATTCTTCTATCAGCTCCTTCCCTTGATCACGTCCAACTGCCCTCTTGTACTGTCCATCAGGTCCTATTCGAAATAATACTCCATGCAGAATAGAATATGGACGACTGGCTTGAGTAATCTTCCTCTTAGTCTTTGCATTGGCACCATCAGGAAACTTGAATTCATTTAGATAATTCCAAATATCTATGTATTCACTAGGGATTGTGTCAAGAGATAACAATGTTGCATCTGGGAAATCATCATCATCACAAGGTGAACCTAAACCATCATAGGCTCGAGAGAGTGCATCTGCATTGACATGCTTCTTTCCTGGCCTATCTATAATATCAAATTCAAATTCTTGTAGCAAAATTATCCATCTTGCTATCCTCCCTGATGGGTTAGGCTTATTGACAATATATTTTAGAGCATGATGATCTATTACAACTATAAATTTCTATCCTAGCAAGTAATTTCTAAACTTCTTTACAACAAAAATGATAGCTAGAGTCTCTTTTTCGATTCTGAGTATAATTTACCTCAAGACCTTTGCTCATTTGTCTGCTCCCAAAGTAAATTGGATGATCATTCCCATTTTCATCCTTTTGGCTCAGAGTACTTCCTAGTGCTACATCTGAGGCATCAGTATACACAATGAATGGCTTGCTCCAATCTGGATTCTTTAAAATAGGTGAAGACACTAGGGCTTCCTTCATTTGTTCAAAAGTTTCATGCGCCTTATTTCTGGTTCATAAGTAACATCCTTCTTCAAGAACTGGGTTAGTGGCTGTGCAATCTTTGAGAAATTCTTGATGAACTTTCTATAGTAACCCACATGGCCTAAAAATGATCTCAACTTACTTCTATTCATAGGAAATGGTAACTCTTTGATTTTGAAACTTTATAGGATCGTGCACCAATACCATCTCTGGATACAACATGCCCTAACAAAACACCTTTAGAACATCCAAAGACACACTTTGTAGGGTTTAGTGAGGCTTGTGCTTCATCTAACCTTTGAAATGTTGTCTATATCTAGTGCAAGTGGTCCATCTTGCTCCCATAGATGCAAAAATCATCCAGAAATACTCGATGAAGTTCCCGATGTAGGGTTCAAACACCCTATTCATCAAGTTTGGAATGTTCTTTGGAGCATTACACAACCCAAAAGGCATAACTCTATAAGCAACGTTCCCCAAGGAGTGGTGAACGTGGTCTTCAGCTGATCTTTCTCTGCTATATACAAACTTGGTTGTATCCGTTATATCCATCAGCAAAACTATAGCACTCTTGGCCAGCTACTTCGTCCAAAATCTGATCTGAGAATGGAAGAGGGTAATGATCCTTCTTTGTTTCCTTATTGAGCTTCCTATAATCAACACAAATGTGTAGCTTCCCATTCTTTTTTATTGAGATCACAATGGGAGAAACCCATTTTGAATTCTCCACAACAAATATAAATCCTGCATCAAGCAACTTATCTATTTCTTCTTTTACAGTCTTGGAAAAATTAGGATTCATTCTATATGGCATTTGTTTTATGGGCTTAGCACCATCTACCAGCTCAATAGAATGTTCTACCCAATTTACTTGACGGAGTTCCTTGTAATCAAAAGTGAATATGTGTATGTACCTTTGAAAGAGCTGGAGGTAGGATTCCTTCTCACTCTCCATCACAAGCATCACCAATCTTTATTTGTTGGAGACGATCATCAATTTCTTCTTCAGATAATTTTATGGGATCATGAGTCGGTGTGACTAGAAGGATATCCATGACTGAAACATCAACCTCACTTTCTTCATCTTTAGTGTCCACTTCACTAGTACTCGAGTAATCAGAGGATGTCCAATCATTAGTTTCATCACTTGAATCCACAGGTTCTGCCTTATGATGCCGAGGGATCATGTTTATCTTCACCCTCTCTCTACCACGTCTAAGTGTCATGAAGCCTTCATTCAGTAGTTTCTTGCATGAACTCTCCTTAGCCATGGTCTTCCCAACAACATTGGAGTGCAATGATACCATTTTTCATCACCTAAAATTCTACCACACATACAACACCCATAATGAGATATTTCCACATTTGAAACTACACCTTCGGTTTAGTTTTTCCTTTATTTAATGACCTTAACATAAGTGTTGAGGGTGGTCAATTTTAATCCTAACATATTAATTATAGACTCGGTCATTACATTAACTGCAGCACCTCCATCAACTAAGACATCATGAATTGAAATACCATTACATAATACCTCAGCTTGTGGAGCGTAGGGATCCGCCTCTGCCTCCAAAACAGGGACCTCAACCTCCTTCCTTCGTTGAGCATTGAGTCCACTTCGCAGCTCCCGCCTCTTCTCAGAAGACATAGCCAAGAGTTGACCATATGTAATATTTGTAGGCCTTTTGGATAGATCGTCTAAGATGGAGTATGGTCCTTGTCCCTGTGAAATCAGAAAATCCTACACACCCAACTTTCTTCTCCTATGTTTCTTACTAGTTTCTCCTTTCATCTTCTTAGGATCATTTCCATCTTGGTTATCTTTTTCTTTCTTTCTTTTTTATTACAAACACATCTAATTCATTATTTATGCTCTTATCTACTACATCAAAAGAATTCACAGGTGCTTTCCTTTATCATTATCTCTTGTACCAGATGTAGAAGCTCTATCTGGACAATTATACTTATAATGACCCTTTTTATAACAACCATAACATACAACTTCAGAAATATTTCTTTTTGGACCTCTATCTCTCCTCCTGAGAACTAAATTCTTTTCCTTGAAGAAGATTAATAGTTAACTGACCCATCTTCTTGAGCAGATCTTCATACTCAGTAGATGTACTAGGAGAAAGATTTGTGCTCACCGAGAGTGGTTGTGGATTCTAGACCAAAGGTGTTGGTGTAGGCTCTACTTTAGCAACAATTTCTTTGGGCTCCTCTTCCATGCTTTCTTCTTGCCTTCTTGTAATCTCCTTTGCTTGTTCAATGGTATTTGGGTGGTCATACTTCACTCGTTGTCGATCTCGGCTTCATCCCAAGAATGAAGTGCTTACAGAGAGGAGATTATCCATGTCATTCATTAACCCATCCGCTAATCCTTCCTTCTGGATCTGGGCATCGAGCTTCCTCCTTAGCTCTAGAACACGAGCATGATAATCCCTTATCTTCTCCTTCTCTCCTTGGGCTAGCTTTGTGATATCGATCATGAGATCTCATATTTACATTGTTCACCAAATTCTTCAAGAAAATTTTGAGTTAATAAATCCCATGAGTTTTTCACATTATCACCTAGTGTTCAAACCACCTAAATTTGAACCATCAAAAAGGTAGGAAAAATTCAGTCCATTGTTCCCTTCTTATAAGGCCATTACAAATACAAGATCGTTTAAACTCTTGAATGAAAGAGGAAGCATCTTCATTAGATTGGGCTGAAAAAATAGGAATCTTCCTCATTTCCAAAAGTAACCACAGTGAAATACCAACCCACAAGTACAATCAACAAGACTTATGTGCACAAATAATTGGAATCACTATAATAGAAAATAGAAATGACCACGGTAAACTATGGTAAAACTTGATTTACTGCGGTAAAAACTGACTTTACTGTGGTAAACACTATTCACAGTAAAAAGTGAAGTTACTACGGTAAAAATTGACTTTACTGTGGTAAACACTATTCACAGTAAAAAGTGAAGTTACATTGCGGTAAATACTATTCACGGTAAAAGTGACTTTCTTTGCGGTAAATACTATTCACGGTAAAAAGTGACTTTACCATGGTAACTACTATGCACACAGTAAAAACAAGGTTACCCTCAAATGTTTTTGACTAAGTGGGAATATTTCTCCAGAAAATCCACCAACGAGGAATGGTCAGCAATGGAACCAAAATGTCAACACCAATCCGGCACTATGATAATTCTTCACGGGAACTCCTCGTGCTATGATTATTAACTAATGCACAGCTCTTAGTTTGGTGGATGTAATCTGGAAACACAACAATAAACATAACACAAGAATACCATAGACTATGATAAGAAGGAATAATGATAAATCTGAAATATCAGTGTAAATTATAATATCAACATGAAATTGTTACAATCTCACCCATGAGGTTCTTCAAGTGTTATTAACTTCACTTGCCTTCAAACAATAACTATGGGAGAAACTTCACAATTACACCTCTTAATGGCTTCTTTAACACACCTTCAAAATGATGGCTTCCTTTACACACTTACTCATACAATATTTCTCACTACTTCTCTCTATGCTAAATGAGGGGGTGGCCTCTTTATTTATAGGAATTCAGGCTTATCCACCTTATCTCTAAGATAGGATAGGAAATCTCTTCCGATCAATCATATCCATGCCTAAACTCTTGCCTTTACATGTAGGCTTATCTTCTAAGATAAGATAAACCTTATCATCTCACATGGATTCCATCTTTTAAAACTTTTCCACAAATAAAATATACAAAATATTTATGACATCACTCTTTGTCCTTATTACAAATATAATATTTCTAATTCCTAATCATGTAGACCCTACTTCTCTACTTATCCCAACTTTGACATTTTAACATTACCGGACCACTTACGACAAATATTTACTTTTTACAACATTCCTATTGTACTTTGACTATTACCATACTCTACATTATTGGCGGCACCGTACTGATGGCGTCGTTATCTTCTATTTGACGCCACTACTAATTATACTTAACAACATCCTATTCTTAATACATACATTAATAAAATAGAAATTATGGAGGAAACTTTTAATGTCGACAGCACCTTATCTGATTTAGTTGTTGGGTCCCATTGACACATCTTTCTTAGTTGTTTAGGAGATTTATCTTTATGTTTTGAATTTCCATGATCTCTACCCTAGCTTTGATGAAGGGGGTGTGTTCATGTTTATGATTTTCTCGTCAAAACTTGATGTCTTATCCATCTCATGTGGTTATTTATCTCACTTAGTGAGAATAGATCATTAGGGTTAGTTAGGGTTGTGTACATGTGTCATGCACAGGAGTTACACAACACTCCTATATGTACCTCTTATTTTTTATCTATGAGCATGCAAAACCCTAGGTCTTTCTCTACTTGATTCTCATTTTGTGATTTGATCTCTTGCTTACTACATGGAGCGTTCATGACACCATTGGAAGTGTAACCTTGTTCGATGTGCACGGGGTTCCGTATTGATCCTCGTAGAATAATCCTATAAAAACTACTCCCTTTAAAATGGAACCTCGTGAACAAATCTTATAAGTTCATCTCAATATTTCCTAAGCTAATGAGCCATTGGACCCCTAACACAATATCCGATCCCCATTGAAATTGCATATATGAGGCCCCTCTAATAGGTAATATTCTATAGATAGCTTGATCTTATGGAACTTTCCTAAACAACTAACTTTACCTCCATCTCTGACCATTACCTAAAAATCTATGGTTAGATAGATGAGATAATTTAAAGTAAGGCTAAATTATGATTGATGAAGTTATGAGTACTACCGAGTTTATTAGTATTGTCACCCTTTATTTCTTTATGATCCCAACAACCTTGAGGGTTTGTGGGATGCTAATCCCTGAAATTACATGGCAAGATATGGTTGAGATTCTTTAGCCTCGATCACAAGAACATATTCCTCTTCATCAGTTGTTTCCTCCTCATTATGACCCTCAATGTAGAATAACTTCTTCTCAAGACACTTTTGTTCTTTGCTCCACTTGTTATCATAATTGTAACAAATACCTTTTACCTTCTTATCTTTAATTTTTTGAGGAGTCAATTGTATCACTGGGGAAGTGATGATTTTTCCATCATGTGTACCTTGTGATTATTGAGACTCCTTTGTTTGACCAAATCTTGTTCTTCCACTTGACGATCAACTATCATGGATTTTAATATCGAACCAGGATTAAGAAAGCAAACCTCAATCATGATGATATCCTCGAGTCCACCCAAGAAAATATCATTTATATGGTCATTTGAGATGTCATTCACTCATAATGATAGATTTTGGAACTATTGGATATAATCCTTATGTAGACACCTAAAATGTCTACATGACTAATTAACATTAATCATATCCCACATTTTAGCCTCATCACCATTTATCTGCCACCAATCCATTTTAATTCATTTTCCCTTTTATCATTCATCTAATATCTCATTTCATCATTAATCCATTTATTCTAATATTTCATCATTTATCTAAATATTCCATTAAAAATCCCTTTTATAACATCTATTATATATCATTAATCCTTTTATCTCATTTCATTCTTAATCCCTTTTATTATATCACATTATCCAAATTTAATATTCATATGCCTCACCTACCCTAGTCTACACCTATACCTACCACTAGTTATTCCATGTAATCATTCATCATTAATTATCTTAATCACACCATTTAATCTAAACTAATCATGTGCACACCCTCACACCTCTAAATCTAGAAGTTTCTCTATCTTTCCCTCTTACTTTCAAATATTCAAATGAATCTATAGTATTCCAAATTCAATGAAGAGTCCTCACAAAATATAGAACTCTCTACATAAATCTAATCCTCTCATTGTAGACACAAATATTGCCCATTAGACAATATTTGCTTAGATCTTATACTACTATTTAGAAGGTTCTCAAGTATACAAAGTACTAATTAATCCCACCTTTTGGGCATTTTTTCTTATCTTTTATTTCATCTTTCCTACATATTTCTTGATACCTATCAACCCATTTCATGACCTTTTTGACATTCTAGCCTAAAATCGGGCGCCCCGGCTGTCTTGGGACACCCCAAGTCGCCCTAGTCCCATTTCAAGTGCCCCGATCTATGCATAACCTCTTCCACTTATTTTTGGGTCACTTATAGTTGTTGGTCATCCTTATCTTCTTCTTAGTCGGTCTTGTCGAGATTAATTACGAAATTATTCTTGAGAGCACTATAAATATAAAGTTATAAGACCATAATGAGGGTCCCATGTCATTGCATCTTATCACTACTATCACTCCATCTAAGGTTGCATTCATTGCATCACCTACATCCACACATTGCCATGCATTCAAGCTAGGAGATCCGCATCACACACACTTCATGGGGAGGCACATTTCTATAGCTACTATTGTTCGTTACTTCACAAAGTGCACGTGACATGAGAGCACATAGGGCACAACAAACACACACGCACCAAAACTACATCTGGGTCTAAAATGTAGTGTAACACTTAGTGATAATTCCACTAGTTTGTGAGTTGAGGTCGGTCCCCATTCATATGCATCTTTCATTTTTCTAGGGTTTGATAATTCTCCTTGCATTACGGGTCTTTCTCCAATTCATCTAATGAATCTGACATGACATGACAAGAAGTACTCGAAGATACTTAGCAATCATACTAGATTCATATTTTGATCATTTACGTTGTTCCAAGCACCTAGATTGCAAACCAGGGTGCCCCGAGGTGCCCAAGTACACTCCCAGTGCCTATGTCATCTCAGAAAGTCTAGATCTACCCTTCGTAGGGTCCCTGAGGGTTCATCTGCACTTCCAGATTTTATTTCCAGATCTGCGACACTGTGCGACAATCTTGTTATCAGCTGAGTCTTTTCCTTACTCTTCTCTTGCACATTAGGGTTTTATTTCATCTAGAATGATTTATTTACATTTATTTCATATTACTTGGTTCATTTACAATGTTTTAGTCCTCTAACTAGATTAACATTAATACCTCATTTAGGTCAATTAGGACTTATTTTTGTGAATCATTTTGTTAAACCCAACGTCTTTCATGCTTAGGATCCTTATTTTCTTCTATCATGGGTCATGTTTCTTTATTGATTTACTTAAGAGACATCCCACTTGTCATGCTATTTTTTAAAAATCCCTAGACACCACATATTTTGATGATAATATGCCACCACACGAATTAAGTTTTGTACTTCATAGTTTCTTTTTTGATCCTAGTCTTGATGAGCCCGTATCTAATCAACCACTATTAGACTCGATTCAAGCCTTACATACATTATTTCAAGATAAATTTCAAGCCTTGCATACATTATTTCAAGATAAATTTGCAACCACCGAATCCACCATTACATCCCTTAGATCTGAAATTCAACAGCTTAAAGATGCTTCTCAATCACATACATCCTCTATTCAATCTATGGAATCCACCATCACATCCCTTAGATCTAAAATTCAACAACTTAAGGATGCTTCACAATCACATGTTTGTTCTCCTTTGCCATCTCCTATTCAATCTATGTCCACTACATGTCATTTAGTTGAACCTCAAGACATCTCGTTGCCTGAACCTCTCATATTTGAGCATAGTACTAAGCAACATGACATTTTTATAGAGCTTGTTCATCATCAATTGATCACTCTACCACCTACTCATTACTATTCACCTATCAGCAAAATATCCAAGTCGTCCATATTGTAATTATCATCAAATCAATGGACATAATGCAAATGATTTCCACACTTTGTGTCGCCTAATCCAAAGTCTTACGTGTCAAGGTCTTATTTCATTCCGTGCACAACATCCCCTTCAAAGGTCACACCCACATGGACTCCTAAGTCTCTTTCTCCTTTGATTAGTCCAAATCCATCTAAACAAGCTCTCACGGTTACTAGTGACCTTCCTCCTGATCTTTCTAAGGAAGATCTTGATTCTATTATTTGTTACATAAGTGATATTGACAACCCCTCCCCATGCATAGTGATCCTTCTCCTAGTTTAACCAAGTGCTTCTCTTATTTCGATATTTTTCTCCTCCACTTACTATGCATCATGATACCACTTCTCATACGCCTTCTTTGGTTAGTCAAGTGCCACCTAAGCCATCACCCATGGTTTCCCCAAGTCAACAATGTCCACCACCTATCAAAATTAGTTCACAAACCACTCCTACTAGGTCATCTACTACATTATCAAACAAACCTAAGAAATCTCCCTTGAGACTCAGTACAACATGGCCTCTTCCCAAATCTACACTCTAACCCATTAAGTTTTTCAAAGCAACTAATCCTCCTAGTGTTCAGAAAACATTTCACTTTCACTGCCACCACCTAATTCTACTACAAACTTTGTCCAACAAGGTCACACCGTGCATAAACTTGGCCTTTGGTAGATGACTCTTGTTACTCTACCCTCCTGATGACACACTCATATTCTTGGGGTTCCTATATGACTGTTGAGGGGTATTTTACCATGAAGAACCTTGTTTCATCTTACATTTCTCCATTACATCACCACCTCTACATACACACATCTATAATACTTTAACACTTCTTACGCATTATCAATTAAACAAAATCCATCATGTTTCATCACCCCTATACATCATTTATTACATAGTACGCACATTATCATACACTTGGGGCATAGAAATTACACATCCCCTCCTCTTTTACCCTAGTTACATATTCTTACATCACACATTACATATCTATTTATGTGTTCTTTCCTATCGGCATATCACATCACATTTGAGATCACCTCGCCACCCAATGATGCACTCTTGTGCTTGGTTCACATTGGATTGTTGAGGGATTACCATTACACTAAACCCCACACATCACACATCCCACATTATCCTATACATACTTCATCTACTAATCATTTCTACATCATCCATCGCATACACGCTACACTAGTCATCATCATATATGAGTCTAGTTTTCTATGTCATCCATACATTCTATATCTACACTAGGTCACATTATCCATGGGTCTAGCTTTACCTATCACCACTGTATATTCTATCTACACCTATCATCACACTTTCTACATTCTACCACACATTTCACACTCTATTCACCATTTGGTCACCTACACTACATTGTTCTACATGCTGCACTCACCACCCTATGACGCACTTTAGTTCCTCGGTCCATACTCGACTACCGAGGGTTTACCAATCAAATGGACCTTCCCTATATGTAACATGTCATCATACCACATTCATCAGACTAGTGACCAATGCTCTAAGTGATATCGTCCCCCACACTTTGGTCATCACATATCATAGTGGTATACACCTTAGGTTAAATCACCACTCTTTTACTCAATCCTACATCATCCTCCTATATTCTATCATCTTCTATTATATCATCCTATTATATTTTCCCAATTCCAACTTATTCCATTACATTCTCACACCTTCAATCATCACGTAATGGTATACACCCTAGGTTAAATCACCACTTCCTTCATCCATTCTACATTATCCTTTTACATCCAATCATCATCTATTCTACGTTATTTTATTACCTCATCATTTATCCTACTCATCACTTAGTAGTATACACTTTAGGCTAAATCACCACCCTTGCCTTATTCATCGCATAGTGGTCTACACTTCGTGTTAAAATCACAACCTTTCATTATCCACCGCCTACTCATATACACTTCATACGCCCTCATCACCCATCTCATATTGACATACGTTATAGGCTACATCGTCACCTTCTTCTTCCATCATGTAGTGATAAACGTTTAGGGATAAATTATCACTCATGCATTCAATAAGGCATGGTATTGTTGGGTTTCAGATTTTCACTTTGAATGAAACCACAATCAGGGGACAAGAATGTCCCTCCTCTTTGATGGGAGAGGTTCCCTTATTGAAAGCAAGAAAAACTTATATACAAATATACAGAATTCATCATAATGTGGCCTTCTGATATCTTGAAAAGAGTATTATGCCATGAGAGTTATCAACACATGGGGATAGAAGAATTGAGGGGATGAGGAAGGAAGAAGAATGCAATACTTTCAGGGAAAAGAGATGGCAGAGAAATCCCTAATATGTATTAAGCAAAATGAAGTACAAAATAGAACCATTCACGTTTATACCAGACACAATCACACGACACAAAGTTCTCAAGATTATATTTACCAGAACACAAAGTTTCAAGCATGCAAAGATTGAATGATCCACGAATCGAACCAGGAAGGAGAGAGAAGCAGAGGAAGAAAGGGGAAACCCAGTGTATTGATTTCTTTCTATTCAAAATTACAATTTTTGTCGTATCATAATTCCAACCCGTACAATGGCTTCGAAAAACCATCAAATAGCCCAAAACAGTTACAAATTCTCCCAATCATGGCAAGAATCGGTTACAACTTATTCAAATCATTCACATCGTTTTGAATTCCCAATTTGCAGAGAAACAGAAATGGCGGAAAAAACTAGAGTTTCATATCATAACCGTTACATTCTTTCGCAAGTTTAAATACGGACCGTTGATCTTTTCAACTTTAAACATGAGCCATCCACATGGAAGATCAAATAAAATGGGCCTGGGGGAAGCCGCTCGCATTTTGGAACTTTTGAGAGTTTTGGAAATTTTTCACATTTTGCCCCACTACTTTGCCGGGGTTTTAGACATGTGGTGAAATGGGAATGGTCATGGGATCTTGCCCACTTTTACAACTTAAACCTTTTCACCAAAAAGGCTCAAAAACATAAAGTTCCACGCTCGCTTTGCTTCCCGGCCATTGACTTTTCAACAGAGTGACTGGACACGTGGCGAAATATGATTGGATGTAGAGGTGAAGATCACTTTGAAACCTTAATCCCATTGAGCCAAAAGGCTTAAAAACTTGAAGTCATTTGCCAACCTGCTTTGAATTTTCAACTGCATGAATAGACATGTGGTGTGATCTAAGTGGTGGGGGCTTTGAAATCCATTTGAAACTTTAATCCTTCCTTGGTAAAAAGGGAACAAAACCTCAAACTCCTCTTATGGCCCGCTTCGCACCGCTGCGACTTTTCAACGAACCAAACACATGGCTTTATCTAATTGGTTGTGGGGAAGCGCTTCAAATTTATCACTTAACTCCTTGCCAAAACGGAGAAATAAAACTTCAATGTGCTTCGCTAACCGCTCCCGCCAAAACAAAGGAACAAAACCACAAAATGCTCATGACCAATCGGGGCCTTTCGAGGCCACAAGGATAACTTAATACTTTTTCCAAAAATGAGAAAAAGTGTTAAGTTAGCAAAAATGCCCGCCACTTCATTTTATCAATCGACCAATCGAGAATCCGCTTGGGTAGAGGGCCAAATGATACTTTTTGCCAAAGGGAACAAAAAGTGTTAAGTCCCAAGAGGGATCCATCTGCGCGCGGCCCAATGAGAAGCCTCCACATATGCATGAACGATATGGCACCAAATTTGATGGGGAGAAAAGCCCATCCTTCGCGATTGCAGAAAAAATGGAAATTGAAGGGAAAAACATGCAATTTATGCCCGATTTCGATTCATTTCTCTATAGACAGAGAAAATATAAATCAAACCAGGCCAAAGCATGATCCACGGCCACAAGGAATATTATCAATCAAATTGAAGGATTTCCATGAGAAAACGAAGAACTTAACAGAGCCAGATTTGGAAGATTCAAAATCATTTAGGGCATGACTGCAGAAGAGCAATGACTCAAAATTTTGGATTTGTCTTAGGAAAATGAGGGGATTTTGAGGGCGATAAATGTATACACTTAGGCTATAGGGTCCACACACATCTTTCCATATGACCCACTCAAATTCATTCATCTTATAGTGATATACACTTAGGGCTAAATCATCACTCCTTAATTTAATCAATTGTGGTATACGCTTAGGCTATAGGGTCCACGCACACCTCTCTACATGTCACATTTCATCACCATTCCATACACTTACTCATCACGACGTGCTAGATATAACCAACACTACTCGATTTGTTTCCCGATGATGCACTCTCATTTAAGGTTCATTCTTAATCTTGGGGGAAAACAAAATGAACCTCATTACATACACTTCCATTCACTCGGGGCACATTGCTCCTATCATTCCATATTGCATTCCATTCCATCCATCCATGACATATTGCATTGTCTTGGTAGCATTTAATTTTGCTTACTAGTGTTTTGCATGCTCATTCTACTACACATGTTAGATTGATTTCTTATATGTCATTATCATACACACATGCACATTCACGCCTTTGTCTAGTGTGATCATAGATATAGGACTCTACATGCGGCATGGATGCTTGCCTTCTACCCTTCCTATACCAGTCACTAGGGGCATCCACATTCATCTTATCTAGGTGTTATTGTTTCATTTTGTACTTAGCATCTTTACTACTTACTTCTACATGATTTGACATATTGGTTATCACTTTGACATGCTAACGGGTGTTCCATGTGCAACACTTGTTTTGTAGGACTACATGTTTCCATGACCACGTGTTTTTTTGCTTATCTCGCATTGTTTATTGTTGTATGCAAGTTTTTCCCTTTGCTTGTGTGCACACTTGTCTATTGTTTGCAGCCATGATGGCCTTGCGTGTCTTGTGACATTATGAGTGATGTCCCATGTTTGAAACCCGCTTTGTGCGGTCTCCGCTTGTTTTTTTGCGTTTTCACACTACTTTTCTTGGTAGTTTTACATTCTCCCCATATTTTACATTGGTCTTATTTTGCATGCATGTGTTTGGACTAACACTTGTATTGGCTAGCCATCCCCTTTTGTGTGTGCCTTGGTATCTACCAAGTGTTTCCCTTTCCCCCTGTAGGGAAAAGTTCTATAGGTCAGAGTGTGGTTGGTCCTCTTTTGGGGATGCATTCTCCTTCCAGGGTCATTGCATGTGCCCCCAAAGAGGGGGCCATCATTGAGGGTTTCTACTAACACATCATATCTACACTTTGGTTCACACACGGTGAGTGAGTTCAAACAGAGTCTACGAACTCCATATATAGCGGCCTCAATAGGAAATGGTTTCCTTCACAATTATGTGGAGTGGTTACGAGGCTCGGGGGTTACGTTGGGTGTGCCTCTCTACACTTCTCTCGTCAATGGTGTCATATTTCCCAAAAACCAAGACAATACAAAGATATCTTCCAACATTCGTAGAAGAATGGTTAAAGGTTGGAGGATACAACATGGTTCCTCCTTATACTTCTTCAGCTAGGGTGGCATGAGATCGCTTAAAAAACTTGCAACACTATAGGATATCCTTCTACACCCTTTTTCTTGACATGGATCAAGTGCACATGTTCCATTTTTCCATTTACACTTTCTATTATAGTGTATTTTACATTTGCGTACTTTACACAACATTTTTACATACATACATATTTGACTACTTGATCATTTTCTCCTTACGTCTCAGTCCATATGACAAACAAGCGATCAAATTTGGGGCAACAACAATGAAACAATGATAATGATAACACACCGTGACGGTACTTACCATACTAACCATATAGGTACACTACACACAACAACAACTACACACATGTTTCACCCTAGGTTCACTCTCATCACTTTTTATACACATTTTTCATCTTTAGAATCCATGTTCCTCCACATTTTTTTTTCATTCCACGCTTGAGTCTAGTCCATCGACAAGTCTTCTTCTACACTCTACATGGTTATCAGGTACGCATATCTATCTACTTTATGTTACTAAGCTTTCCGCTCACTAACATGAAGTGGGGGTAAATGTAAACACAAATATTGCACATTAGAAAATATTTAGCTTTGATCTTATACTACTATTTAGAAGGTTCTCAAAAGCATGTTTCATGACCTTTCCGACATTCTAGTCTGCGAAATCAAGGCACCCAGGACCTATCTTTGGGGCACCCCGAGGTGCCTGGTCCCATTCCAAGCACCCCAGTCTATGCATAACCTCTTCCACTTCTTTTTGGGTCACTTCTAGTTATTGGTCATCTTTATCTTCTTCTCAATCGGCTTTGTCGGGATTAATTATGAAATTAAGCTTGAGAGCCCTATAAATATAAAGTTATAAGACCATAATGAGGGTCCTAGGTCATTACATCTTATCACGACTATCACTCCACATAAGGTTTTATCTATTACATCACCTAAATCCACATAGTGCCATGCATTCAAGCTAGGAGATTTGCATCACACACACTTCATAGGGGGATTCCATTTTATTCCATATGCACATGCTACTTATATTTATATAGCAAGAACTATTTCTCATTACTTCACAAAGTCGATTGACATGAGAGCACCTAGGGCCTTTGTGTGCATGGTTTTGGCTTCAAGTTAAGTTAGATAAATGAGAACTACCACCTAAATAGTTATATAACAAACCTAAGTCAAAATCTAAGCACCATCAAGATAAGATCTAAGCAAGATCCATACTAAACATTATGCATTAACTTTAAACTAAGATCAAACTAGCATGTTAAAGTATTTAAAACCTCTACTCTTTTAGATTACCAACAAAATCAAATGGACCTATGTAGATTCAATGGCAATCAAAGTTGATTGTTTGATCTTCAAGAATTTATGAATGGGAGATCATCAAAGCATGGCTACAATACCACTTTGATTATTCCCATATG
Organism: Taxus wallichiana var. yunnanensis; assembly: GCA_018340775.1. Lineage (NCBI taxonomy): Eukaryota > Viridiplantae > Streptophyta > Pinopsida > Cupressales > Taxaceae > Taxus > Taxus wallichiana. Next base: position 381,687,057 of record CM031239.1, on the reverse strand, counting down.
ACCCAAGAACTTGGCTAGAAAAATGCAAGAAATGAGGCTTAGCTCTTCCAATGGTGAATTGCTCAAGAACAACAAAAGGCTTATAGTGTATTTGCTATATGCTTGCTTTTGTTTTCTCAAGGACTAGGTGTGTGTGTAAAAGTAGGAGGAGGGATCTTTATATAGCCCAATGGATAAAGGAATCACTACATCCTCTTGCATGTGGGACAATAGAGATGTAGAGTTAGTTATGGATAAGGAGGGTTTAGAAGGGGTTAACTTTAGGAGAGTTTAGTTTGTCCTTTAGTGACTCATGTGGATAAAGAGGGTTTATTAATTAACCAAGATGATTAATTAAATAGATGTGCAAGATTTTATAAGCTTTTAGAGGAATATTAGCATGATTTAGACTATAGAAGGATTAAATCAAATAAATAATGATTTATTGACTTGATGAAAGGGGAAGCTAATTAATTAATAATAATTAATTAGTCTAGATAGAAGGGAGGATTAATTAACGGAAGGTCGTTAATTAGGGTATTTGTTGGATAAACGACTTAATTAATTAGTGTAGTGTAATTAATTAACAACGATAGAAGAGAAGATGAGCGCTTTTGACGATATGTCATCAATTTGGGAAAGGAGATAATTAACGCAATTTAAGTATTTAAATTGCTCGGGCATAATTATAGGTGTCTACATTTGCCCCTCTTTGGGGTGGTGTAAGTAACGCCACTTCAAAGATAGTAGACGGATGAAATTTTGAAGGGGTAGAAGAAAAATTAGTAGGAGGGAGAGATGCCCCCTCGAGTGTCGATGGGGTGATGAAGGAAGACAATCGACGATCGAAAAAGGTGAGAAATGGATAGAAGAATGGGTAGGGCGGGATGCCCCAGGTGAATTGGAAGAATAGTATTGATAGGAGGGTGATGCAGAAGAAATATGGAGAAGTGGGGAGAAGAATGAGCCTCTATCCTCTACATTGGAACAACTTCTATGTCATCATATTGCCAAAAGAACTACGTCATCGGTCCTTATTAAAAATATAAGCATACGACAAAAGTAGAATGACATGAAAATTCATACTACGAATAATTGTCCATTGCTGAAAAACCAACCCAACGCAACATACAAAACTGTAATGCAATATGAGAAGGAAACAACCTCATTTAATAGAGGAAACAAGTATTTAACGCACATATTCAAACCAACGACGGTCAAGACGGTTGCACAAATATTTTGTTATCAAGCTGAAGAATTCCACATGTTCGTGATTGATGACAAGGGTTAAAAATGATGCCCCAAGCAAGGATACATGGAAGGGGAAATGATGATGGACACTATGTCCAAGGAGTAAGCTTTGTGTGTAACGAAACAACACCAGGCAACCAGATGTGCCCCAAATTACAAACGAAGCAAGCAACTAGCTTTGCGAATGATTGGGAATCGATGATCCGCAAGTCATTTGATCGATGAAGATGTAAAAAATCCAGTGGGATATGGAAAGAATACCATGCGTTGGACACAAGTTTGACCATGATAATCGAGTTTACCGATTTTTATAAGTTTTATCATTTTTAGGGTTTTGTGGAGAATTTTGCTTTGTTTTTGGATTTTGGATATATATATTTTTGTTTTTTTCTCATATTTTGGTGGATGGTGGACGCGTAGAAGAAAGTAGAAGAATCGAAATGAAGTGCCCAAATGCAAGAGAAATGCCCGGGGGAAGAAAGGATGGACAAGTGACAAATAATGCCCCTGTATAATGGAAAAATTAGTAGAATAATTTTTAAAATAATTATTCAATGGAGTGCGGAGAAGAAGAAAATTGCCTAGGAACAATAAAAATTTCCCTAAGGAGAAGAAAGGGGTACCAGGATGGCAAAAATGACCCAAAGACGATGAAATAGGAAAGAAAAATAATTATTTAAATAAAATAATCATTTTCAATGAATAGAAGAAGAATTAGAGTGATCCGCGATTAAGGCAAGCTTCCAGGCATCACGAAGAGAAAAAATGGGTTGATATACCCCACCCGAGGTGGGGTAAATCATCGCAACTAATTCACTTCTTGACCTCTTCCAAATTTTTACTACGAGACCCCAGATAGCGATAAGGATGATGGTGAGAGAGCATGAGACCACCGAGAGACACGCCAGCGAGTTCGGGAGTATGCCGACACACTGCGATGGACGCTTCATGAGTAGCTTGACCTCCTTTGTCAATTTTGTCATTAATGCTCATAATTAATGCTTAGAAGTAGTAATTAGGGTGGTCTAGTGTAGGCACGTATGCGTGGGGGCACAGTGTCATTTTGATGGCACAGTGCACCCTTAGAGTGTATGCGCTCATGCTTAAGCGCCAGGGGCGTATGTGCACACGTGCATACACACTAAAAACATAACCCTCACATGCGCATACACCTTGGGTGCATGCGTGCACTGCGCATGTATCCACATGATGGTGCACATACGCAGAAGTACATGCACGCACGCACAGTGCCATATAGATGATAGCACGGGACCTTGGATGTGTATGCGCGCATGCGCGTGCATGAATTTGGAGGTGCACATGCACACTAGGGAGTAGCGCATATGCCCAAAAGGGCGTGCGAGCACCTTAGTTAGATGAAGTATTGTGTAGAAAAATGCTAAAAGGGATGGCACTTAAAAGAAAAATTAGGATTTTTGGGTTAACCCTGAAAAAAGATAGGTAGGACTTAGAATAATTGTTAGTATATGACATTCGGATTGATTTTGCAAAGACGTTTGCTAATTCTACAGACACGAGAGCGTCATACTCGCATCGTGGAGTTGGGGAGCATAGCATCGCCACATGATCGACGCGTGATGGGGATACTCCAGAGGTAGTGGGCCCAGGCCCCGTAGCCCAAATGCCTTCCATCACACTAGATCATGGACTTTTGACCACGCTAATTGAGCAGTGGCACAACAAGAGCCAATGCTTGAGCTCCCGACGAGAGAGATGACCATGACTCTGGAGGACGTATGGCGGATCTGACACGCACATGCCCATCATAGGGCACGTTAATTAAGTAAACTAGCGATGGGACAACTTACTACGGCATTGAAGGACCTGTTCGATCGTGACGATATACCCCATGAGGGTATGACAATTGCTTTACATAAGTGTATAGCGGACTGACCTTACACCGGGGGCCCCTTTATGTGATGTATCTTATTAGTGGGTTTTGGCTCACTAATAAGATAGGGACATCGTTTTCTATGGGCTTGATGACACTTGTTTATGGGATCTTCGGTGGTAAGTGATATTGTTGGGGCCATTGCATACTTGGCATATTTATCTTTGGGACCTTTTCTTGATTGCCAACCACCGTCGGAAGACGGTGGGACCAACCTTCTTGCTGCAGATTAGGCTTGGGACCATATAGCCATCGGGCGCCCCATAGGTGCATTACATGCTCGAGTCTGGAGGCCGATATACATGGCTTGGGCTGCGGTAGGTGGGGATGTGCGTGAACATCTAGGTAGCATGTTTCACTACGGACAAGATTTTGATTATCTACTTGATCGAGATGTGATCAGAAGCCCTACGGTCAAACATTTAGTGGCGAGAGGATGTAGTAGAGCTCGGTGTATATGTGCGGTGGAGCACTTCATTCTTGGCGATCGTAGTTATATCACATAGCTATACTGGGGTGGATCATTGTCGGCATCAATTAGGCCAAGTACAGGGAGTTCCGTAGCCGGATATATGGTATACACACCAAGACGTAGAGAGCAGACCATGGGGCCCATGCATATAGGTGGCACAAGCCCGAATCAACTTTTCATAGGTGGTTCCACGGCCATGGGACCCAGTGTGATAGATGATTAGGGACCCGGGCACAACACTTGATTATTGGCGGTGGAGTGCGTTACTATTCTACCATGGCACCTAACTATTCCGGATGAGGAGTGGGCAGCAGGTATCATGCCACCGTCAGAGATCCCGTATAGCAGTGATGAGGGAGATGACGTAAGAGCCCGTGGCCCCGATGATCCATTGATGGGCAGCCTCATGATGGCCAGGGTCATGCATCGGTGCAGGGACAGAGGCAAGGTCCTAGACTAAGATTGCGAGAGTAGGAACAGGCTGCCAGATAGGCACCGGGACAACCACCAGTGCAGAGATACGGAGTCCAGCACACGCACATATATAGGCATAGATACGGGGCCAAATCTGGGTAGGCCATAGGTTCACATACCAAAGCCATGAGCCCTTGTGGTACCACCAAGTGGCAAAGAAAGCTACACTACGGCAACTTGATTATAGTAGGTTATAGGTTGAGAGGACCATGCCCAAGCTCGAGCAGTGGCGATTACAAGCAAAGCGAGGATCGGGAACAAGCTCGGGTTATGCAATGTGACAATAGAGTGGGACAGGACCTAGCCCAGCAAGCGATGGTGCTACTCACTTCCAGCAGATATAGTACGTGGCAGCCACAGATGGCTCGGGTGATGAGCCTACATCAACATATTCAGGCTTAGTACTAGTACTTTGCGTGGTACTTGAGAGAGAGACAGTGCAAGAGAAAATGAGTCATGGGTTAGGCTAAGTTGGTCGGGTATTATCGGAGGTAGCATCATTCGGATGCACGAGATGGGACAAGCTGTGACAGCTGGGTATATAGAGACTTAGCCACATGGCGGGCCGAGCCTCTATTACTATGAGATCATTATACTACGAGGTAGTCCCACGGTGATCGTTGAGCACCTTCTTATAGTCGGCGAATGAGTAGGTCGACTAGATCGAGAGGGGAGAGGCCTCAGGCTTCGGTGGATCAGCCACGGGGGCCACCTGCCAGACCGAGCGGAGCACATGCCATGCCTCTACCACAGGGCAGGCTAGCCAGCCCATCCGAGGGCTCGAGTCATCTATGATCCATATTGTATTCATTCTTTGGCCTCTTGATGAAGGCACATAGTACCATTTTTGATGTACAATATTCTTTGTGTAGAGTATTCTTTTGACATATGCCTCTTATGAAGGTAGTTGTATCTCTCGATCGATGTATATATCATCTCTTTTGTACGCCTCAAATGAAGGCTTTTCGATGTATAGTACTAATGTATATCCATTTTTTTTATACGGATATATGACACACATGTATATAGATGGACACTTTTTGGACTTGATACACGTGTTTATGAGATGATTGCACATTATTGTTGTATTTGATTACATTTTTATGGATGTGTTATGATGTTATACGATTCTGTATTTCCATGTATGTGCATCTTGATGTTTTGATGTATCACATGTGCTCTGCTTGCTAGATGATAGATCTGTAGATGATATCAAATGTATTTCTTATGTGATGTTGTAAATGTAATGGACGGGATGATATGATGATATTGGTGTGGAGGGGGGGATAGATTTGTGATCATGCGCAACCCCTCTTGCCCCCATTTGATGATACGATATGTGATGATTAGCTTAGTATACATGCGTGATGTAAGACTTAGCATTTTGTTTATATGTGATCTATAGATGATGTTAGATGTGATGATATTGATGAATATATGATGATGTGATAACACAACAAATACACATGCAACAAACAAACACAAGCAAATGCTAATAGATCTAATCAAAAGAAACAAATAATTAACATAACAAAGAACCACTTATTCACCTTGGCATGAAAAAAACACACTTCATATGTACAAGTAAGAATAAATCTAATCTAAGCAAGACAAGATAAATCTTAAAAAAGCATGTCTAAGCCAATACAAGACTATACAAATGCACAACATGAAAGAACTATACAAGTAAACAAGCAAAGTAGGAAGCAAGACAAATCGAGTAAACTAAAGCTATGTTTTTGCATGAGATTCCTTTTGTGGAACATGTTTCTATTGTTTTGAATTTTTGAAACAATTTTCTATTATTTAGGGTTTTTGACATGTTTTGAATGTTTTTGTGTTTTTCTTGATTTTAGAAGTTGGACTAAATGTTTTTTACGAATCTATGTAACCGAGAAACGTGGATGCCCCAAAGTGTTAGATGGGGAATATATAAGGGCAAGTGCCACGTGTGTATAAACAGGAAGGTGAAGTTACGAAATGCCCCCAACATTGGATGGGAGATAGACAAAGACCATTCCTTCACAGACTAACAAGAAGGGAAAAGTCAAATCAAGGCTTGGTAAGAACGGGTTCACGGGGGAATCTCGGATGCGAGATGCGGGACTATTCCTAAGCTAAGTAAAAGTATCCCTTAGACATAAGATGCTTGTGAATAACGAATCCTCCCAAGGCGCCGGAAACCGGTTTTACCAAGGACCTACCCAAAGTGCCACAATTGCGTGGTTTTCACATATGGATGACTGTTTTTCTTTTCTTTTTCGATTTTTTTTTTTTGTATTTTTATATTTTACACTCTGCGCTATGTTTAAGCATAGAACCGCTTAAGGTGCATGGAATTCATAGGCTTACGGAGCTCATCACCATTGGGGTGGGCAAGTTTGTATGCTCTGTGCCATACTTGGCCACAGTGACGTATGGTCCTAGCCAATGTGGTTCAAACTTACACTTCTTCTCTCTTTCTACCCGTGTGTTGAACTGATTCTCTTTCATAACCAGATCACCAACCTCAAACTGACGAGGTATGATTCATTTATTGTAATTGTGAGAGACTCTGTTCTGATACACTTTAAGATGATTCAAGGCGTGGATACGCTTCTCATCCAGTAGCTCCATTCTGCTAGTCTAGCCACTTTGTAATCCTCATCCTTATCCAAATAATCTCTAAGAGAGACTCTTAGGGAAGGAAGTTTGATTTCTAATGGGATGATGGATTCCATTCCGAACACCAGGGAATATGGTGTCGCACCAGTAGGAGTGTGAATAGAGGTCCTATAAGCCCAAAGAGCTTGGTGGATTTACAAATTCCAATTACAACATGTTTTACTCACCATCTTCTCCATGATGCAAACCAAGGTCTTGTTAGTAGCCTCATTTTGTCCATTACCTTGGGGGTAGTATGGTGTGGACCACTTTAATCTTATCTGAAACCGATGACAAAGGTCTTTCATGGTTTTGTTCTTGAAGGATTTTCCATTATCAGTAACAATAGCTGTAGGAATGCCATACCGACAAATAAGGTGATTCATGATAAACTTTGAGATCTCGAGAATATATTACATATGTCAAAAGAATATGTTCCACCCACTTGGTAAAGTATTCATTAGCTATAATTATGTGAGTGTGACTTTCAGATGAAGTAGGAGTAAGCTTTCTTATTAAATCAAGTCCCCATTTGGAGAAAGAACATAGGGTGGTGATGGTTTGCAATGCTTGTGATGGAGCATGGATGAAATTTCCATACTTCGACAGAGTACATACTTTACGCGTAGTTGCAGTAGTCATTTTCCATGGTAGGCCAATAGTATCCCACTCTCAACAATTTCTTAGCCAAAACCATCCCGTTTGTGTGAGCTCTACACACCCCTTCATGCACCTCTTTAATCGTTTGGACTGACTTTGTCGTATTGAGACAACATAATAGATTCCCATCATAGCCACGACGATAGAGTGTACCTCCTAAGAGAGTATAACGGCTATCTCGGCGGATAAGGCTTTATTTTTTAATACGAGATATGTCAGGGGGAATGTGTTGTCTTTAAGGTAGGTAAAAATGGGTTCATACCATGGGGAATTGGGACCAACAACTTCACAAGCTAGACAAGATTTCGGCATGTAATATGTAGGCTAGCGTAGATTCTCCCCAAAGAAGGGCATATCATTCCTTTCCAGAGGAATGCGTAACATAGAACCTACGGTTGCCATAGCATCTGCAGATTTGTTTTGTGCTCTTGGAATTTGTTCAAATGTGATGTGCACAAAATACTCTTTCAAAGTTTCAACCAACTTCTTATAAGGGATGAGTTTCTCATCTTTAACCTTGTACTCATCATTGACTTGCTTGATGATTAATTGTGAATCACCAACGATCTTGACATGACGAATGTTCCATTTGATGGTGAGCTTCATCCCAGTGATGAGTGCCTCATATTATGCAATATTGTTTGTGCAAGGAATCCAAGGCGAAAGCTTGAGGTATGGGATCACCAGAAGGAGTGATGAGTACCACACCTATCCCTTAACCATGAAAAGTTAAAGATCCATCAAAGTGTACTTGCCACATGACAGATTCCTCAATGTATAGTAATGAAGTATCTAGAAAATCCAAATTCAAAGGTTCAATCCCTTGTAAAGGTGCTTCTGCTAATTGATTAGCAAGTACGTTCCTTGACTGACTTTTGGTGCACAAACTCAATGTCAAATTTGCTTAGTAGAATGATCCAATTAGTCATTCCGCCGGTAAGAGCAGGTTTAGATAGCAGGTATTTGAGCGGGTCAACTTTTGATATGAGCTTGGTTTTAGTATTTAGCAAGTAATGGCAAAGTTTTGAAAAGTAAAACTGACAACCAAGCAAGCTTTTTCAATTTGGGGATAATTAAGCTCATAAGAGATGAGGGTACGACTGAGGTAGTAGACTAATTTTTCTTTGTGACTAAGGTTGTATTGGGTGAGCAACACACCAATAGCAAATTGAGTAGCAGAAATATACTAAAGGAGTGGCTCACCAGGATTTGGTGGCATGAGGACAGGGATTGGCCAAATATTGCTTAAGCAAGGTGAAGGCATGTTGTTGCTCTAGTCCCCAGATAAAGGTAACATCCTTTTTAGTAGATGAGTGAATGAATGGCATTTATCGGTAAGTTGGGAAATGAAGCGGCGAATGGCTTGTATCTTTCCTTGCAAGCTGCGTAGTTACTTCATGTTTTTAGGAGGAGGCATCTCAGTAATAGCAAAAGCGTAGCCTTGGTGAACCTCAATCCCTCTTCGTGATATAATGAAACCAAGCAATTTTCCTGATAGCACACCAAACACACATTTCTTTGGGTTCAAATGGACCTTGTACTCCCGTAGGTGTTCAAAGATACGCCACAAAATGGTAGGGTGATCTTCCCTTGTCTTGGATTTCAGAGGATATCATCCACATAGTCTTCCATGATGTCATGGATCATATCATGGAAAATCACCGTCATCACTCTTTGATATGTTGCTCCTACATTTTTAAGGCCAAATGACATCACCTGATAATAGAATGTACCCCAAGGAGTCGTGAAAGTTGTCTTGTGTTGATCTTCATCGGCTATCTTGATTTGATTGTAGCCTGAAAAGCCATCCATAAGAGATAGCATTTCATATCCTGCGGTTGAATCAACGATCATATCAATATTAGGCAACGGAAATCATCTTTAGGGAATTCCTTATTTATGTCTCTGAAATCCGTATAGATTATGATCCCAATAGGTTTCTTCTACACATGAACAATATTTGATATCCATTCAGAGTAATCAATGGGTTGAATGAATCCTGCTACGAGCAATCTTTCCATCTCTTCTTTGACTAGGAGGGCTACTCTCGGGTGCATCTTTCTAAGTTTTTTCTTGATAGGCTTAGCATCTGCGTGCACAACTAAGTTATGTACTACCAAGGTTGGATCCAAGTCGGCATATCCTTATAGGACCATGCGAACACATCTATAAATTCCTGTAGCAACATGGTGAATGTTTTCTATTCTTGTGCTGAGAGTGAAGCTCCCATTTGACAATTTTAGGGTCATCTTCTATGCCAATGTTTACATCAATGGTCTCTTCTACCAGTAATTTTGACAAATCCTCCATACACGTAGGATCGGGAGGAAGGTTGAGATCTTCGTCCAAGGATGTCTCTATGAGATTTTCATCCTTGGTGTGGTCACTTTTATTGTCCTTTGATTTTTTTACTTGTTGGTGCCGGGCGCCTCAAGAGGTTTTCACTGTGCGACCTAGACTTTAACTTTTTCTAAGGCTTTTCATTGGAACTTTTTCCCTCACTTTTTCTTAAATTTTGCTAACCACGAAGCTCAGCTTCCTCTCCAAAGTAGGCATAGGTATCTAAGTCAATGTAAAAACCCTTTTTGTGATCTCCAACGAGGAATGTATCATGCACACCCATGAACTCAGTGATGGCTTCATCATTTTCGAACACCTCTAGTGGTATGTGAAGTTGTTGGTCACATTCGATAAGGCAAGGGTAAACAAGGTCAACTGTAGGTTTGTGGGGTTATGGTAAGGACAACAGTATTCACGAATAGGTTTGTAGAGGCAAGATCCTCGTATTGGCTACAATAGGAATTTGTATCACTGTCTAAATGGTCAGAGCTATCCTCACGTTCAGAGAAGGTAACATCTTGATCATTGGGATGTGCCCCATAGGGTCTAATTTCGATGCCATACCTTTCTATTTTAAAGTGCGGGAGAGGGAGTGGCTCCCTCGGCCCTTGTTCATTCTTGCCACATCCTAAACCTTTGTAGCCCATGGAATACATCATGCGGCTAGACTTTTCATATCCAGGGATCTGGTAGCAAGTAGGCTGGGTATCTTTTGGGACCCAAGTCATAGGGGGGTCTAACATTTTTCTTCGGGCAGCATTCCTCCAGAAAAAAATGACCGATAGTTTGTTCATCCTAAGGCCGTCTGAAACGGTAGTTGGGTCAACCTCTAGTTTTTGGTGATAAAGACAAGTTGGACACTAAAAGAGCTTGTTGAATGTTGTATTCTCCACAACCATATTCTAAAACTTTCATCTCCCAAGAGTCAAAAGGAGAGGTAGATGTGGAAGCTTCACGAGCACATGAACTGAGAGAGTCAGAGTCTACCCGTGATTCTATAGCTTGCATGAAGGGGAGGCTATGATATCGGTAGAGGGACATGCATATGTACCTCTGCGAGAAAATTTGTTAAGGGCTCTGCAATGAGCAAATGGTTTTGGGTCTCCCTGTATCGTAATGGTGTGTCCTTTATGCTTCAACTTAATGCACTGGTGGAAAGTTGAAGGTATGACTGCATGGCATGAATCCATGGGTAGCCGAGAAGCATATTATATGGAAGCTCCAAGTCTAAGACGTGGAACTTTGTATTATAGCAAGTAGGTCCAACTTCCATTAAGTAATGTGATTGTGCCAGCTGATTCCCTTTCCGTGTTGTCGTAAGTGGTTATGGTAATGATTTGGGACTCTAGATCTTCTTCTGTGTGTCCCAATTGTTTGATAAGTTTCAATGTGCAAATATTCAAACCTAATGTTATCCACAAGCACCGCTTGATATTTTACAGTAACAAAGACTTTTATGTATAGGGGAAGATTATGCATGGGATCCTCACTAGGAAGCTCCTTGTGACTAAAGGAGATATACTCAGTTGGTGCAATATTTGCCACTACTGATAAGATGTGAAGGGTCTACTTCAGTGGTACTCCTGACCCTTGGAGGGTTTTATACAAGATGTCTTTGTGCACTGTGGATATCTTGAGAAGATCCAAGATTGAAATCTTGGCAGACATCTTCTCGAGTTGATCTAGGAGGTTATATCTACCATCTTGTGGGGTCAATGGAGAGGGTTCAGGGATCGTGAGATGGGCATGCCTTGTTACCGCAACATAATCCTTCCCTTTGATCCAGATGGTATTCACATGCTCATTAGGAGAGCGGATACATCCAATGAGTGAATCATAGTGGTTATTGTCAGTATTGGTATATAGATAATTGGCCACTCTATAACTCTGGGATGACTCTCCTCGATCGGATTTTTCTCATCTACCTTTCCATGTCTAGGGAATGGTTCCTTATAGATTCCCATCTTTTCGTTTGGAGTCTAGGTTTTTTCGGGGTGTCGACTTCGATCTCCCCATTATCAATGAGGTCCTGAATGTAGTGATGAAGCCGTAAGCATTTGTCCATTTTGTGCCCTTTGACACGATGTAGATCACAATATTCATGCTCCTTGTACCATGTAGGCTTGAACATTGTCGTCAAAGGGTTGTTTACGAGTGCGTTACCATGTGAGCCGCATCTAATTATTTCAATATGACGGACAAAGGCTCATTAAGTGGAGTGAAAGTTCAACGTTTGGGTGGTGGTTGAATGGTTCCTTTGGTCGAGTTTAAAGGTTGACCAATTTGGATCATTTACACACACTTGGAATCCGTAATTCCGTCTCCTACTACGTTCTTGTTTTTGTTGAATATCTTCGGCTTCTCCATAGGTTTAACACTTTGATTATCCTTGGAGTGTGGTTTAATGGTCCCTTTGGCAATAAGATCCTTTTCTATCTGAACACCTATTTCAATAACCTCCTCGAAAGTGCGAACACAATACATTTAAGGTGAAAAGTGATGTCTGGATTCAGATTGGGCACAAAAATACTTACTAACTATTTTTCAGGGAATGAGCAAGGGAAGTGATTGGCTATCCCTCTCCACCATTGTAGGAAGTTGGTGAATGTTTCATTAGGGATTTTTTTGGTGCCACATAAGTCTGTCATGGTGATATCACTTTCAATATTATACGAGAAGTGTCGTACAAACCTCTCTGCTAGTTCTGGCAGTAAAAATGGATCCCCGAGGCAAGCGAGTAAACCACTCCAAGGCTTGACCTCCTAAACTCTTGGGAAAGAGTCGTATGAGATAATTATCACTATAGGCCACTTCTTGACATGCCATGTAAAAATATTTTACATGATCTCGTGGATCTCCCTTCCTCTATATTTGTTGAATTTATTCGGGAAAGGTTGAAGTGTCATAGCTTTGTCAAACAGATGGGGACACAATTCTTCATATTGATACTTTCTAATGCTTCCCACACTACTCTCTTGGAGGCTTACGAGTGTTGCTTTCATGGATTGTACCTCTTGTGCGAGTAATTGTTCTTTAGTGGGGGAAGCAGGGATATACACCCCACTCTAATCTGTACCATCTCCTCCTAGGTTTTCCCTCTGAGGTTCTTCGATCTTAACCTTAGGCTTTGTCTTTTGTATGTTCTTGCTTGTTCCTTTTTGTACATGGGAGGTTAGCAAGGCCAATTGTCGACTAAGGTTACTAATTTGTTGCGTTGGATAGTGACTTCCTCTTCCAAAGGTTCCTCTTCTTCTTCATCTTGAGGGGGTTCTTCAACATTTTCATGTTCTATCCTAACCCTACGTGGTATTCTAACAAGAGGTATTCTATGTCCCACAACATTATTGTTTGCACGCATTGGAGGTTGAAACCTCGCCCATGCATTAAGATATCATCCATATTTATAAGGGATCATTCTTCCTCATTTGTATCATTTGCAGGTGGGATGGTTTATTGGTCGATGAGGAAATTTAGACCCTAACTCCACCATGCACGTTAACGCCCTATCCTTGTTCCTGAAAAGGAACTCATCTAACAAGGTAGGATCGAAATAGAACTCTGCATGCGGGATTCTAGTTCATCGCCACTATGATCTACCATTTCGTCAACTTCTTTCTCCGTGGAGAACAAAGGCCCAAAATCATCTCCTATGAAGGGGTTTGACCCTGTTGGTTTGATGCTTCCCAAATTTTCATTCATTCTCGCTTCTAATGTTTGTCTTTTCATCTCTAACCTTGTTTGGGAGACATGACGTGCAATAATTTTCACTAAGGTGTTTGCAAATGTTTTGAAATATTTTCTATCAAACCTAAGTGAACTCGTGAAAAGAATGTTAAGAATATGAATGAGTATAATGAATGTTCAAAATACCGATGTGACACAATGATTTCCTAAGAATGCACAATTCAACAATGATGTAACGCGTTTAGTACCAAGCCAATGAATTTAATGAAATACTTCCTATGTTTGTTTCAAAGAGGTATTCAGTGTCATAAGATATTTAACAAGATGTCCCTACTTATGTCGAGTTTAAAGATATGAACAAGGTGTAAGTAATAACAAAAAGTTAATGCGACCTCCTAATAAAGTATACTAGAAGCAAGCCCTAATCCGATCAAGACCTATACTTTGAAAAGTGTCAGTTATAATTGTGAGTGACACACAATGTCACCGAGATATGTTGACCAAACTTTGCAAGAAAGTAAGGTAACAATATCGAGATGATATTGATATAACACACACAAGTCAGTAACACTACACACTTTTCAAAATCAAGGTGATAATTGGAATCAAACTTAAGGTGTCAAGTATACCTAAGAATTGTTAAGGTGTGTATAGCGTAACCTTACAATGTAGGTATTTAGGTCAAGTTTACAAGAAACAAGATGTAAATATCACAATTGTAGTGACACGATATAAACAAGATAACCGTTCTAAGGAGAATCGAGGTGATGAACCAAACCTAACTACAATAGTGATCCTGACCTGGATATCAAGATCACAGATGACAACCAAAGATAAGATTAATGAAATGTCCTTACTTATGTCGAGTTCAAAGATATATGAACAAGGCACAAGTAACAACAAGAAGTTAATGTGACCTCCACACAAGGTATACAAGAAGCGAGCTCGAATTCAATCAATACCTATATCTTAAAAAGTGTGAGTTACAATTGTGGGTGACACAACAATGTCACCAAGATATGTTAACCAAACTTTGCAAGAAAGTAAGGTATTAATATCAAGATGATATTGATGTAACACACGCAAAAAGGTAACACGAAGCACCTTTCAAAATCGAGGTAGTAACGAAGTCAAAACTAAAAGCTTAAGGTATAACTAGGAATTGTTAAAATGTGTGTAGCGTAACCTTACAATGTGGATATTTAGGTCTAGTTTACAAGAAACAAGACGTAAATATCAAGATTGTAGTGATACGATACAAACAAGATAACCTTTCTAAGGAAGTTCAAAGTGATGAATCAAGCCTAACTATGATGACGATCTTGACTTGGGTATCAAGATCACAAAGGCTACCAATGATATAAATACATCTCCACACACTTTAGACATTTAACTAACCCAGCAAACATGGATGGGTGTAAACGGACAAAAAAGTGGTGAAACAATCAATTGATAACGTAGAGGTAGTCACTCTTCTTTTGATCAACAAAGTGTCAAAAGAAAGTGAAGGAAGTAGATCAAATGGGGTGAAAAATGTTGACCTCACTTCAGCAAAGTTTCGCCTTACCTTAGGGTAAGTGAAAAACTAAGCAAAAGTAACGCGTCACATGTTTTGTGATGAAATGATGGCTCACAACTCAACACAATTTTGAAATGGTCAAAGTGGGCTCCTGGCCAAAGAATATTTTCCTAGGTGGTTCTCTCGCCCTAGGTGTTACAAGTTATCTAAGGGCGGACACGATTTCCCCAAAAATTCACACTGACTAATTTGGGAGTATCTCAGCTTTTCCCCCTTCAAGTACAGTGGGCAATAAATGTGTCCATCGTGTACATTGATAAGGGTCGTGATACGGACAACTTGCAATGTTAAACTCATAAGGTAATACTAGCCAAGTAGGTAGTGCGGAGCACTTCCCATTTTGTCCACAAGGTTCCCTCTTGTGTGGACTACTTTGGGGTTCCTGGTACCACCCCCATTGTTGTAGCTTAAGGCATTATGCCAAAGGGGTTATGTTCTAGTTGAGTGGAGAGGGACGTACCCTTTTCCAAAACCTACAATACAATGTTTTGAATGTGTTATTCTTTTTATCTTTTCAATTAGATGTGGTTTGTTTGAACACCTTTTGGCAACCTACACGATAAACTGTATTAGAAGTTTTATTTCATCTCGACTTCTCCTTTCTTTGACTAGCATTTGTTTGGTCGTGTGCAATAGATTAGTAGTTTTCCATAAAAGAAACAAACATCATTTCTGATTCCCAAGATCGTCTGAGGAGGCAAGAGAAGAGCATACGTGGTGTTTTTCTAAAACAAAATAAGCAGATATCAAATGGAGAACATGTGCACAAATTTTAACTCATTTCTACTCAAGTATGAATAATTCTTAACATTCTCAAAGTGATCACAAGACTTAAGAATCATTTCTAATTCCCAAGATCGCCCAAAAGGATGTGAGGGAATAGAATACGTGATCTTATTCTTTTCAAACAAACATGTCAAGTTTAACTATTTGAACAAAAGTATATAAACAAACTGTATAAAATGAATCATTTAATTAGATAAACCCTGAAACAAGTTAGCACCTTGAGATACAAAATTTTGACAAATCTGAAACAAGTATGCTAATTTATACCGAGGCACTGTGCGCAGTTTGAGCATGTGCACGTGGGGTAGGGTGTGTGCATGCCTCCGAAGTTTTGTAGAACTAGCAATGTGCCTGTCTTTACAGAGAGGAGACATGCTTGCGCCAAGATTCAGCCTATGGACTGGGACAGAGACGTGTGCATCAACAAGAGGGAAAACAACGCTAGAAACAAAAGAGTGTGTATGCACTAAGGAAGAGGCATGTGTGCCTTTCGTAATTTTAAAATTGTCAATGTACTTGCGCTACCCAAAGGGTATATGTGCTTAGGATGCAAGGCGTATGTGCCGGAGGAGAAGCGTATGTGCTAACGGGGTAAAACAGAGCTGAAAAATTACACAAGGCATATGTGTTGGCCGAGAGGCATCCGTCTTAAGCGGTAAAAGATAGCATATGCGCTACGAGATGGGTGTGTGCGCCAATATAAGGATGCCTGCAATAATATGACAATTTTTTCATCAGAGTGAAAGTATTGTCGACGATGCTAAAGCACATGCACACGGGATGTGGTGCCTACGCATGGGTTAGCGTGCCTACGCACTTTGCTTTTGAGTACCTACGCGCCTCCCGCAAAGAAAAATGCACTCGGTTTGATGACGTCAAAATCTGATCAAATGACACAAACAAGCACAAAGTGTTTCAAATTTTAGCATATTAGTTCAATAATGATAATAACTCTTCCAAAGGCATACAAATTATCAAAAGACATACAAATTATCTATGTGCATAAGGAGGAGTTAGTAAAAACAACACAAATTGAACTAAAATGCTAAGGGACAAGGTCCCACTAGGCGTGCAAATGTGTTCATGGTTTTTTCCTTCAAGCTAAGTTAGATAAATGAGAACTACCACCTAAATAGTTCTATAACAAAGCTAAATCAAAATCTAAGCACCATCAAGATAAGAGCTAAGCAAGATCAATACTAAACATTATGCATTAACTTTGAACTAAGATCAAACTAGCATGCTAAAGTATTTAAAACCTCTACTCTTTTAGATGACCAACAAAATCAAATGGACCTATGTAGATTCAATGGTGATCAAAGTTGATTGTTTGATCTTCAAGAAATTTAGGAATGGGAGCTCATCAAAGAATGGTTACAAGATCCCTTTGATTATTCCCATATGACCCAAGAACTTGGCTAGAAAAATGCAAGAAATGAGGCTTAGCTCTTCCAATGGTGAATTGCTCAAGAACAAAAAAAGGCTTATAGTGTATTTGTTATATGCTTGATTTTGTTTTCTCGAGGTTTAGGTGTGTGTAAAAGTAGGAGGATGGATCTTTATATAGCTTAATGGATAAAGGAATCACTACATCCTCTTGCATGTGGGACAATAGAGATGTAGAGTTAGTTATGGATAAGGAGGATTTAGAAGGGGTTAACTTTAGGAGAGTTTAACTTGTCCCTTAGTGACTCATGTGGATAAAGGGGGTTTATTAATTAACCAAGATGATTAATTAATAGATGTGCAAGCTTTTATAAGCTTTTTAGAGGAATATTAGCATGATTTAGACTATAGAAGGGGATTAAATCAAATAAATAATGATTTATTGATTTGATGAAAGGGGAAGCTAATTAATTAATAATAATTAATTAGTCTAGATAGAGAAGGAGGATTAATTAACAAAGGTCGTTAATTAGGGTATTTGTTGGATAAGCGACTTAATTAATTAGTGTAGTGTAATTAATTAACGACGATAGAAGAGAAGATGAGCGCTTTTGACGATATGTCATCAATTTGCGGGAAAGGAGATAATTAACGCAATTTAAGTATTTAAATTGCTCAGGCATAATTATAGGTGTCTACAGGACAACATGTGCACACACACACACACACAAAACTACATCCGGTCTAAAATGTAGTGCAACGCCTCGGTGATAAGTCCACTAGCTTGATGGTTGAGGTCGGGTCGACCCATTCATATGCATCTTTCATTTTTCTAGGATTTGATACTTCTCCTGCATTACAGTCATTCTCCAATTCATCGACGAATCTAGTGCAAATGTAAAAGAAGTACTTGAAGATACTTAGTGACCATACCAAATTCGATTCCGAGCATTTACGTTGTTTGAGCACCCAGATTGCAGACCAGGGCACCTCAAGACACTCCTAGCACCTATGTCATCTCGAGATAGTCAAGATCTACCCTTCGCGGGGGTCCTTGAGAGTTTGTCGCACCTCCATATTTTATTTCCAAATCGTGACACTTGAGTCTTTTCTCTTACTCTTCTCTTGCACATTAGGGTTTTATTTCATCTAGAATAATTTATTTACATTTATTTACTTTAGTTCATTTACAATGTTTTAGTCCTCCTAACTAGATTAACATTAATACCCTAATACCTTGTTTAGGTCAATTAGGACTATTTTTGTAAATCACTCATCAATTTACTGATAGTTAGATTCAATCCAACATGGATTAATCCTCACCCTCCAATTTTCCACTCAAAAATTATAAATTTGCACTCTCACCCTCCGTGAGGGTAATCTTTTTGAGAGGCCATCATCTTGCTACTTCATCTTTTGATCATCAATCATCAATCTTCATCCGCTCAAGCCTTAATCAAGTCATCAATAGTCTTCATCCAAGCATCTAATAACCAATCATCAAAGGAGAGGTGTTGTCCAATTCTTCCCACATCCAAATCAAGCAATATTTCAATCCATAAGTAAATCCACCATCAAGGAAGGAGAATTGCATGTTAGATGGTAAGTGCAGGTATAATTCTCCCTCTTTCCATCCTTGTTTGATTTGAGGTAGCAAATAGTAGTGTTAGTTTAGGATTTAAATCAATTTATTTCCTAGTTTGCACACTAACACCATTATTTGTCTACATTTTTTTGTGCCCATCGTGGGGCTTAACCCCCAAATATTTTTAATTTCTTGTTTATTATTATCTAAACACCAAACTTGTCCAAATGTCAGAAATTTTCATTATGATTTAACCCCTTAAATTTTGAATTTTCTAGTTATTCTTCTTTCAGCTACGTGCATTTACGACATGTTTCAAAGCGTGTTCATCACCCAAGTCAAAGACATATATCATAAAAAACACATTTTTTTGTTTGCTTTTGGTTCGTGCGTACGGGAACTATATCGATTCATTTGTACTCTCCCGTGGCGTGTATACCTCCGTATTAATGCATTTATCCTTCGACATTTTGGCTTGGCTTTTGTTTGCATGAAGATGCATTTGTCACTTTTCAGCGCTTTTACCTCTTGTTCTAGCACTTTGTGTAATGACTATTTGTGCAGGTTTAGTTCCCATATTTTTGTGCATTTACCATTAAACAGCGCGTTTGATGCTTATTTTGAAGTGTTTATCCTTTATAATAATGTCTCTATGTCTGTGACCTCTATCTTGTAAACACTCATGCTTCAACGCATTTAGATTTTATTTTAGCGTGTTTATCTTCTTAAACAACATGTTTTTCAGTCGACTTTGTTTTGCAGGGTTAGTAACATTTCAACGCTTCCACCCTATTTCAAAGTGTGTTCACGTCATGTTTTAGTGCATTTAATCTCGGCCTAGCACTTTTGTGTGAACTAACATCTATATTTCGGGTTTATACTTCAACACATTTATACCCTATTTCAACGCATTTGACCTCTGTAGTAGCGTTTATCCCAAAAATTTCTTTTTCATCTTAATATTAAGTATCGACTTACATATTTTTGTTTTTGTAACATTTTCTTGAATCTAACATTCTGTTTTGTAGGTTATCTATCTCAATCAAAGAAAAATCCATCATTTTTAGCTTACAAAATTTTTTTTTAATCCAAAACTACTAACCCCTTTGTTTTGTAGCACATTTGTCCAAGAATTGGGGTTATTTTCCAAACTACTAATCCACTTTTTTACAGGGCCTCCTCTTGAAGACCCCTTTTGCATTTTTTAATCATATTTTTATCATTTAAAACATTTTTTTAAAACTTTCTATCTTGCATCTTTCATCTTTGCATGTTTGCTTGTTAAACCCGAAGGTTAGATTTCGTGTATGCTCTCCTCTCGCGTCCCTTGGACACGATCTTGAGGATCAAAAGTGGTCCACATTCTTCCCTTTTTCATTTTTAGGGGCAATTTGACATGGATTTCATCACCATGCACTTGTCATAGTCCTAGGGGTCTCGTGACCATGGGCTTCATCTCCATGCATGTAAACACACCCCGTGTTCCGGCGGGGTATACAAATTCAAGGACAACTGTTGTTATTGGCTAAACGTCTACATGTTTTAAGCATGATGTGAAGTGAGGGGCTTCACGTCCCAACACCTGGCCTCAGACAACATCCTCATAATACATATTCGAGCCTCACGTACCGAAAGGTATATAGAGGACTCCCTTAGCAAGCCTTGTTTATCCTAACATAGGTAGCCTTCAGCCGCAATCAAGCTATAGTGCAGGGGAAGGAACCACCGAAGATTACTCGCTAGCCGATCACACATCGACGTAAAGGTGGGCCAGCTCAGTGAGCACCACTATCGTGTGTGGTATTGAAAGTGGGCTATAGCTTGTGTTGCACACCTACTTGATTACCAGGTATGACATGTGTGTGTGTGTTTGCTTACATATTATTTTGACCACACATTAATCAACTAATCAAACATTAATCAAATAATCAATCAAACCCCCACATCCAAACATAATCAAACCCAATCCATCCATCTAATTACCCCAATCTTATCCCCTTTCCTAATCCATTTCATCCACATTTAATCCCTCCATCTTAGTCCTCTCATACCTACATCCTATCTATACCCAATCTATTACTAAATCTTATCTAAACCCCCATCCTCATCACAGATCCCATCAAAGTCAAATCCCCATTCATCAACCTTTACCCTCCCACTTTGATCAAAACATATATACTACTATCTAATCTTTAAAAAAACAAATTATGACACTCACATCCTTTATCCAACAATCTCCTAACCCATCCCAAGTTGATCCCACCATCCTCACAACCATCCAAAATCTTAACCAACAAATTCTTGACCTCCAATCACATCTTAGCCAAACATCTTCTCAACCATCCTCCCTCACATCCACTTATGATAGTGAGGACCTTATTGACATTGATGCGATGATCCCTCATCTACACAACCAATCACACATAATTCTAAATTTACATTAGCCAACATCCCTAACCATCCTTCTTCCTCACACGCAATCGATTACATTGATTTTGATCAACTCCAATCATCCCCTTCCACCAATAAAGATCTCCTTTTCGAAATTTTCCAAACTTTAACCAACTATGATTCATCCACCACATCCACTTCCAATAAATCCAAATCAAAATCTACATCAAAATCTAAATCTAAACCAAAATCCAAACCCAAATATCCCAAATCACCACCACATCCTAGTGACCTTCTTTTACAATTTGCTAACCTATTATCTAAGCCTAATCCTTCATCACTACTATCCACCCCCAAATCCCCTATCAACCTATCTAATCCCCAACTCCCTCCCGTCAAAACATATCATAACTTACCTTATATATACCCATCCACATCCAACTAAGAACAAACCAAACCACAATCCTTATCCCCTAAATCACACCTTAGTCCTAAATCCTCATCATCCCAATCTCATCTCATGGACTTTCTCCTATATAGTCCCAAGTCCCCTCCTCTAACATCTACTTTGGCTCATAAGCCTTCATCACTTATATCCAACCCCATCCAATCAAGTGTAACTCCTAATTCACCCACATCCTCTTCATCTCCTAATCCTACTTCATAAAACGTGGCCCCTATGCCACCTTTATCCTCTCCATCCACATCTAATCAATCTACTAATCACCAACCTAATCCCAAACCATCCAATGTGACTCCTAAGTCACCTCAATCTCCCAAATCCAATGTGGTTTCCACACCACCCCCTCTACCTCAACTCAACCAATATCACCTAAATTCAACCCATCTCCCTCATCAACATCAACTCCACCCTTTACATCCACCCAATCTACCTCTCCCAAATCAACCAAATCCAATCCCAAGCCCAAATCCACTACCACTCCAAAACCAAACCAACCTCCTAACACCCCCAAGGCTAATCCTCCATCCAAATCCCAACCATCTAATCCACATCCTAAATCCACACTCAAATCACATCAATCCAATCGATCTTCTTCTATCCCACCCACTCCTACAGATATCCTACCTAACCCACCCCTTGTCACCCATGCCATCTCTCTTACTAACCTCAATCACCTTCACCTCCTTAAGTGAATCCTTTAATACCATCTTCCGTCATCTTAAAAATTTTTAACATGATTATTCACCCACCCATCAAACATCACAATTATAACCTTCCCAAGCCATCTTGGTATAGGGACCATTATTATTGTGACTTCCACCGCACCCATGGACATTTACTTAATTGATGTCTACAATTCCAATCTTACGTCCAAAACCTCTTTAACCAAAAAATTATTTTCCTTGTACCTCTTTATCCATCATCCTTTTATCCTCATCCTATACCTAACCATCCCCTATCCAAATCCCCATCCTCTCTTAAACCCCATCATCATAAACAATCCAAATCCGTTCCATCCCAACATCCTGAACCATCCACAAATCCAAACAATCCCAAAAATCCAAAACTCCCCCACCTAAACATCCAACCAAATCCAAATATAAGTTTGGCCTCTTAGCGGATGGTGATAACATCGCTTCATCCTCTTCCATATCCACTTCCTTCCATATAGTTGAAAAGATGTTTGCCAACATGAAACATTATGAACAAGGCATCCTTACTCCCATCACTCGTCCTCCCAACTCTGGAAAATCAAGCTTAGGCTATAAACCTCTCACTAACAATACCCAATCACAACCCAATCCTACCAATTCTCTTGATCATCCCATCAATCCATCTACCAATCCCCAATCCTCTAATTCCCCTACACATCCCAAACACCTAAAATCGGATTGAGCATTTAGGTTGTCCTTTACACACAAATGTTATTTCCTCATCCCTCCATCCTCATTCCAATCCAATCCATCTTCACAAGTACTTAATTGAATTAATCACACATGATGTAAGTCATTAGTACCTATTACACTTGTGTGACCTTGGTCTATCCTTACTATCAACATCCAAGAACAATCATATCTTAGAGATTCAATCACTTAATCACACATCTTAATTAACTTGTGGTGAGGACCCTTGGGTGCATCTTTTGAAACTTTAGCCAATGTCGTCACCGCTTTGTTTCCATCCCCCATCTAGCCACTTTGGTGATTCTTAACCCCTCGAGAGTTCGAGAGAGAGTGGAAGCTCTTAATGCTAAAAAAATCTAAATATGAAAAAGCAAAAGATAAAAAAACCAAAACATCAAATAAAATCCACCTCAAGACTCTCTCTAGGAGTGTTTCTAGCAACTCTATCGGTGGCTATGGACACTGGTGGCAGTAGAGAGAAATGTTGTGACAAGAATTAGATGCATCTTCGTTGGGGTTATGGATGCCTCAAATTTGGCAAATGGAGCAATGCACGACTTAACCTTCCATTCACCTTCCATCAGCCTACTTGACTTAATCAATCCCTATACATTGGATAGTTTGTATTTACATACTACCCATTCAGTCTTCACTTCAAGAGGTAATTAACCAATGCCATTACATACACTTTGATCTTGAAGAGACATAGGGCTCGTATGTTTCGTGTATTGCTTAGACCTTGATCACACTTTTAATCTAGGCTTACTTTTATTTTACATCATGTGCCTTTAAGCTAATCTTTTGTTCATCATCCATTCCAAAACATCCATCCTTTTCATCTATCATCCATAGGCAATTGATGATCTTATTGCTTTATCATATCCACCCTTTTGCTTCCTTTAACCCATCGTTATTATGACTTGGGGCAACTTTCTAATCCATTAGAGGCATCATCCCTTACTTTTTATTCTTCCTTACACTTGGGGGCGCAACAAACTACATTATCATCCATCATCT
Source organism: Taxus wallichiana var. yunnanensis (assembly GCA_018340775.1). Lineage (NCBI taxonomy): Eukaryota > Viridiplantae > Streptophyta > Pinopsida > Cupressales > Taxaceae > Taxus > Taxus wallichiana. The sequence continues at coordinate 381,663,032 of CM031239.1, read as the reverse complement.
CACCCTTTACTTGGGGGCCTATTTTATCCAATCATCTCATATCCTACCTTATCCAATCAAATATTCTTTATCTTATCCAAAATTATCCCTCTATCCCACATCCTTTGCCCTACCCTATAACATCTCTCATCCTATCAAACCTCCTTTATCCTATCCAAAATCATCCCTTTCTCTCACATCCTTTATCATATCCACAATATTCCCTTTATCCCGCATCCCTTATCCTATCTAACAAATCCCTTTATCCCACATCCCTTATCCTATCCAAAACCATCCCTTTAGCCCTAATCCCTATCCACATCTCCCTTGGGACTTATAGGAGAAAGTCACCTCCTTTCAACCCCACCCATCCCTATCACATCTTCATCCCACCACATCTAAACTATCTTAAAAATCCAAAAAAATCTTAACAATCCATAAAAATCAACAACACACATAAAATTTAAAACACTTTTGCATGCATTTTATGTGTGTGCTTGTTTGCTTGTTTATCTTTTTCTTGCATTTGCATCATATTTTGGCCGATGATATGAGGCCATTTTTTTCTTTTAGCACTTGGCTAATGATATGAGGCCACTTTTTTTTCTTTTATCACTTGGCTGATGATACAAGGCCACCTTTTATTTTATCTTTCTAGAGGTCCATTGATATGAGGACTCTCTTTTTGCATCAATATGTCCAATGATATGAGGACACATACATCTAAAAATTTAAACATCATACCATTGATGCATTTTGCTCTATGCCACGTCTTAATAAACTTGCTAATGATGATAATTGTGGGCACTTTACGATAGCACCAACCCTTTCAATCATCACTTAGCTTCATTATCTTTCATCAACCATCTAATAGCCAATCATCAAATCTTATTCATCCAATCAATCTATCTAATATTTTCAATCAACTCTATCAAGTCCTATCATCCAAACATCTTCACATCCAACATCCAACATCCAAAATCAAAATCCTTACCCCTTGACTAGGGCATCCAAAATCTAAATAATCAAAATCCAACATCCAACATCATCATCAATCCAAGATCCTATCTAATTCTCCCCGGGCCATCCAATAATCTAAAATCTCGTCATCCAACAATCGCTAACATCCAACATCCAAACTTCAAGCAACATCCAATATCCAAACATCCAAAACCTTTCCCCTTGACTAGGGTATCCTTAAAAGTATATAATATCCAACAAGAATCCAAACCACCCTACCCCTTCACTGGGGCATCATACATCCAAAACATCAACCCCTTTCTTTCGGGACATCAAAAACCAAAACCTCCTACACCCTTTTCATACATCAATGACTAGGACCTCCTATAGTTAACATCCTCTCATCTTCTCATCCTCTCATCCACAACCCCTTCATCTTTTCACTAGAGCATCTCTTCTCTTTTCAAGTGGTTACTCACCTCATTCCTCCTCGCCTACCCACTCGAGGGGCATCATATTACCATCCTATCATCTTCTACTTCTTCTTTGAACGATCATTGCTACGCAATAATCCTTCAAAGAGGGGAAAAATGTAGACACCTAAAATGTCTACATGACTAATTAACATTAATCATGTCCCGCATTTTAGCCTCATCACCATTTATCTACCACCAATCCATTTTAATTCATTCTCACTTTTATCATTCATCTAATATATCATTTCATCATTGATCCATTTATTCTAATATTTTATCATTTATCTAAATATTCCATTAAAATCCCTTTTATAACATCTATTATATATCATTAATCCTTTTATCCTATTTCATCCTTGATCCCTTTTATTATATCACATTATTTGAATTTAACATTCCTATGCCTCACTTACCCTAGTCTACACCTACACCTACCACTAGCTATTCCATGTAATCACTCATCATTAATTATCTTAATCACATCATTTAATCTAAACTAATCATGTGCACACACCTCTAAATCTAGAAGCTTCTCTATCTTTCCCTCTTATTTTCAAATATTCAAATGAATCTACACTATTCCATTGAATTTTTAATTCAATGGAGAGTCCTCACAAAATCTAGAATTCTCTACACAAATCCAATCCTTCACATTTGAAGCCTTGGCTTCAAACCAACATGGATTAATCCTTGCCCTCCAATTTTCCACTCACGAACTATAAATTTGCACTTGTCACCCTCCATGAGGGCAATCTTTTTGGGAGGCAATCATCTTGCTACCTCATCATTTGATCATCAATCATCAATCTTCATCCTTCAAGCCTTAATCATGTCATCAATAGTCTTCATCCAAGCATCCAAGAATCAATCATCAAAGGGGAGGTGTTGTCCAAGTCTTCCCACATCCAAATCAAGCAATCTTCCAATCCACAAGCAAATCCACCATCAAGGAAGGATAATTACATGCTAGATGGTAAGTGCAGGTATAATTCTCCCTCTTTCCATCCTTGCTTGATCTGAGGTAGCAAATAGTAGTGTTAGTTTAGGATTTAAATCAATTTATTTCCTAGTTTTCACACTAACACCATTATTTTGTCTACACCTTGACTATCCCCGCCTGTCATAGTTTGGTTATCTCAGGCTAAAATAGTTCTTTGTAACACTATTATTATAGTGAGTTTGGATTGCATCGGTGAACATAAACTAAGTAATAGGGAGACTCTTTTTTATTATGCTCACATGTCCATATATGTTAAATGAATTGTTCTAGTTCAAGATACAAGGATGTCATTACCACCTTCTCGTCCACTTGGGACTTAATGAAGATAAAAAAATCTTCATTGGTTTATCCATGTGATTGGATCATGCCCATTAAACTTTCACATTTCTAATTTTGGAATCATGTTCCACCATTGGCTTGAAGGTCCACCATTTTGTGCGGATGAGCCCCCTTGGTTGGTTTGATTTGGATTTAAGGGTGCATTATTTGGATCTAAGGGTGTATTGCTCGAGAACACATATGACTTGATGGGAATTAATGCCCATCTTCATGCTTGAAAGAGTACTCATCATATCCTTTCTCATTGATTCCAACCATGCATGCATTTTAGTCTTCATTGCTTCAATGTTACCTCTTAGTGCTTGAAGGTTGTCTTCAATATTATCTTTCAAAGTGTTTAAAGATCGTGGTAGATGTCCTCCTTGCCATATTATTAACCCTTTCTTGAAGTTGGTTAAATGTCTATGATATTCTAGAAGATGAAGTTTCCAAATCCATATCTTCCTTGTTTGGAGTAATTCTTGGAGTGGTTTGACCCTTCCCTTGACCTCAAGTCAATCTTTTGTTCATGCAATGTAGGGTTTGGGTCTTTGGATACAAGGATTAGGATAAAAATTTAGGGTTTGAACTTTGGGGTACCATAAACTTATTGATTGAATAGAGAGAAACACAAAGAACAAACCCTAGCTTATTTTTGGCAATATTTTTGAAAAATATAAGAAACTTAGGAAAATTCCCAAAATTGTAGCCTAGGTAGTGAATTTATGAAAAAAACTAAAATTGATATAACTTGTGCAAAACAAGTCAAAAACATTAAAATTTGGAGAGGATCTTACTTGACTTATTTCACAACACCAAGTAAAAAAGTGTCAAAAAATCGCTACCATAATGGAGATATATCCAAATCTTCACAATTAGGGTTTTGACAAATTTTGGTCAAGATCAAGCTCTAATACCACTTATATTAAAATTAATTAGATATATTTGAATATAAACATAAAGAAAACACCAAATAAAACCAAGATAGGTATGAATAATCATGATATGAAAGTATAACGACTTAACCACTTCGAGGGAGCGACCTTTAAACCATGCAATAAGACTCAAGTGCTCAATATGATGAGCATATCTTACTCTCTAACCCCTATATACACCTTATTATATAATGCAAAGAAACGAGGTCGAACCACTACGCATATGAAAACATAAATAAATACGATATGAAATGATAAGAGATTATGTTAGCCACAGGTCGACTATCCATATCACAATATATAACCCATGGTTAAGGGCATAACACAATGCAAGTTTACACAAAGTAAAACCCATATATTAAGTACTAGATGAGTGGATTTTATCAAAATAGAAACCCTAAGGATGGGTATTTTATATATATTTATTTCACCCAAAGGAAACCCTAAGTTGACTATTCGATATGAGTACACGGGTTCACCAAAAAGGAAAGTGGTTTAAGGTACACAAATACACTAAACTAAATGCACGTAAGAGTATAAAAGACCATTCATATATTACATTTAGGTCCAATCATATTTAAATCAATAATACTAACCTAATTACAAAACAAAGGGTCTAATCTAGATCACAATAAAAGCTAGAACATCATGGAAATAACTTAAAATAGTTAAATGTCTCGCAAAGACCATAGAATTGAGACCAAAGACATAAATACACTTAAATATATGAATCTAGAGGTAGTGTTAATGGAAATTTGTGGAAAACAAGTCTAAAAAGAAAGGAAAAATATCAAAGAATCGAGATTAAAAAAACTATACTAATTAGTTTCATGGGGATGAGACCAAATATGTGGAGATCCCAAATTTATGGAAATGACAAGATATATATGAAAGTGGCTTTGTTTGTGTGAGGATGAATTTGATGGCGTACATTAGTTTCTTTGTGTCTATTTTACAAAATCTTCTCTTAATTTGTCTAGTTGTAGACACGAGAATATATGCACTTGGGTACATTTTTAGGTCTTAGAGCATGTTAAGATATACATGATTCCTAAGCAAAAAAACTAGTAATGAAAATGTATTTTTGCATTGTTTGTTATACTTTTATTGACCTTACACACCCTACAACCCCGTCGGTATTTGACCGATTTATCTTTATGGCCTTGGACACTAAAGCACCATTATGAGGACAAAAGAACCCAAGTGCTCCTATCCCTTCTGGGTGCTCCTAACCCTCTATAGCTTTTTATCACTCTTTTGGGTCTTTTTTACTTCTTGGGCATCTTTTACACTTTTGAGACAACCTTCCAGTTATCGATTACAAAATTCAAACAAGGGAATCATATATGTACATAATTATTACTCTCAAATAAGGGGCCAAGCACTAACATTACATACTATCACCTAAGCTTGCATCTAAAGGCACAAGAGCATTGCATAACATCCATCTATCACATCCATACAAGGGAAAATATTTCATTCTTCTACGTACACAACATGGGAGGGGAAATTTATTCTATTTCATCTCACACATTTTATACATTTGCTACATTCTAGATCGAGCCCACTATAATTGTGCAACTAACACAATGGCATCCTAGGGCATCATTACATACACTCACACACATAAATACAGGAGTCTAAAATGTAGTGCAACACTTGATACTAAGTTCACTCTTCGGGTGACCATCGAGGTCAGTCCGACTCCACATACTGCATCTTTATTTTTAGGATTTGATGTGGTTTGTGGGTATGTGTAACTAGACATTTTTTTGTAGGTTATAGGTACAATTGCCAACATTAAAGTGAGACCAGAGCGATAAATAGGAATTAACAATGAAATTCCTCATGCACATAAAATATCAGAACCTGAGTATCGGGTGGACACTAGCACCCAGATCTAGTCACTAGCACTCGGGCACTCCTATCCTTATGTGGGCGCTCATGTATTGCACAATTTTGAGTTCTAGAACCTCCAATGAGACCTGATGACATTCTTCTCATTTAGTTTCAACAATTCCTCGCCTATAACCCTTCCCGATCACTTAAAACTAGCTAAATCATTTATTTCTCTCATTTGCTTAGGGTTTCATATGATTGTTTGTTTGTTGTTTGTCCATTTCGTATTTTATCATTTGTATATATTTCATTGAAAATAGTTATTATGAGATTAGATTTAATTAATTTAAACTAAATCACTAATCCTATCACAAATCACCGAGAATCGATCTCCTTTACTGAAATCCTAATTCACAATTAGCTCCTTGCAAAACAATTAAAAATGGCCAATGTTAACGAGGGCATGTATTATCCCTCTATTAGTATTAGGCCCCTAATGATTTTACAAATTCATAAACAACACTTAATGCAAGTCAACAATCAATTCAATTTGTGAAATTGTCCCGACCTTATCTTTCAATGCATGCAACAACTAGTACATACTAGAATAAATCTCTCAATTCTTAAATCAAACTTTTAGTGTGAGGATATTTTGAAAATTTAATAAATTATTCTCTTATGAATTCAATATGACTCTTGTGCAAAGGCATAACAAATGTATGATTTGGTCTCACATCCCTTGAATCTATTAATGCACTTATGTATTTATAAACTTCTTAAATTCAAATGAAGACTATTAATGTGCAAGACAATTCACAAATGGTGGGAAAGTTGACTAAAAAGGGAAGGAAACTTAGTGAAACCAAGCTTGTGGTTAAAGGGACCCAAAAAAACAAAAGATGATTTTTTTAAAGACGTGATTAGAAATATAAATACAATTCCAACATGAATCCTAAAACTGGTCAAAGTCTTAAACCAAGCAAAAAAACAGGTGTTGATAGAGAAAAACAGATGAGAAAGGGAAAACATGGATATTAGAGATAGTAAATGATAAACACAAATACAAATAAGGTAAACAATGGGAAAATGTTACAAAGGATACACAATAAATAACTTTAAAAACTAAGACCAAGGACAACACAAGGGAATACACACTAATAAGACTCTAATTTAAACCAATGACAAATAAACATGGTAACCTTAAAAACAACTAACCAAAATTATGTGTCTACACAAACTAGCTTAAATTTAATATAAAGATCTGATGCTTTACAATCCACAATATTAATAATTAGTTTTGATACAAGTAATTATTAATATTGTGGATTGTGAAAGCATCATATCTTTATAACTTAGCTCTACATCCCCTTGTGTTGCCAATTGGATTGAGTGGTGGAACGATGCCATCAACTACATTGTCACTTTCTTCCACCACTTTGGAAAACATGTGGCTTAGGTCCACAGACGGGAATATTGTGCTTTGATAAATAATTATAAAGAATTTATGTGTTTTAGAATCCAACCTTTTAATTCTTATTTTGCAAGCCATGTCTCGTAAATCTTAAACACAAGCTCAAACTTAATCAAAGCTATAAAATGAGAGGGGATTGAAGTTATGCTCAACTCCACTAGATCAAGGTGGTACATAGGGCATCTAAAGAAATTTTCGATCCTCTAGAACTAAACAAGCTCATGAGTAGATTAAAGCCTTACATGTGGTCGAAACAAACTCACCGGTTTGCTTGAAATCTTGTCGCCTTTTGTTGAAAATTACGAATTAATCTTCCAATCCCAAGAATTGATCAAGAAAGGAAGGCCTCTCTTCAATAATGCCTCGACATTGTTCCATACAAGCTCTCTTATACTTTGGGATTCAATGTGATGCCCTCTCTTGCTTTGAGGATTTTTATGCAACCTCAGAAAAGCACGAATAATGAAAAACACCCAGAATTGATGGCTTCCTTGTGAGTTTTATAAAACAACTTGACATTTTATTGGGATATATCTTTTACAGTGTACAAAGAAGCTTTAAAGAACAATTCTATAAGAGTCGTAATAAATAAATGAAATGTAAAATTGATACATAAGGTTGGTAACCAATGAGACCAAACTAAGTATCATCCATTGCACAAGATAACATCATTCCATCTCTTTATGAAACAGATTTAGATGTAGTCTTAATAACTAGATAACTTATTTAAGATTAAATGTAGAATATATTTTATCTATATTTGAAAATTCCATTGCAATCTGAATGTTTTCATTTCATAATATTTCTTGTAAGTTGGAGTGTAGTATTGTGTATGAGTAAGTCATTTGATCTCTAGAATGTATTGCAACAAGTGCAATACTCACATAGCTAAGAGTGCATGATTCACAAAGATTGTAACACTCATAAAGCTAGGAGCGTATGACTCACGAGCAAGAGCGTATGACTCACATAACTAGGAGTTGTTAGAGATCTTTGTATAGTGTGAACATTAGATATGATGAATATAATATTATCATGGATAATATTATTATAATGTGAATGTAATATTACATATAGTAAATAGTATTTACTATATGGTAATTAGTAAATTAGTATATTAGTAAGTTAGATAATAAAACAATAAGATATTATTTTATCATCAATGTTATTATTAATGGTTGAAACCATTTAGGTAGATTGGTTTCATATGTAACCAAATATTGTTGAGAAGGTTGTAGGTAAAGACAAAGACATTGTTATGAGAGTTGTTACTATGCAACTCCTATATAATGGAGTGCATAGCTATGGGCAAATAAGCAGAGTTAATAGAATGTGAAGTAGAAGATTGGATTGTAATAGAAGTGTGTTGTAATGAATACATATGTAGTATGAATGTATGCATTACAATACATCAATATATTCAGTGTTCAATATATGTATGTGTGTTATCATCGATATGTGTGATATGCAATAAGTAGGAGGATATAAAAGAATTAAAGCTAAATCTATGCTCCTAAACATGTATTTCGTTACATTTGGTATCAGAGTAGGTTCTTCTATTGATCAAATTACAGAGCAGGAGCTAACAGAGTAGAAGGAAAAGAAATTTTGGTGTATGAAGATTCTGGAACTATGTGTTTACACAAGAAAATCACCAACGAACAACGGGAAAATGCCGATGACCGAATGGGATCCGATTCTCTCGATATGCATTCGCCAACGACTGGGATAAATCGCCAGCGACTTGAATAAATCGCCAGTGACTACCGCTCGATCGCAGTGACCACTGTGGTCTGGTAAAAGCAAATTTTCCAGTATTCAATTTTTTTCCATTTTTGACATACCAAAAAAAAAACACAAGCACAGAAAAAAACTTTCCATTTTGGAAAGGGTCCGGAACGATTTTTTAGAAAATTTAATTATCAATCTATAGATCAATATTGTTTGAAAGGCATCATGGAAAGGACTAATCTAAACTAGATAGATAAGTTTGAAGGCCAATATTTTCACACATGGCAGCTACAGATGTAGTTGCATCTCATAGAGAAGGATCTATGGGATGTGGTGAAGTCTAATTCAACTCCACCCACTGGAGGAAATGAATTGGCAAAGTGGAACGTGAAGGATCAGAGAGCCATGGGGACCATTGGATTAGGATTGTCTAAATCCTATTTGCACCATATAGATTTATCAAAATCTGCAAAGGATATCTGGGAGTCTCTCAACAAACTTTTCATATCTGAGGCAGAAAAACAACAAAGACGTCACTGAAGCAACGTCTGTATGGATTGAAGATGGACGAGAATCTAAACATTGTTGAGCACATTAGTAAGTTTCTATCTCTCTTAAATCAACTTGCTAGAATAAAAGAACATGTAAAGGATGATGATGCTAAAGCCATCCTTCTTAATAGTATGCCTAAGAGTTACTCAAATATTGTATTTACTTTGAGTAAAGTTACTATTAGTCTAGAAGGAGTGATTTCTACATTGTTAGAACAAAGCAGTCATGAAGAACATGAAGAAGTACTATATGTAAGAAACAAACCTAGCTCCTCATCTAAGAAGGAAAAACATAAACCAAAGCAGGTTCCTTCACATGGAAAAATAAAATGCTTTTATTGTAATGAGATTGGGCATGTAATACTTGAACTATAAAAAGAGAGCTCAAGATCTTCTTGATGACAAGATAGATCAGAAAGCCCTTATAGCTGAAGTAGAAACTGATTGGGAAGCCTACTCAACTGATGAACAACTTTCATGTCCTAGTGACGAGGATTTCCTATGGTATACTCTTCTCTTGTTGGAGGAAGGAGGCAATGGAGGAAGGAGGACAATCAGCATCCTCTTGTCATTCACCAATGACGAGGTCATGACATATGTGGTGATGTTCTATTTCAGTTGTGTGGTGTGTTTATAAACAAGGGGGTGAAACTATTTTCATGTTTTGATTTTAATGTGTTCACATAGACTAACAACAGTTCGAGTGTCTATTTGGTGTAGAAGAAGCAAACCGCTGACTCATCTTACATGGGGCAAAACATCTACGTACGGTCCTTTGACCTGCCATACTTTGATGGAAGGTACTTCATTGGAAGGTGATCAGTTGATGAAGATGTTCATACGACAAGGATGATCATTAGCAGCAAGATCCGCATAACAAGATCAATAACAATGGCTACTCCGACAAGTTGATGTTTCAGGAGCTCTTAGCCCATATTCACACTAAGGGGGTGTGTTAGAGATATCAGTATAGTGTGAAAATTATATATGATGAATATAATATTATCATGGATAATATTATTATAATGTGAATGTAATATTACATATATCTTATTTTTTTATTATCTAACTTACTAATATACTAATTTACTAATTACCATATAGTAAATAGTATTTAATTATAGTAATTAGTAAATTAGTATATTAGTAAGTTAAATAGTAAAAAATAAGATATTATTTTAATGGTTGAAACCATTCGAGTAGATTGGTTTCATATGCAACCAAAGATTGTTGAGAAGGTTGCAGTAAAGACAAAGACATTGTTATGAGAGTTGTTACTATGCAGCTCCTATATAATGGAGTGCATAGCTATGGGCAAATATGTAGAGTTAATAGAATGTGATGTAGAAGATTGGATTGTAATAGAAGTGTGTTGTAATGAATACATATGCAGTATGAATGTATGAATTACAATAGATCAATATATTCAGTGTTCAATATATGTTTGTGTGTTATCAACAGTATGTGTGATATGCAATAAGTAGGAAGATAGAAAAGAATTAAAGCTAAATCTATGCTCCTAAACCTGTATTTTGTTACAGGAGTGCAAGACTCACAATACATAGAGCACATGACTCAAGCCATAAAGGGCAAGACTCACAAAACTCACAAAACTAGTGCAAAACTCACAAAACTAGTGCAAGACTTGCTATTGCTAAAATTGTAGAACTCCAAATGGGAATCTAATAGATTTTTTTATTCCTCTTATTTCTAGGAGGAAAAACCTCTCTTCGTTTTTACACAAAAATAATATTTTTGAAGATATCAGCATTTGAAGAAAGTTTTCAAGTGCAATACTAGTAGAACCAACACAAGAATCCCTCTAACTAAAATTGCATAACTCCAAATGGGAATTTGAGAGAGGTTTTTTTCTTATTGTTAGGAGGAAAAACCTCTCTCCGTTTTTACACAACAATAATGGTTTCGAATATATCATCATTTGAAGCAGAAGGTTTCAAGTGCAGGACTCACACATGCAACATCAAATTCACTCTAACCAAAGTTGAAGATCTCAAAATGAGAATATGAGAGAGATTTTTGTTCCTCTTATTATTAGGAGGAAAAAACTCTCCATTTTTACACAACAATAATAATTGAGGAGATATCTTCATTTTAAGTTTCAACAGAATAAGGTTGGAGGAAAGTAAATAAGACAAAAACATACAGGTTCAATAAAACTATGATCTCCCTCATTTCTCAATGAAAATAAGAATTTCAAGATGTTTTGGAAATATTACAAGGAGCACCAAACCTAGAAAAGGTTTGAAAATATTCTTCAAATTGAATTCGTAATGACGATAAAAAAATCAGGGATGAGAATATGGCGGGACAACTGTCATGTTGAAAGATTCAATCATGTAAGAGTAAACTTGACAAATGAAAAGAAATAATTAAGTGCACGTGGAAGAGATAGTTCAATATAGAGTTGTAATATTTGATTAATTATCTTCCACGTTTGTCTCCTTTTCACGTAGAAGAAGTAGTAGTTCAATCTAGAGTTTGTTATCCTACAAAATTGACAAGGGCAATTTTCAGGTAACCATACCAAAAATTCCATTTTGGTCCCCGAAAGAAGTTTGTTAGCATCCAAAATGGCCTAAAACCACCCTTCTGAAAATCAAATTTTTTTAGAACTTAGCCATTTTCAGCTTCTTCCCTAGGCACAAGAATTCTCGTGTCAACATCAAGGAATTTGCGCCCACTCATAAAACCTAAGGCACAAAAAGTGTTATGTTGACATGCCAAAATGTGCGCCACTTAGAAAGTCCTAAGGCGCAGAAAATGTTGTGTTAACATCCTTAAAAACACGCCCACTCCTAAGTCCTTTGGCGTGGGAAATGGTGTGTTGACACCATGAAATATATGCTTAAGGCACTGAAAACATCATGTCGACATCTATAAGGCTGCGCTAAGGTGCACTTTTTGTCATGTCAACACTCCCAAAGGTGCGCCAAAGAAAGTTGGTGAAATAATAAATGCTGATTTTTCTATATATAGGTGCCCGACACCTGTCATTTTCACGATTTGAAAATTGAAAAAGTGTTTTATCTCGTGCCTGTCGATCATTCTTGTCACCCCGGTGCCTTTTTTCGAGCTTGTGGACCCCAATGTCATCCTTCATCCTTTATAAATCCGGGTAAGTGGCTTCTACCATCCTTGTTGTTGTTGTGGTTTTTTTTTTTGGTGGTGTTAGGTATTAGGGTTGTTAAAAGGATTAAATCTAAAAAGAAGAACTTAACAATCTATAACCAACTGGGAAACCCCTTTTCCTCTCCTTCCGATCTGCAAATCTGGAAGGCCCCTGCCTCTGAAGAAACCCAAGGCCTTTTTTCCCTGCTTATTATCTTGTTGAGACCCTCTCTTTACCATTTGAACAAACCAAAAGAGAGAAGAAATCAAAGAAATCTCAAAAAATCAGCAAATCCTTGGCGCACTGTCTTTCCATGTTGCATCTCCCATAGTCCTGCCTTGGCACACTGTCCTTTCTTGCAACATGACCCTAACCCACGCCCAGTTTAAAAACACTTAGCAACTTTTGTAGGGTGCAGGCGCATCCTGCACAACATCAACATTGGATGTTGTGTGCTTCAAATCCGCGCCAAGCATTTTTCCTTGGCGCATTGATTTCCTTTGCAACATATTTCAAAATTACACCTTGGGTGCACTTAAAACCCATGCAACACAATATTTTTAGTGCCCAATCAAAGCAGTTTTTCCCTAAGGTGCAGGCGCATTTCCCTTAACACTAACTTGACATGTTACATGTGTAGAACCCGTGCCCTGCGTTTTACCCTTTGGCGCCCAAAATTACATGTCAACACCCAAAAAACTGTACCCCTTCTACTGAGCGCAAATTTTCTCCTATAAACACTGGCACACCTTTTTACATGTTGACATCTCAAAAGTGCACCCAACAATAAAAGGCTTCTGCAACATGCTTTATGAACTTGCGCCTTGCGCCCTAAGCCTTATAATTGCTCATTCTTCTTTCTACAAGCTTTCATTATGAATAACATGATGGTTGACATGGCTCTTCTGTGTTGGACCTCCTTGATCCTTCTTGCAGAGCAACATAGCCATCCTTGAGCTCACACATGTCTTCGTCAAGCAAGAAACCAACAAAGTCTAAAGGTAAAGCAAAACAGTTGGAACAAGAGATGAAGTACAAATATCAAAAAGTCAGGATGCCTGACTCATATGCAGAGAGTGACCTCGACATCAGAGACTCGAGCTGGGGCATATCGATATGGATGACTTTTGGGCAAGGACCAACCAGGCAACTAGTGGCCCATGGATGAACAAACTAGTGGGCAGTGGATTGCACTTCATAGCTGGGCTGCCAGTAAGTGTCTGTAAACAATGAGTTCATCATGTTGGTGGCTTGGTGCTATAACAAGGACACTAGATGTGTCAAAGATAAGGAAGGAAAGATGATCATCGACCTCACAACCCGTCACTTTGAACTGACCTTGGGCATTCCTCATCACAGGTAATATGTTGCCATAAGTCTAGAAGACTGCAAGAAGGCATGGGATGACAATGAGGATAAATGTATGCAAATGATGAACAAGCTTTACCTTAAAAAGAACAAGAAGCTGGTGAGCAGATGGCCAGACCATCCACCGTAGTGACTTCAATGAGGAATTGAGTGATACAATCACCTTCCGAACTAGAGTATTTGGGATTCCTGATGCCCATTATTTCCACAAATGGATGTTGAGGTACCTAGAGACCATGAGCAAGAATATGCCTGATCAGCATTTTGGCTGGGGTGAAATCATCAGTGACACCATCTCCCAGCAGCTTCAACAAGTCCTAACAACTAGGAAATTATACATGAATTCCTACGTTGTATATGCTATTATAAAGATCAACAAGGATTTAGCGGGCTTAGCTCGAAATGGGGTATGGCCCCAGGTCAAAATATATGAATTCTACCCAGAGCTCAAAGCTCGAGGCCAAAGCATCTCCCAGTTCTCCAAGATTAATGATGTCTTTTTCTATGAGGTGATCTGCTTATTGAGGCCGAATATGAGACATGGTCGGACCAGCCCGAGTGTGATTGCTGCCACGAAGAAATGGGGAGCATTGTTCACACAATTCCCCACATTCACATATCTCAGAGCGGTGAATTTTGAGGGTGAACCGACAAAGCTACCAAGGTATGCAAGGCCCAAGCTGATCCTCTTGGAGTTGTCAAGGCAACTGATCACTTACCATGAGAAGTGCATGAAGAGAAAGAAAGGAGGAACTCCATTCCCCCTTACAGTTGGCCGATACACCTGCACCACACTTGCCAAAGCACGAGAGATGTATGTTGAGCTGGAATTGCTAAATTTGAAGCACAACTTCCCAGCAAGGCCCACCTTCGATTGCCGGAGTTGCCTCCCAAGGGCAAAAATTGATCCCATCCATGTTCCTGAGATCGAGGACATCTACATCGACCTGACACATGAAATAGACATCAGGCGAAAGGATCACTCCCATTACGGCCCTGGAAGAGATCATCCATTATGGTGTAGCCATCGTTCCAAAGGGATTCCAAGAGATTGATCAAGAAATTGATTAGGTTTACCTTGACACAGATGGGGACGATTGGCTTCGCAGAGGTCGACAGAGCCAAAGCGCCTAAGACCATTCAAGAAAGGGTTAAACCCACGTTGCAAGTACTGCCAGAACATTGGTGCAAATAGAATGGTCTCACCTACCTTGGAGTAGATTTCACTGCTTCTCCTTCAGGTAGAGCACCTCCAAGACCGGCCCAAGTGCCAAAAGGAAAAGGAAGGACAAGGAGGGAGAATCAAGCAAACAAGAAGAAGCTCCTCAAAGCCCTCCTACTACTTCTGAGAAATAAGTGATCGACCTGGTGTCTCCAGGTAAAGAAGAAGAAACAACAGAAGTTTCAATGGATACATCCACCCAGGATGTTATCACAACTACAACTACTGAGGTACCCACCATTCCTTCTTCCGCTCCTTCTCCCCCTGTCATTGAAGCATCTATTCCTATGGATGTGTCTTCTTCTCTCCCTTCCTCCCTTCCATCTCCCACCTCTTCCATCTTCTCCTCTCTCGTGGATCTGTCGCCTAGTGTTCCCTCCATCCCATTATAGATCCCTTCTGTCTCCATGACCTTTTCTTCTCCTGTAGTAACTCCAGGCCCCACAAAGCAAAGAACGTGTTGGACTACTTGTCGATGCCACCACCAAGTGTTTCAACGTTCTTCCCTGCGGCCTCTTCAGTTGCTTCCCCTTTCACCCTCGTTTCTCTTCTATTCCCTCTACTCCCTCTCCCATAAGTCCTAGTTGGATTTCTAACCATCTGGGTCAACACAAGAGAAAGGTTCCCATCGCACCCATGGACTTCTCTGTCATTCCGAAGAAGGGACCCAAGAAGTAGAAAGCGATAACTCACTTTTCTAAGAGCACTTCGGGGGAGAGAGTCATGGAGATTGCATATCCGAATCCCACCAAAGAAAAGAAGGATCTGTCTCCTACAGACTTCACAGTGACCCAAGTCACAATGGGAACCTCGTCTGAAAGCCTACAAGGAGAGGCCTTGTCTGCAGTAGATGCTCTTTGTAAGAAACTTCAAGAAGCAAAAGAGGAGAAGAGAATACTCAAGGAACAGAACAAACATCTTCTCCAAGCATTGCAGAGAATGGGCAACGCTCCTCTTGTGACTACCACCGAACCTACTGAAGTTCTTAGTCAGGATAAGATAAATGAATATGCTAAGATTGGCGAACAAGTGCGGTAGTATCCTCCTGGATAGAGCGAATCCTCAGAGATAGTGAGGAAATGATTAAGAAATTCATAGTGCTCTACCAGGATATTGATCAAGCAAATAAGGAGCTACAAGCAGTAGCAGGATCCCTCTCCGAGGAGTTAGACAATGCCAGGTTGCAACATGAAACATTCCAAGCAATGGCTAACTGCTTTCGCTGACGACCTATTGAAGGTCAGCGTCATCGATCACCCACGAGCACATAACAAAGCTCGTTGCATTAGATTACCGGGTTGATCAAATGGAATATATCCTGGAGAGGATAGATAAAATCAAGGATGAAGCCCTGGATGCACGATACAACATGGAGCAAATAGTTACAAAGATGTCTCCAGGGATGCTCAGTGAATCATTCACCTTGAGGGAAGCAAACGATACATTTCAGCGCTTCAAAGCTATAGTCACTCAAGGTTTGGCACCAGAGGTCACTTTCAACCAAGAGTCAATCAATAACCTCTTGGCTGCCGTGATTTCATTGAATTCTTGATCGAAGCATGTGAGGAATACATCGGGTACTGACAAGCTCAAGAATGAAAAAGAAACTTGCGAAGTCATTGGAGACCATTTCAAAGGTCCAAATCATAATCAACTTCAGTCAATGATCAACAAGTTTATGGAATGAGCTCAGTGTCACATCGCCTCTCCTAATCAGAAGCAAGACACTCCGTTTAAGCAAAGAGATGATGAGGAGTAGTTTCTCCTCTTGTGTACGCTTTGATCATTTTTGTAAAAATATTTAAAAAGTATGTTGGCATTTACGATGACATCATCCATGTTGCACCATGGGATGTTGCCATCCAAAAACTTGCCCAAAGTCAACTTTTGACTTTTTAGATATTTTGTAAATAGTGGTTGGTTTGTTTTTGTCTTCTTTCATCTTCTCCTTCTATAAATACTGGGATACTTGTTGTATTCCAGGTGGACATTTTTGTATGAAAGGAGAAGTGAGGAGAGAAAGACTTTGTGCTTTCTTGTAACAGAAGAAATATTAATACACGTATTCAGACTTTGTGCTCCATATGTGTGTTATTTGCATCAGATCTTTCTTAAGTTAGATCTATGTTTTTATTCTATTGGATTCATTCCTACTATTGTCATTTGTTCATCAGTATTGCTTTATTTGTTTATGCAAGTAAGTTTGGCTCTGTTTACTACCAGCCCAAAGCATAAACCTTCTGACCTTTCTGTCTTGGAATTCATTTCTTTTCTTCCTTCAGATCTACCTTCCTCTGTTCCTTCCCTCCTACCTTTCTGTTTGTAGTTGGAACTACCTCTACTAGGATGAGATCCCAAACCCCTAAAGTTAGAATAGTGTAGATTTGCATGATTCCTGCTTGATAGATTAGCAATAAACCAGTTTCACTTTCTGTCTCAAAGAGGGGCTATGCCCTACACATTGTTGGCCTATTTCCCCATGATTTGCCTAATACGACATGATTTTCAAACCAACAGAGTTGTAGTGTTTGATTAAATCTCTTCCATATTTGTCTCCTTGTCAAGTGGAAGAAGTAGTTGAATGCAAGTAGTTAAACTTGGAGTTGTAGTGTTTGAATAAATTCCTTCCACATTTATCTCATTGTAAAGTGGAAGATGTAGTCAAGTCTTGCCCAATATTATAGGTAGGTAGTTATAATCTTGGAGTAGGGATGAGTTATAAATATCTCTCCAAAGCACTCAATGCAACAAAGTGGTAGGAGATGGATGATTTTTGTAACATCATTTCTGATTAATAAAATCCACAATTCAAGTATCTTGGCAACAACTTATTTTTATTTTTGTTAACCCAACTCGAGGGAAGAGCAAGGGCCCACTCTTACCCAAGGAGGAGGATGGTTTTTTTGTTGTTGTTTTAGAATAGAATCATTGTTGTTTTCTTTATATTGTTCAAATCAGCATTGTGTGTTTTATTTTGTTTTGTTTGTGAAGCTTCACTTTCATTTATTTATTTTCTATTATTTATTTCAGTTTGTTAGATTAGATTTACTTTCAGTTGTTAGATTAGATTTAATTTCAGTTATTGAATTTTCTTTCATGCATTTTCAATTATAGAGCAAAGAATTGTAAAATCATTATTTCCTTTAGCCCCTTTTGTAGATAGCCTTCTGACAACGCTTTGCTTTTCCATTCTTTGAGATTTAATGGTGAGGACTGCAACGACCCTCATCGGTAACCCGGAACACATCTCTAGTTGGTGACCGATTAATCTGTCAATGTTACCTACAAGATCATAGCCAAAGCTCTTGCCCTCTCGCATCGATACCTTCTTCCATCTCTTGTTAGACAAGAACAAACTAATTTTGATTAAAATTCAACATATCTGAACAATCTCATTAATATTCGGAAGGAATGGAATGGGTTTGGGCCTCATGAAAAAAATATTTTAATCAAATTAGATTTTGAAAAAGCTTATAATCTCATTAAGTGTACTTTAATTCTTTCCATGTTAAAAGCTTTGGGGTTTGACGATTTTTTCATCGAGGTTGTTCAAAATCTTTTCTATAATGCCTCAAATTTCATTACCATCAATGGCCACAAGTGACTCTTTTTTCCCTTTTTTGTTCCATCTGGTAGGTTTGTCTTCTTGATCTCACTCCATGTTTGCGACATAAGCTCTTGTTACCTTCTCGCTTAAAATACGAACAAAGTCGTGTTAGAGGAATATTTCTCTTGGACGTATCTTCCCAACTTATTAATAAACACTTCACCGATGATTCATTTCTTACTTTGACTGAAAATGAGGATATGTCAGTGAAGTTATGCTCTACATTGCTACTTTCGCTAAGCCTTGGGTTCCAACCTTAATGGTCCAAAACATTGGAGTTACAATCATATTCTATGGCTCATGTTATATTGGTTAAAGAAATTCCCTTGGACATGGATTTGAGAGGAGAGCAATTAATTTTTTGGGGGCTTTCGTTTATCTTTAACGCTTCTTTGTCAAAATTATGGCAATATGTATTGTGAGTTGAGTTGAGAAGAAGAAATCTTTTTGGATTTTTAAGCCCCTTTCTCTGGTTGGTAAATTCATGGTTTGCACTAAAATTCTTGCAGCCTACTCGTGCCTACCCTCTTCTTGTTGGTTCCTTCTAAGGCTTCTTTTAACAAAGTGACCAAGCTACTTAGAGACTTTCTTTGTCTTAATGTTAAGCAAGTCATAGACTTCCACAAAGTCGCATGGGACAATTGTCGTTTGCTTCGGGATAAAGGTCATATGGGTTTCATTAATGTGTACAAACAAAGTATTGATCTATGTGTGAAGCGGGCGGTGAAATCCATTGATGAAAACAAGGTTTGGTTTTTTTGAAACATCGAGTTTTTTTTTTGGTGCACAATATGGGAAGATTTGTTGAAAGAATATTAGGTTACATACCTTAATTAACACCTCAAATCATGTCAAAACTAAGGCTCATTTGTTCTTTAAGAGTATTCATAAAGCCTTTGAGATTGTTAAGTCTTTCCTCAAATAGGTTGGTGATGGTTTCAAATCAAGGTTACCTTTTATAGACCACAACATCCGGCGGTTTCCCATTTTGATTGAAAATGATATTCCCCTTGTTGAAACGCTAGGCATAAAAGCTCACAAACTATTTAAGAAAGGGATTTCCACATTTGAGACTTGGTCTCATGCACAACCGGATTTCTGGCTAGAGATCAAAAAGAAATTCAATTTACCCATTCCGATCTCTCCTCGATTCTCAAAGTTTAGGAGCTAAAGCTTGATATCATACTTCAAACTAGGCTACAACCCCCAATTTCTTGGTGGCAGGACTGTAGATGGAATGTTGACACTGCCTTTAAGCATTACAACCCATGTTTGCTCTACCAATTCATATTAGGGTTTCTCTCCCAAAACGTGGCACTCCCTCGATAAGGTTTGGAAATATAAACTCAAGCAAAAAATCTACCATTTTCTATGGTGTTTTATATACCAAGGTTTGCCTCTGGGCAAGAGATTCAAACACATTGGTGTCTCAACCCAAAGTGTTCCATTTATGCATGTCTTGAGAAATTTAAACATCTATTTTGGTCATGCCCATGTGCCCAATTTTCTAGCGTTGGATACACTCTTTATTTCAACCTTTTCATCTCGAACCTTTTTCATGGAAGTTGGTTTTTTTCTGGTGACCACTCCAATTGGCTACCTATAGTTGCATTACAATTTTTTTAGAGTTATAGTTTTATTTCGACGTGGAAAGCTAGAAATGTTGCTATATTTAATTATGAAGACATCTAAAGATACTTTTCCACTAATAATAAAGTGGTTGCGATCTATTTAGTGTTTTTTTAATATTTAGGTGCGAGCACTAAAAGTAACACTTAAATTTTAGCATTTGCACCAATTGCTTGAGCAACCGGGCAGCCCACCATGCACCACGAGGCTATGAGTCGAGTGCCTCTATATCCTTCACATTGGATCCTCTACTTATTACAACCAAGCGTAGATGGAGTTGCTCATACAACCGTCACTCTCTCTCGGTGTGTGGCCGACTCTCCATTCCACCATCTCAAAGGGCTGGTTGGAGTTTGCCACCTCCTTAGGGCAAGGCGACAACTAGTTCGACATGATGGACACCTCCAACTTAGGGCGGGGTTATTGTGTGGTCGATTCTCTTCCTCCGTGATGGGGCATTATGATGCGTCTTACTATTCAAGATAATTCATAATCCCGAGAGGTGGACCATTGTTGATCCTTTGTGGAGGAGCCTTCTGGTTGGGGGTTTCCCTCCTAAGGATGATCCACCACCACCCCATACAATTGTTGTTTCTTGTGTTTAATACCCTCTTGCTTCCTATTTTATAAATATGGGTTGTTTTGGTTGTCTTTTATGACATTGCTTTGGTGCTATGTGTTCCTATGACATTATGTTTTTTAATATTTTTTTATTCACCGTATGTTTTTTCTCTAATATTTTTGGAGTGTGATTTCTCTAACCACCTTTTTATTATAACAATCTTATATTGATTTGTTAATATATTGTTATGTTCCAAATAAAAAAACTTTTCAATTGAAATTTTCCTATTGCCCCATAATCGATAATTTAAATTAAAAAGACAAACAATACAACAATACATTAATTTAGCTAACAATACAATCGTTTACGCCTGAACCCACATTTATTCAAACCCTAAGCCCAAACCGAAACCCTAACTCAAATAGACTCGAAACCCTAACCTTGTGCGTAAACTTGTCCTTTTTATTACCTTAGGCAGAATCTCGAAAGCTCTTTTAAGCTACAGGTGCTCGAAGACGCTGTCGAGGGAGCTTAAAACCCTAAAGTTTTGAAGTCGGGAAGCGTAAGCTCTGAATTTGTTGATCAGCCATGGCGACCCAGATGAGTAAAAAGAGGAAGGTACGTTTTTATAGCTCTCATCTCATAAGAGTTAATATTGAATCAGTTTACCGAATTATAAAATGATGCCCTGGCCTCCATATGATATATGTTTTTATCAGCATTTTTGAAGACACAGTGACACACGCGTAGATTAGAGGATTTTGTACTAGTCCCTCTTTTTTTACGAGGCCTTCCAGAAATCCTGGTTCAGATCTTCTGCTGTATTTTATTAGATTTCTTCGAAGGGTTCTTATCTGAAGAGAGATCAAGCTACTTATACGAGGACTTGTCTGAATGGTAAAAGCTTCTTAGGCTTGGATAGAAATGGGTTTTGTTTTATGACATTATCATATTGCTAATAATTAGAAGGAGCATATCTACATATGAGAGTTTAGGATTAAATAAGAAATGCGATTTCTCTCTTTAATTAAATTGGTAAACAAGTTTTACGTTGTTGAATTAATTTCCCAATTTTGGGGTTTGGTCTGTACAGGAAATGATTCTTTAGCCTTGGATGACTTTGGATATATATATTTTACATGGAAATGATGTTTTAGCCCTGGATAACGTTGGTTTTAGAATTTCATAGTGGAATATCAGCGACAGTTGCCTGATCTCAAGCCTTTGGGCGATTATTTGTCAAATGTTGGTAACTATTGTATTTTAACAAATTAAAGGTCCAGATGATTGGTCATCCCAGGCGTAGGGGTTTCTCCTAGAAATCAAGCCCAGGCAACGGGATTGGTGATTGAAAAGTGCATGTATTTTTTCCAATAGTGTATTTTAGTATATAAATAACTTCAGCGATGTCAACAGGCCCATGGGTTACCTCGGACTTCTGGGAAGATTCATACTACTCACCATAAGGATATCTCTAACCTTGGTGGATTAGATTCAACCAGAGTTGGGCATTTGAGATAATTGACAATTGTAAAACAAAATATTTTGATAATGGACGTCTTAACCTTAGACAAGGAATGTAATGTGAATTTGTCAGTAGTATGGTCCTCTTTTGCCTAGTTTGTATGGTCTCCGACTACAAGGAAACATAACTTCGAGATGAATTATTCAAGTCCATGGCCTAGGGTTTTCTCTTGGTAACCAAGCCCAGAGCAATGTGGTTAGGCGTTGGAAAATGCATATCTCATTTCTAATAGTGTAGGCAACGGGATTGGGGATTCTAAAATGCCAATCTCATTTGTAATAGTGTATTTTAGTATAAGTTACTTCTGTAATGTTAACAGGTGCATGCGTTGCTTGGAGAGTTCTGGGGTGATTTATACAACCCACCCAAATTTCATCTCTAATTTTGGTGGATTAGATTCCCCCAGATTTTGCATTTGAGATAATTGGCAATTGTACAGCAAAATGCTTGGATAATAAATGTCTTGACTGTGACCCAGAATACAATATATGTGAGTAAAATCCCAAATAGAGCACACGTGAATGTGTCAATAGTATGGTATGTTTGTGCTTAATTTGTATGGTTACCCACTACAAGGAAACATAACTATGTTTGTCGAGGGAAAATATTGACAAATAGAGAATCTGGTTTGTTGCATTTCAATAGAATTGCCAAATAAGCGGCTTTTTTTTCCCAATATCTTAAGATTTGAGGGGAAGAGCAAAGTGTCTTAAGTGATGTGAGAACCCAATTATATCATCCTCTCATTTACATTTCTGATTTCTCATTTCAAGCTTTTTACATCTTGTGACGTTTGTCAGAAATATCACATGCAACTTATAGTTAGGTTCATGTTTTCTGTGGTTAGAAAACTAGGAAAACCCTGTGAATGCTATTCTTCTGCAATGTGCATTTTTTTAGAAATCACTCTGAACTGGCTATTACATTGAGTTAATTAATTAGTGTTTGCTTCATGGTATCTGACAAGTAAAATAAAATCAAAGTAAATGATGTTTGGAGGTTGTTTAAGAAAATTTAAATTTATCAAAGAAGATAATGTATTTCTCAAAGCAGTCCACAAGGAATTTAATGTTATTGCCAAATTTTCTCATCAAGTAAAAATTAGTAGTTTAGATTTTTAAGTAGGCCACAAGGCACTTATTGTCAAATTTGTAGTTGACAAAGAATTCACCTTAAGAAATATATGTAATCAATTTCAGCTGGTTGGTGTGCTTCTTGCAGTCGGTCATATAGAAAAATGTTTACCGTCTTTTATACTTGATATTATTTTGAAATGGGATAGTTCAGTTCCAGTCAATGAAGATATGTTACTTGCCGAAGTGAGAGTTACTGAGTAATTTCCTAGTGTAAATGATTCAAACAATCGTGCAGTTTGAAGTCACCCTCAAGGTATGTGTGGCAGGAAATGGTCTATGACTAGGAATATGAATCTTTGCATAGCAGAATTACATGCAGTGAAGCTTTATTGAACATAAACCACCAGTGTGATGTCACGAATAATGTTCTGTTTATTTTTAAGTGCAAAGTATATGTAATCATCATTATGTTTTTTATTGTTCTAAAATACATGTGGGGTTCAGTGAATGAATGTAGTGTTTTTAAAATTCCTATCTCAAAAGTATGATCATGGATTGTAGTAGTTTTCTGTTAACTTCAAATGTAATGGGACAATATTTTAATTTCAGACTAACAAACGTGGGAAATATATTACAACACTAGTAAATTCTTTGACTTCTAGAATATCATTGAAGACCATGAATATAATTCAGCTTAAGTGGATCAGCAGTAAGATATAAGTTGAACTCAATATTTGAGTACAAAGTGCGTCAACTTAAAATGATGAGTGATATAGAAGAAATGAGAACATAAAATATGCAACTCCTTCTTGCATTATTTTAGCAAGTAGTATGTCAAACCACCCAGTACATTTTTTTGACATGGCCAACAATCTTACCTCATTCAAAACTATTCTTGACATGTAAGAAAATCTTCATGTAGCTGGCAGCTACTGTTCATGAACATTCATGTTATAATGATTTAGTCCTGTTTTCTTATGCTTTGCATAAGGGAGGATACAAGTCCAGTCAACCTCCCCATTTAAATGTTTCCAACCATATTTATTATTATTGCATATATACCATTATAATATTAAAAATTGTTTGAATGGAAACGTTTCTGAAAGTTGTGCCATTGGCCCAATTTTTTTGTTTGTTTGTTATGTTTCTTTTGTTGAAGTAATGTAAGGTGTTGTGTGGAGCGAAGTTGTAGAATTTGCTGAATTTCAACCATAAAATTCAAAATTCGTCAAATTAAAAAAACAGCAAAAAACTGTCTAAATTTGCTGGAAAATTTGTAGATTCAAAATTTTATGCAATTTTAAAGAAAACCCTAGAAAAATTGCAAATTTGGGTAGTAAAATCAGGAAAAAAATGTTTAAAAGCCCTTCTATTTTTTGTCGTAGCTTTACATGCTAGCTAGGGTTTCATTTATGTAGTGAACGGACTTTGTGTGTTGTTTCTTACAACTGCAAGGTGCATGAGGCCTGCAACTTGCAATTTAGAAGTCTCTGGAGTCTGCAATTTTGAAGCCTCTGGAGTCTGCATTTTAGAAGCCTGTTAACTACAGTGGAGGTGTTGTTTAGTGTGCCAGATATCACTATGTCCATGCCCATTGTTGGAGATAACTATTCCACCACCTATATTCCAGCACTCCAGTGCAAACTTGTCCTTCCCATCCGTGGATTGCAGCCACAGCATTTATTTTATTTTATTCACCAAATTTTATTTAGGTTGGGCAGTAGTGATTTAGATTTTATTTACTGTAGATTTAGATTTAGGTTTGGTAGTAGTCATTTAGGTTTTAGGTTTTATTTTAGATCATTAGGTCTGGTATTTATTATTTAGATTTTATTATAAATTAATGTTTAGTGTTTACTATTAGTGTATCAGGTATTTAGGTTTTAATATTATATTATATTTTATTATGTAGTGTGGTCTTTACAATTATGTATTGTACGTTTTGTTTTTTATTCATAGAGTTTAATGTTTATGGATTTTAGTTTTTAGGTTATTTTTAAAACTATTCTTAAAGTTACACTTAACACTCTTAATTTATTACTACTTAATATTAAAAGTTAGAAAGTGATTGGTAGCTTCCATTTAGTTTTAATTTTATTAATATTATCATCATTATTATTTATTAATTATTAGTTTTAATTTTAATTTTATTAATATTATCATCATTATTATTATTTTATTAATATTATCATTATTATTTATTGAAATATAAAATTTGGGAATGTTTTTATGATATGATATGTATTTTTTTGTATGAATAATATAAGTATTTTAAAAATTACGTTTAAAGTTAAATGTTGAGTTGATGCCCTTTAGAAGCAATTACATTACATTCTAGCTATTTATTTTTTATTTTTATTTTTGAGAAGGCTTTTAACAAATTAATTGTATTATTAAATTAAAATTGTGAGTTCGCGTGTAATGTTTGTTTTTGATTAATGTACCATGATGCATATGTTGAGTTTTGACATCTTATTTCATAGTTTTTGAGGCTATTTAATACTATTTATATATTTTGATATTGTACATTTATTATTTGTTTAGAAATTAAATTTATAAATAAATAAATTTAGTCGATTCAAATTTATTGAGATTTTTTTACCAAATTTAATTGGCTAGCAAATTTGTTTTGAATTTTATCTTCGCCAAACACGAACACGAAGCCGGTTACTTAGGTGGAGAATATTCAGGTTGTTGTATTTGACTTGGATGTGATTATTAGTTGGACACTCCACGATGTAGTGCCATTTTGTCTCCACCGCCCTCAACATACAAAATAAGCATATTTGCTTTTCCCATTCTTCTTTCCGCATTGTGCACCTGTCGGTTCACATCTAAGATGTGAGCTAGTTTGTAGTGGAGCCATCAATATTTTTGCCTTCCACTTGATTTCTGTTCCTAGAGATTTCTGCTCCCATATAGGATTTGTTTGTACGATCACATGCGAAATTAAATTCTTATATATGGTATTCTTTCATTCACCCAAGTTGCTTTGTCCACATGGTTATCCTGATTTTTTCTCGCATACTTCTTTATTTCCTTGCTACTGTTTGGGTCTCTCACATTCCAATGCCATCCACTTGCTGTTTTGATTCATCCAAGTTTGTCCTCATGCTTGACTCTAATTCCACTACAATGTTGGGCCACCAATCAGTGTCTGTGTTTTTGTCTTCTTTAAGTAACTTAAAATCCAATTCATTGCTGATTTCTCCAACGGAGAATACCTGATTCACCTAGCAAAATCCCTTATGGACCTAAGGTTTTAATGTTGAAGCTGCTTGTTATATGAAACCTTCCCATGTGGGTTCCACAAATGTGTCCATTTTTTTGGGTAAAACTGTACATCCTATACTTTCTTTTATAATGTTTTTCCTTTAGAAGTAGTCCTGGATGTCACACATGCAGTAGAAAGTTGTATGGTAGCAGTATAAATCTTTTTGATCCCAATTTATCTGGGCAAATAGGAAGTAAGAAAAGAAAAATCTTATAAATTAATTTTCCAAAGTATAATTGACATTTAATTTATATTATGTATAAGAATTATAGCACACGTGTCAGAATTTTAACCAGGTTTTGTAGCTGTGTGTCTAAAGCAATTATAAACACTATTCCAGTAGAAAATCATAAGCTTGCTGTTATGCTGAAGTGCGAAATGTAAGTCGTCTGTAGTAGAAATTTTATGCATTATAATGAAATCTCATTTGGTGACAAGCTTTTAAAGAATATATAGCATGTTTCACAATCTTTCAACCATAGTTACCAGGTTCAGAAATCTGATTAAGTTCAGAAGGGTAAAAAAATCCGAAAATCTGAAATTTTCAAAAAATTAGGAAAAATCCGGTTCGAATATTATTTTATTATGTATTTATATTATTGTATTATTTTATTTTATTTTATTATTGTATTATTTTATTTATATATACTTATCTTATTTTATTATATGTTTATATACTTATTTTTTTGGAAATTGGTAAATGTGGGGGTTTTGAAAGGACCCACATCCTTGTACAACAAGCCCTCAAGGCTGGATAAAACATTAAAGCGTTATAGAGAGGAAGCCCCCAGCATCAAAAGGGGAAAGTCAAAAGGACGAACGAGAATAAAAACGAGAGGAAAACCATAAAGACTGCAACACCCATTGCTGCAGCTGAAACCAAATTACCTAGTAAAATCCCTTACATGGGATTTTAGATGCATAGAATAAGCATTCTTTTTTCTTTTAATGACTGTCTAGTCATCACTCTTATTAGGATCTGCATTTTTGTCAGAGTAGGAAGTCGGATCTCAAAGGAAGCCAAAATTCTATCATTCGGTAGTGAAACTGGTATTAGCACAGTCAGCAGCAGCAGCTGGATTCAGCGTCAGCACCTGATCCACCATAACTGCTCCAACATCATCCTTTGAAGGGTCAATTAGTGAGTTAGATTTAGAAACCCCCAAAGGCGGTGTCACCACCTGATCCGCCTTTCCAGCCTCCAGCGTAGGAGGGGAAAGTTGAGCCTCAACCGGTTGTTGCATGTTTTCATGCTCATCACTAACCCTCATCGGATCTTCCGAACAGGAAGTTGATTCATCCTCAACCACCAGTAGGCTAGGATTGGAGTCCTTCCACCAAGAGATTTTTTCCTTAAAATGCTGCTTTACTTTCTGACAGTTTGTAGCAAGATGCTCGAGGGCAAAACACTTCTTGCACCGGAAGGGCAAGCCTTCATAGTCAAGAGGTTGTGACCAAACCCTATTCAAAACTTTTAGATTAATGGAAGCTGGAAGATCCAAAGATGTATCCAAATCCACTAAGATTCTTGCGTAAGTAGTGTGAGAGAAAGATTCTGTTTTGGAGTCAATGGATAAGCACTTGCCCAAAGCATTGCCAATATCAATCAGACATTCTTTCTCCCAGAATTGTAGCGGGAGATGAGGTAAACGCACCCAAACAGGTTTGACGTTGAAAGAAGCAGTGAGGGGATTGAAGGTTGGAAACCACAGTTTCATTAGCAAGTGATGATGCTGTAGTTCCCACATATTAGAGACGACAAAATCTTTGCCATCTATTGAACTAACAACCACAATAAAGAATCCCCTAGCACAGGGGTAGATATCCACCTTACCAAACAAGAGGGGGTGCCAGTTTGAAGAGATCCACGAGTGGAGGAGCGGCAAACCAGGCTAGAGGCTGTTGAAATGGCAGATCAAACCCCTATTTGAGTAGAAATCTTCAGACTCCAGCATAGACTCCCAAACAAGACCATAGGAATAGATGTGGCTGCATAGAGTGGAATAAAAGTCGGGCAACAAAGGATGCAACCTGATGGAAAGAGGGCTTCCCTACACTGCCACACGAAGGATCCGTGTCGATCCCTGCCACTAATGCCAGAGAGAATGTCCACCCCCAGCACATTGTCCAAAACAAGAGAAGGCTCGAAACCCACGCAACCACCCGTGACAAGGGCCTGCAAAACTCGAGAAAACCCGGAGGAAAATCTTGTAGCTCCGACCCCACCAGGAGGAAGCAGGGATAGGTGACGCGGGGAGAGTGAGCGGCTGGGGCACGCAGAGTGGACCATCGCAGAAGTCGGCCTAACACAACATTGATATACTTATTTTATATATATTTATGTTATTGTACAATATATTTATATTATTTTATTATATATTATTGTATATTTATATTATTTATACCATATATACTTATTTAATTATATTTTATATTATTATATATATATATATATATCAAATTAATAGATAGTTTTCAATAAATAACAAACACTACATAAAATAACAAACAAAATAACTTTAAAAAATAAAACATAGAAAAGTAAAACATTATAATAAATAATAAACTATATAATTAAAAACCAAAACGAATCAAATAAAAACATAAAAGAAAAAACAAACCTAATCGAATCAAACAGAAACATAAAAGAAAAGAAAACAAAGGGAAATGACATACCTGGTTTGCTGTAGCCGCTGCACAGGTCCTTGCTGCTGCTGCACACCTTTTCGACCTTGTGGGGGGAACTTTGACCACTTCGACCATGACTACGACTGTGACCACGAATGGCTCAGACAAAGCAAAACGCGACCACGAATGGCTTAGGTTTAGGGTTTTTGTTTTGTTTTTTGTGAAAATAGTTGACCAAACCGTACCGGATTTATCCAGACCCTTCAAAAAATTCGGTTCGAACCAGATTTCCTTCAGATCTGGCCAAACTTGGTAACTATGCTTTCAACAACTCTCCTGTTGTTGGTGTCGAAGTAATTAAAAATAATGTATGGGTAGAAAATCACAAAGCAAGTTGATATGATGGAGTGCAAATTGTAAAAAGGCTGCAGTAGACATTTTACACTATTATTAAGCCTCATTTGTTGGGCAACCAGTGTTTAGTAGCACTAAATTGTAATTTTATTTGGCTTGCAGTTTGTTGCTGATGGAGTATTTTTGCTGAGCTGAATGAGGTTCTTACCCGGGAGCTTGCAGAGGATGGATATTCAGGTGTGGAGGTTCGTGTGACACCTATGCGGACAGAAATTATCATTCGTGCCACACGTACACAGAATGTTCTTGGTAAGGGTGTATTATTTAAAATTGAAGTTGGTCATTTTTTTATAGATTTGTCAAATCACAATTAGAAAGACTGAAAAGTGTAAATTTGAAATTCTTCAGGTGAAAAGGGACGAAGGATTAGAGAATTAACATCTGTAGTTCAAAAACGGTTTAATTTCCCGGAGAACACTGTCGAGCTTTATGCGGAGAAGGTGAACAACAGGGGATTATGTGCAATTGCGCAAGCCGAGTCTTTGCGCTATAAATTGCTTGGAGGGCTTGCTGTCAGAAGGTAGCTACTGTTTGCTCTCTGTGTTCCCTTACTGAATGTCTATTTTCCAGATTGTTTTTTTTTATAATTTGCTTAGATGACAATATCCAATGTAGGCTAACGGTAACGTTGATATTTCTGCAGGGCTTGCTATGGTGTACTCAGGTTCATCATGGAAAGTGGTGCTAAGGGTTGTGAGGTGTGTTCCTTGCACATAACAAATTACCCTTCTTTAATTGTAGTGTGGAATTTTACTTTATTGTTCTTCTTGATGAAGCTGTATTTGCTATCTCGTTTCTAATGACTGGACAATAATTTACAGGTTATAGTTAGTGGTAAACTCAGGGCACAACGTGCAAAATCAATGAAGTTCAAGGATGGATATATGATATCTTCTGGCCAGCCTGTCAATGAATACATTGACAAGGCAGTGCGACATGTTCTTTTGCGCCAGGTAAGAGTGGAGTGAACTGTTTTAAAGCCTGTATTTGTGTGGCAAAACTGCAAATCTGTTTTAGATAGCTTATGATCTGAAATTTACATCTGGAAAGCAGGCTGCAAGATGCTTTGCATTAAATGCATGCTTGGACATGAATCAGATCATATCTTCTCTGATTGGATTTTCTCGTGCATTTATCCCATTCACCCTTGCATATGCAGTTTGTTTGTTTTATATAAGAAGCTTTTTTTTCTACAAATAGACAGCTGGAACTGGGCATTATTTGTTATGCTATTCTTTTGAGATTTCTTTATAGATTATTTAATATTGTTTTGAAGAATCTCACTGAGCTTGTGCCAAGCCCTTCACAAGTAAAAACGAGTTTCTGATGTTTTTGAATTTTTCTTTTTTGAATTTAATATTGTTTTTAAGTAATCCACTAAGCTTGTGCCAAGCTCCTTTCCAAGGAAGATGAGTTTCTGATGTTTTTTGTCCCTGCAGGGTGTTCTTGGAATTAAAGTGAAAATAATGTTGGACTGGGATCCAAAGGGAAAGCAGGGTCCCATGACACCACTGCCTGACTTGGTTACCATTCACACTCCTAAGGAAGAGGAGGAATTTGCTCTCAAGCCCCAGCTTGGGAAAGAAACTGAACTAATTGTCTAGGTAGTTTTTCTGTATATTGCACGGCATTTTTGCATCATGGAACTCCTTAGATGGATCCAGAAATTTTAAATATATTGAGAAGAAACACATGCAGATTGAAATTCAGCCAGATTTGGTCGGAGTATACTATTTTAATTTTATTCTTGCAGCATTTGTGAACATTTGTCTGAAAATGTTTGAATACTTTTATTGTTGCTTCAGAAAAATGCCCTGTATTTCCTTATGTTGTAACAAATATGTTATTTGTGTTAGCTGCACAAACTTTATTATTATTGTGTTCTGGTAGTGCTGTTTTTGTTTAAATAAGCAGTTGTATGTGACAACTGTTAGAGAATGCACAATGAGAAAGGGAGTAAAGACAAGTTAAATGAAATATACCAACCTGTTGCCCTTTTCTCAACAACAAAAAGATTTATGCCAGTTTTCTATTCAGTTGGTCAAGTAGGCAATAGATACTTGCAATGTGAATATGCTTTGAAGTCCAACTTTTGCACACGTAGGTGCTCATTTATGACAGAAGTGAAAGTGTTTGCTGGAAAGCATTGGGTCAAGAAGGCAATAAATGTTTGCCATATGAATATGCTGTGTATGTCCAGTTTTTGCACACAGATTGTGGCTAAGTTGTTTACAACAGATGTGCAAGTGTTTGCTGAAAACATTGGGTCAAGAAAGCGATAGATACTTGCCATGTGAATATTCTGTGCATGTTCAGCTTTTGGACCCAGATTGTGGCTAAGTTGTTTATGACGTGTAAGTGTTTGCTGGAAGAATTGGGTTAAGAAGGCAATACAGTTGTCATGTGAATACTATAGGATTGTTCTTCTCCCCTTAAGCCATGAAAATGTTCTCATCCAATTTGCTGCACGACTTTGTATGAAGTCATTCATGAAAGCTAATAATTTCATTATGTGCTCAAAATTAGTATTATTAATATATAACTAGTTGTGATGTCACAGCACCATTCATGTATTCTGAAAAGTTTGATCTCACAGTACATCTTGACAATGGGATTAGGAAATATTGAGAATGTAGTTAACCTGATTTTTAAAGTTCGATGTGAAATCTTTGCTTGTAGTTGAAACTTTGCAGGCCTCACATTGTTTGGTTTGTAAGACGTTTCATTGCAAGTTTTGAAATTCAATTCAAGGGAGATGATTAAAGTAAAGAATGATTAAATACGAAGTATTTTATCTGCTCAACTTTTAAGAATGATTAAATACGAAGTATTTTATCTGCTCAACTCTTATCACTGATTTTATTCTGTTATTCTGTTAAGTAGCTCTCACAATGTACTTTTGTTAGTTGATGTTAATATCATTATAGTGTAGATTTATGTGTTTAAAGTCTTTGTTTTTTCTTTGTACATGTCTATGCTTCCGTGTTAAGCCTTTTTAAAATTTCATTTTGGAAGTGTTAAGTTATAAATGTTTGTGTAATGGATTTTAATCTATATCTAAGATCACTGAATCAAGCTATTCACTATACGTTGGGATTTTTTTAATAATGTATTTATATTGTTGGAGAATGGACAACAATAGTATACAACATCAGCAGTAGACCAGAGACCCAAAGGACAAAAATGCATCCACAATTAAAAAGTCTGAAAAAGGCTGCCGAACATATCAACATCACAACCGAAAGTAGACAAAAGTAGGATCAAAACATCTTTATGATCATAACAACCAAGGAAATCTGCTCGACAATTTTGAAACCCTTACAATCTTAATATCCTTGGGGAAAGCACCTTGAAGATTCTCTGATTTCTTGATCTTTTAGCCAAACTCTAGATGTTTGTACATCACGGGCTTACCTTACAATATCTAAGTGAGGAGTTTTTCTAACCGAGAAGTTCTATTTTTAGCCATACCTTTGAACGCTTCAGAGAGGAGTGTTTAATTTTGAAAAAAGGCATTTAATAGCTTATTATGAAAGCTATCTTTCGGCCCATCTGTTCATCACAGTAGCTAGCCGAAGTTGAGGAAGAATGTTTTGGAGGGCAGCCAACATGAAGAGAAATAAACATGAGCAGATGATACTCTATTATTTTGCACACTACTCATCAAGAATAGTTATTTCACCCCCTAGCTATAAATCTTTCTATTAAACTTCTTAAAAATCAATTCCATATCTGGTCAAGCATTACTTTAATATTAAATGGGATATCAAGAAATCTCGTAGCATTGTATTAGTTAGCTACTGGGAAGATGTGGTGAGGATGTAACCAATTTTGCACGATGGAAGCTCAGACCCCGAGGAATAACAATAAATCTTTTAAAATTTTCAAAGCATTGTTAACGTCACTGTCATATTTGGAAGTAAGTGTAACGTATCATTTGCAAGGTGGGAATTGAGCACAAATCTTCGACGGGGAAGATGTACATCTCTAGTCAACCCAATTCATTAAGTTTTTTTTTTAACATGTGTTTACACCCTTTTTAAAATTTAAAGATTACCTAATTGATCTTTTTTCAACGTGCTTACACCCTTTATAAAATTTATAGATTGTTATGAAATGTAAAACTAAAAAGATTGGAAGGTTTGTTTTTGGGGGTTATTTTGATTAATTAATTTTCAACATTAACCATACAATAATAGAATATTATATCGATTTTTGAAACTAGTGTTTACAATATGTTACAAACTCAATATACAAGAGAAAAGATCCACACAATTATCCAAAGTGGTACAAAAGAGATTATTGTGCACAAATTGGAAATTGACTTGAAAGTACATTGATATAGATCCTATACGGTCCAAGATTGTCCAAGATCTAATATACAATTGTGGGCTTGCTTGGAATGAGGTTTTGCAGCTCGTTGTGAGATATGTCTTGTTGTCAAACCCTAAGTCTCGCACAATCTCAAATACATATGAAATTAATTGAATGGAACTCAAACTCTAACCATGGGTGGAAGACCTTGCAAGAAGGTTAGTGCTTGGGTTGAAGTACAATCTATACACTGCCTATGTCAGCACTATTTTAAAGAGGCCTCAAACTACACGTAGCTCTCCACCTAACATGTGATATCTAGATAAATGTAGTTAGTTTACTACGTGAATCCCTCGAACATGCTTGAGATAGTTGTGCTCTTGCGAAGACATTGAGTAGGGCTCTTTGAATGCTTGATAATGAGGGAAGTTGAACTCTTTGCCCCGTTTAAGTGCTTCAAAATTGTAGTAGTGGTTGCCCTAATTGATGTGCATTAGCTTTGGGAAGATTTAGGAAGCAATGGGTGCTTTTTGTATGTATTTGCAATGAGTGGGTCAAGTGATTTGTTATATTTTTGCTAGAGTAAATGAGGCTAGGTTAACTGTTTATATAGGGCTCAAGTGAAAAGACACAATAAAGATAATGTAATTGAAAATAGGGTAGGAAGATGTGTCGGTTCAAGGTTGTATAGGCCGGTTAGGATTGGAAATTACATCGTGACCATATTGTACAATTTTGCACAAGGAGAGAGTGGATGAAATCTAAAAGCGCATCATGATGAACAAATGTCAAGCACTAGTTTTATGCACCTCGTAATGTGACGACACATCAGTTTGTAAGAGTAAATAAAGTTAGGAGAGAGATAACAAGATGTTTTGAGTGGGGATATAATGAGAGTGTTTGTCTTAATAAAGAAGCACAATCATAACAAACCATGTTAGAATTTTTGTCACCCAGATGTGTTGGTGTTAGTATGCTCCATGATGAAACATGTAACACTCGTAGTCAATAACCCTAGTAGAAATTAAATTGTAACTCAAATGTAAAATAAAATTTGAGCTTTATATAAAGTGAACTAAAGAAATACAAAACATGAAACTAATACATCTCGTTTTTTACTGTAAGGAAGAGCTCCCATTTCCTTGCTTGTTGGAGATTTTGGATTGTGTTGTTGAACTTGTCGAAGGACTAGAGGTGATTTGTCCCCAATCTTGACGAAGGAGAAATCGAGAGGATTATGTGCATGCAACCCAACATCGAATAAAAGATAAGGAGAGAGGGAAATGTATCAACGCATCCCGTGAAGGGAGAAGGGGAGAGAGAGATGTACCAATGCACCCCATGACCATGTATCAAAGTTTTTAGTAACCTTGATGTCTTTCACTCGAATGAGGATAACAAAGACGACCTATGGATAACCATTTTGCTTCAATACTTTCCCTAATCCCATATACCACGCCTTTATAAACAAATTTGTGCCTAATTTTGTATATATAAGCACAAAGTATAAAAGAGGATGGGTGTTCCCATGCCTTCCATGTGTGTCACACAACTAAGTAAGAATGTGTAAAATGTTAAACTAATGATGGAGAAGGAGATTCATGCCCCAAAACCCTATATTTTGTAACCAGAGTTGGGTCTTGAAGTGTGAGGAGTGAAATATTCATGCCCCTATAAATTGCTATGAACTATGTCAACTGAGTATGAGATTATGCCAAAAAACCTGTATTCATGAGTGGAGATATAAACCGTAGAAAAATTCGGTGTAAAAGTTATTCCCTGTAAAAACTTGTGCATGAACCTAGAATTTTGCTTGTAAGTGTAGGATATATCTCGATGAATGCCCCCTCTTTTAGGTGTGTGTGATAAAGTATTTGAGCGCATAGCTCAAAAGAATAGATGTGTACTCATGTACTATATGTTTGATAACTTGTAGGAGAATGTAGAACGTTGAAGTATTGGCCACCTTTGGAAACTTGTACTTGCAAAAGGGGCTTGCACATACGGAGACCATGGCTTATAAGAGACAAACAACAATAACAACAATAACAATAGTAACAACGATGTAAGAGATCTAGTATAGAGACATAATAATAGTCAAGTGAATAAATAGAAACAATATCATTCAATGAAGAGTCACTTTAAGGCACAAAACCGCAAACATGAGACACCCACAATCTCACAAGACAATCAAGGCACTTAAGCCACATACAAGAAAAGAAATGTCACACAAGAAAGACATAGAGCCACAAATATGGGACACTCATAGTGTCACAAGACAAGCAAGGCACTCATGGTGCATATAATGAAGCAAACAAGTACTAACACAAGCAAGTAACAACCATATATAACAAATAGTGATGTCAAAAATTGATAGAAACAATATAGTAAGTAATAAAGTACAAGAAATAAAAATGTTAGCACTGCACAAGACACATGTATTAGTCATGTTAGCTCAAAAGATAACATGTACACCATATATGTAATCAAGTGTAATGAGGAAGTAGAAAGGAACTATAATGAAACCATAACACTTGTATAGTGTGGAGGGATGCCCTCAAGAGAAGAATGTAAGGAACCAAGTTAGCTCATATTAGCATGTAACAATCTATGTGTCATGCATTAATCTCAATATGCCTCAAGAAAAATGTGCTATCAATAAAACCATAGTGACAAACAATATATGTAAAGTGCTAACTCAAGGTATGTGTATAGGTCCCAAGTTTATATTTTTGCAAATATTTGAATGTTTTTGTATTTTTGTATTTAACTATGTACATAAAGAGAGGTAGTTCAAGTGTTTAGTAGTCAAGGTGATCATCCGTGTCACAGTCAAAATCAATAAGATCATTTGGGAATGGTGAAAGTAATGGTGGGTTGCTCCCAATTGGTATGTTGAACCGCATTAATGGTGGCAACTAGAGGGGCAAGATCAAAGCATGGTGAATAGTCTGTGGTGATGGGAATGATATCAAATTGTATATCCATATGAGTCATATCACCACGTGACAAGCAAGATCAACTTAAGGGCTCCCAACCATATACGCAAAGGATGTGTAGGCACAAAATATATGTACTTGGGTACATTTCTAGGTCATAAAGTATACTAATGTATACATGATTCTTAAGCAATAAACTAGTGGATGCCAACTCCTTTTGGCCTTTTGGTTGCTTTATCTCTTGCACTTTATTGGCTTGTAGACACCAAATTTGTGTCTGACGACCCCCCGTGCCCCGCATCTCATTTCGCAACCTAACCTCATCACCTAAACCTTACACAATTATTTATTAATTACCTTATAATTAATAAATCCACATCGCCATACCTGCCACCTCATTTCGCCACCTCATCATGACCTAGTCTTAACCCTAAACTAACCTAATTAAGACCTATAACTTGGTCTACATCCACACCCATGACTAATGACTCCTCACCCGCACCTAAAACCAACCTCATAATGACTTGACCAAGCCCGCAACTAATCCCTCGGGAGAAAAGGAGGGAAAGTTGGCTATTTTACTAAAAATAGCCCGCTTTGACCTGACCGATACCGGTTCCTACTCGACCGCCGTCGGTTACGTAACCGCCATCGGTTCCCTGTAAATGACCACTCCCAACCAAAAACAAGGGGTTGGGATTTTCATGGATCCGAATCAGAAGTCATTGGAAGGATCCGGAATTTACTTGGCTGAACAGAGACAAGTGAAAGAAACAAGAAGAGTTTGCAAGAGAAGGACATCAAGCCAAAAACTGCAACTGAGTAACCAGAGCCTTGTGACACTCATCTATTCGTCGGGAGGGAAGATAGCTCATCTCCTGATTGTCGGGTCATCCTACCTGAGTTCTGCCGTCGTCATCACAGTTCTTGGACCTGCATCCTTATCAATAATCAGTAAGTAGTATCTTGTATGTCCTTTTAATAACATTTCTTGAACTTCTGAATCATAGCCATCATAAGTCTATTCCTAGATCTACTACCCAGCAACACACTACATCTAACTGTCATTCCTCTACCCTTACATTACCCCAAGAACACCCCCATACTCTCTGAGTCCTTCTCATCACCCCATTACCTAACCCCACCCATTTATCAGCCTTATAAAACAACACAACCACCTTACAACCAACCTTCACCAAAAGCCCCTAAAACATTGCCCCTACCGATATCGGTTACCAACAACCGGTGCGATTCACGATGGACCGCATCGGTCACCGTGATTCTAAACCAAGACCAGCCCTTTCTCTATTGTTCTAACAAGGTAAACAAATTGTAATTGGACAATAGCTTATTTGTTAGAATTTGTGTTAATTCATATTAGCAGGGGAACTGACCACCTTCGAAAGGAAGTTTTATATTTCCTGGGCCTAAGGCAGTTCCCTCATTTATTGTCTAATTAAAATCTGGTGGTCTTGTATTCTTACTTGCGCAGTAGTCCTTCCAAGACAAAAAGGAGTTCTTCGCATCGACCGATCTCTCTCTCTACAGTGCACGCGCACACCCTCTCGACATTCAACGGGTATTCCTCCCAGCCCTAACCCTTATCATTTCTCAAAGGAATGAAAGGATAGAAGCAACTCTATTCCCAAAAGTGAAACATTCCGTGCGAAACATGGCTTTACACATCTTACAATTCTATTGACACTTGAATAATTTACCTTTTGATGGCCTTAGACACTAACGCCTAGGGGCTCCTGTCCCTCCTAGGCACTCATGTTCCTCTCTTTCTTCTTCTTACTCTTTTGGGTCCCTTTCACTTCTTGGTCACCTTTTAATACTTTGGGTTGGCCTTTTAGTTGTTAATTATGAAATTCAAACAAGGGAATCATATATATACTTAGTTACTTCTTTCAAATAAAGGGCCAAACACTATAAGCATTATCTATCACCACCTAAGCTTGCACAAAGGCACAAGAGCACTACAAAGTATATATCTAGCACATCCATACAAGGGTCAAGGGCTACATTGGTTTGCATACACTACATAGGAGGGGAGTTTATTCTATTCCATCATACACATTTTGCATATTTGGGACAATCTAGATCTATCCCGCTATCATCATGCAACTTGCACAAGGGCAATTTAGGGAATGAGACACAAATACACACACACATAGAACTACATGGAGTCTGAAATGTAGTGCAACAATCAGTCATAAGTTCACTCTTCGGGTGACCGGCTGGGTCAGTCCAAATCCCCATTCTCGCATCTTTTTAGATTTTATGTGGTTTGTGGGCATGTGGAGGTAATTGTTTGTTTTACAAGTTACAGGGGTGATCAATGATCTAACAGCAAAACTAGGGCGACAAAGAATGATTAACAATGAAGGTCTTCCAACCCAGAAAAGATAAGATAACAAGCATTTTAGCAGACACAGGTGCCCAAATTAGTCATTAATGCTTGGGGCACTCCTACCCTCTTGCGTGCACTTCTACCATGTACATTCCTAGGTTTCCAAGTCCTTGGCGATTCATTTGACACTATTTCCAAAGCTTGTTCTAGCAGATACATAGTCCCTATCACTCCTAGGTTGCACAAAATTAGCTAAGTCATTTGTCTACCTTCATTTGCTTAGGGTTTTACATCTTTGAATGCTTATTGCTTGCATGTTGTTGTACTTAATCATCTGAATATCATTTGTTACAATAAGTTACTCGAAATAAGGTTTAATTAAAATTAGATTAAATCGGGATGAATATGGAATTGGTTAGAGGGATAGTAGCCCATACCAACATAAGGGAGTTAACCCTTAGGTGTAAAATGGAGATAATAGAAGATTAGAGGTAAAGACATGACATATAATAGAAAGAGACAAAGAACACCAAGAACTAATGATAAGAGCATACAAAGTGAACACTAATGCAACTATGGTTGATTCAAAATGTTTGATGTATGAGACATGTTCACTAAATGTTGACACCCTTTTTAAGATTTATAAATTGTTATGGAATACAAAACAACTAAAAATGAATGTAAAGTTGGTTATACAAAATTATTTGATTAATCAACTTCCAACATTAACCCTATAATATCATACTAACATATTGGTACTTGCAACTAGTGTTTATAATATGCTATAAACTTAAATATACAAGAGGAGAGATGTGCATAGCTAGCTATACAAATTGGTGTAGACTAAATATGGGTGCATAGACTAGAAAAAATGGGGGCAATGAATATGTAGATTCTTCGTTATAGAAGTTATGACTTGAAATTGCATTGATGTACGAAGCCGTACACCTTTGCTTTAGGATCGTTTAGGAGGACCAAGACCTTGACTTGAAACTGCATTGGTGCGAAGTTGCATTGGTATGGTCTTAGAATTATTTGGAATGAGGTTTTGCAAATTGTTGTGACCTTTGGTAGTTTATAAATATGTCTCACTATCAAACCCTAAATGTCGCACAATCCTAAAAATATATAAAATTAGCTAAATGTAACTCAAACTCTAACCATGGATGAAAGACCTTGTAAGAAGGTTAGTGTTTGGGTTGAAGTGCAATCCATGCATTGCCTATGTCGACACTACTCCAAGAAGCCTCAAACAACACATAGTTTTCCACCTAACATGTGATATCTAGATGAATGCAACTAGTTGACAACTTGAATCACTTTGAACATGCTTGAGATGATTGTGCTCTTGCTAAGACATTGAGTAGGGCTCTTTGAGTGCTTGGAAATGAGGGAAGTTGAACTCCTTAACCTAGTTGAGTGCTTTAGAATTGTAGTAGTGGGTACCCTAATGGATGTGCATCAACCTTGGGAAGATTTAGGGAGCCTTAGGTGCCTTTTGTATGTATTTGGAATGAGTGTGCCAAGTGATTTGCTATATTCTTACTATTAAATGAGGTGATGTTAATTTACTTATATAGGGATCCAAGGGTAATTTTTCATGTGAAGGCCGACCGGGAAGATGGAAGGACCTAACAAATATATTGTAATTGAAAACATAGTTGGAATATGTGTCGGTTCAAGATCGTATAGGCTAGTCAAGAAAATTACATCTTTCCCATAATGTACGGTTTTGCATAGGGAGATAACAGATGAAATCTAGAAGTTGCATCATGATGGGAAAACGTAAGTACTAATTTTATGTATTGACATTCAGAATGTGACGACATATCAATGTGTAGGAATAAACAAAGTTAGGAGAGAGATAACAAGATGTACTGAGTGGGGATATGATAAGAATGTTTGTCTTTGCCAAGAAGCACAATCATACCCAACAATGTCAAAAGGTAAATTTCTAAATTTGAGTGTCTACAACATGTAGTAAAGGCCATATGGTGTAGGCACATAGAGAAGGAGAATTGCTATGTAACCTTGTCAAACAAACCTCTAAAGATGGAAAGATTTAGTGACGAAATTGATAACTATTCCAAGAGAAACATTAGAAAAAGGAGTTTAACATGATTAATTAATCACCTAGATCCTAGCCATTGCATTATTTTGAACACAAAGGACCATCTGCTTATGTCATAAGCTTTATAAGATTCAAGCTTGATAAAGATGACATCTTGCACAAAACAAGAAACATCATAATAAATGGCTTCCCACATGAAAATGAAATGTCAAGCAAGAATTTGCCTCTAAGTAATGCAGGTTTGTTCCTATTTTACAATGTCTTTGGCCATAATTTTTATCCTTGTTTTACATTTATGTATTTTGAATTTTCAGGTCTTATCAATGTAGAATTTAAACCATAAGCATCTACAAAATCCCTTCATAGTTTTCAAAGGCATGTTTGTAAATTACTTTAAAAGCTCAATTGATATGCTTTCAAATGAGCAGTTTCAATTTCAAGTGCATAATTTCAATTTCAAACGAGTTAAGAAATACAACATTCCACAAGTGACACTACTAGTATAATTACGTCGTCAACTATAATTTGGATATTTTTCCATTTATTTATGTTTATTCTCACTTCTAAGGTGAGTGCATATTATCTTCATGTGAGGTGAATTTTTTGTTTCTCATTTAGGGCCTTTTATATTATTTTAAGTAATTTTCCAATTTCTACATTGTAAATCCACAACATACATAATATGTCATAAAGAAGAAAGTGTTGAAGCATACACCTCTCCTACAAAGATTCTCTTTTTGTATACACTTGTTTTTGCAGTAAAAATAATGTTGAAAAAGAAATTCTTAATTTGTTAATTTTTGTTTCAATTTTATAACACATTAAGCCCCATAGTGTGATTTCCATTGAACTACATACTTCATTCACATTAGTCGTATGAGAGAATTTTGTTCCATTTTACACGTTCCATAACCTTAATAGATCTAGATATATAAAGAGGGAGTTG
Source organism: Taxus wallichiana var. yunnanensis (assembly GCA_018340775.1). Lineage (NCBI taxonomy): Eukaryota > Viridiplantae > Streptophyta > Pinopsida > Cupressales > Taxaceae > Taxus > Taxus wallichiana. The sequence continues at coordinate 381,620,714 of CM031239.1, read as the reverse complement.
AGCTACACATACATCGATGCATCCATCTACCTTTTCTAATCCATTATATATGTGATACAATTGATATGAAATATGAGTGATGACTGATATCACAAATAGAGTGGATGGAAGTCACCATCCAACAATTATTATAAGATCATTTGATATACCCTCGGGATAATCTCCACATTATGTTATGACATTGGAGAGTTCAAAATCAAAAAACCATGGTAATGATACTTTAATGATTCAAGTTATCTCCTTGTTGGCTCAAACTACCCCGAGATGGTAGAGGAGGAAATAACAAGGCTCAAACTACCTCATATGGCAAAGGAGGAAATAGAAAATCCTTATAAAAATTTGCTTGATGAAGCTCTTGTGAGTAGAGGAAGAAGATGTTGGCACAATATGATAATGTTTTCTTGTGATTCATTATGAAGGCTACACACAAAAGGAAATTTTGATTTTAAATAATTAGATCAATGGATCTATAACAACTAGAAACAATTTCTAATTGAGTAATTTATTTGATAATGAAAAGATAACATTCTCTTGAAATCCTCTTTGCATGTCACAAAATGATGGGAATCACATTGCCTTCAAGATGTGTGAGTTGATTTTCACGAATGAAGCACCCAAAAATACACGAGAAGATATTACATAAGATATCATAGAAGAACACTATCTTGTAAAGAACTATGATGATCATAATATGCTTTGCATCAATTACGCGAGGGTCAAGAATAATAGTGGATCACCACACTAATGAATTTTATGCCTTATCAATAAAATTTGGTACCATGAGAGTGAGAGGCACATGATTCTTAAATAATCTAGTGGTTTGAAATATTACATCTTTAGAAGAGATGAAATTTGTATATGTCAAGACATAGCATAAGTTTACTAATATGAATTAATATGAAGGGAAATTCATAAATTTAGGGGCTAAAAAATATTCTCCTAGTGATAAGTCACATTTGAAGAAACATAAGTCATATACCCATCAACCAATAAAAGATGCACCACTATAGAGGTAAGAAAAGAAGCAAACATGAAGGAAAAAACATTGGGATGTGGTACGAGAACCACAAGTGCTAATACCATAACACAAATCTTTGTCAAACTAATAACAAAACTATGTTTATAGGGTGTAATGAAAAAACTATTTTTCATGGTGGTTGGAGTTAGAAACAATATAATCCTCAAAAATCACTATGAAAACTCTATGTTTACATAAATAAGAGGGGAATATTGTGGATGCATAACCGTACTCCACGATCACCATTACACAAATAATGCTTCCCATGTTAGGAGGATGCAAAATGTTTATTTTACTCTCAAATGTGGATAAATGAGAAGGTTATACACCTAGTAGTAAATAATAGTATTCAAAATAATTTTATCTCCACCTAAGCATTAAAGACATTGAACTTGACAAAAACACCACACTAAAAGCGTACTCTATCAAATAGGTCAATTAGGAAAATACATTGTGTAAGTTGATAGTGTTGCCTATCATATTCCATCAACAACCATACGTTTTCATACGAGTCAATGAGGGAAAATACATTTACATCCATCACTAATGTCGATTGTCCTATTCCATTAAACCTTTCAAGAATGAGGCAATATTTGACATGTCACCCTTAGATCTATATGATATGCTTCTCAAATAACCATACATGTTAGTGCACCATAAGGTATATGAGGATAAACCTAGGAGTATCATAATTTCTATGCATTGTAAGTACTATCATATCTTTGAAGGTGGATCTTGATAAATTATTATCCTTAATAAATGGAAAATAGTGTTGGCATGTGATTGCTCGAGATAAGATCCTTTTTCCTACTCATGATTAGACTCGAAGATAATCCGAAGGTTACAATAATTTCATATTTCATTATAACATGTCAAACATTGTAACAAACATAGATGAACAAGATGCTCTCAAAATACATAAATGTCTTCACTTCACTAACATGTGTACCTCTACATTGTCAAGTGAAATAAATGATTGACTTCATCCTTAAAACTCCATTTCAGCATAGATCGATGTATAGGCATTTAGTTGTCGAGAATGATGAGATCATGCATTAAATTCACAAGCTGATTTAGATGGGCCACATTTTTCCAAGTGTCTCACCTATCAACTTGATCATATTATCTTGAAAGGATGGTGTGTGTTGAGTATGCATTGACTATCGTGACCTTAACAAGATCATCATCAATAACATATATCCACTTCCATTTATTGATGACCTTCTAGACCAACTTATGGGGACTAATTTTTTTAGCAAGATTGATATCAAGTTAGGGTATCACCAATTACACATCTATCCAACTAACATATGAAATATTTCCTTCAAATCCAAGGTGGTATTGTTTGAGTGGGTGGTAATGCCATTTGGTTTCACAAACACACTAAAAAGATTAAATAGGATGATGAATGATGTCTTATGGATCTTAATAGATAATTTCATGGTTGTTTAGTTGGGTGAAATTATTATCTTGAGTAAACCACAAAAGGAACATGTGTAACATGTTCAAAAGTTTATTCATACCTTGTGTCAACATATGATCTATGCCATTATATACAAGGGTTATTTTGGATGCGAATGTATCCAATAATTTATCTATATCATCAAGGATGATGTACATGTAGATCCAAAGAATACCCCAAGTCACTAGGAATTAGAGAGCCCCAAAGACTTGTAGAATTCCAAATTTTCTTAGATCCTTCCAGTTTCTACCTCATATTCATGCTCAAGTTCTCTCACATCACATGGCCTCTTAAAAGAGTAAAAAAATGAGGATAATAATAAACAAATCATATGGACTATGACACACCACCAAACATTTACGCAATTGAAGCATAATTGTTCACACCCTGATCCTTGTCTTGCAAAATCTGCAACAATCTTTTGAGATTAAGAGGATGCCTCAAAATATTCCCTCATGTGGTCCTCACTTAACATGGCCACCCTATTTCTTACCACAATTATAACTTCTCCAACATCGTGCACGTGTCTTAAAAAATGAAAAGGAGTTATATGTCATTGCGTAGGCTTGCAAATAATGGAAACATTATATTTTAGAAAAATATACCATCTTACATATCGATCATAAGCCTCAATTATATATGCAACAACAAAGAACGTTAGAAAATTATCATCATCAAATATGGTCCACCTACCTAAAACAATTCCACCTCAACATCTAATATTAGAAGGGAAGTACAAATTGAGTTCTTGATTGTTTAAGTTCACCTCCAATCACAATATTCAACGGGATTCTCAATTCATACAAACATGAGACATCGAATGGCCTCACTTATATGAAAGTGACTTAAAATTATCTCAAATATATAAGAGAGTAAGAGTTGGTGTGCATTTCCTAATTATTCTCTTCAGGAGGTAATTTTGTGCCACATGGGACACCTCTACATTCATATTGAGGAGCATTTGAAGATTATTTGGGAGGATTATTACAATTGAGTAGAATGTCACTTTAAGGTGGAGAAAATATTGGTAATTTTCCGTAAGTATTTATATTGGCTGAAGCTTCATCATGATTTCATTAGGCACATCAAGGCTTGCACAACTTGCAAAGTCGTAAAGCCAATCAATTAGAAGCATGGTATGTACACATATCTTCTAGTTATAGAAAAACAATGTGAATATGTATCAAATGATTTATTGTTAGTTATACTCCACCACAAGGGAGGGGCATGAAAATTTATTTTATGGTGGTTGATATGTTTTCAAAGATGGTAGTTATAACACCTTATTAAAAGGGGATCTCGAAAAGGAGACTAAACAACTATTCTTTGAGCATGTATCAACTCATTTTGGCTACCAAAAAGTATTTTATTAGACATGGATAAAATTTTTATTGGGATCTTCTAGTATATACTATAGTCCATGATGGACACATAATTAAACAAGTCCATTGCAATCCATCCTCAAAATAATGTACATATAGGCGGTGAATCACATGATTGCACATATTTTTGAGATGTAACATTAAAACATTTTAGGCTCATGGGATGAGAGCCTTACATATGTTACACACAACTACAATCAAGATCTTTGATCTCTTCATATCTCCATAAAAATATACCATTCCATACATTCCTTGGATTTTAACCACTATCTCCCATCGATGTATCATTGACTATTATGTTGGAGGAAGGCTCTTTGTATATTCATAAAGACATTGATCCATAAACTACCTCTTTTAACAATAAACAAGTCTCATTCTAGTGATAATTGAATGTAAAATGACTAAGTTCCTTTTAACCAATATAATGTGCATGAAACATTCAATACTATACTGAAAATTGAGAGATAAAAGACAAAGGAGACACAAAAATTTATCTTAGAGAAACCCAATGTGGGAAAAACTCCAGTGGGTAAGAAAATTGCTTCCCTTTCACTATGTAATTCTCCAAAATACAAAGCTACTACCAAAAATTGGCCTTCAAGAAGGATTCAACACTCCTAATTTTATTTTCTTGCTTACAATCCTCAACAATGAAGAACTCACTCTCAATGAAAAAACAAAAAGAAATCCAACTCCTCCTCTTTTCTCACACTTGAATTCACTCAAAATCACTTGCTCTACTCATAAATTGAGGGAAAGGTGAAACAAACCAATCTGGGAAGTCCAAGCATTTCTGAATCGCTCAAATTCCTATTTTGGCGTCGTTAGGGACATGACCGCCAATGACCACAGAGTGATGGTTGTGCAAACCGTCGGTCCTTGTAGCTAATGGATGCATAATTGCCACTCTATAAAGAGCAGCGATTCACGTAACCGCTGCGGTGGTTTAGTCACTATCTCCTTAAAATATCCAGAATAGAACAACAATGGCCTTCTAATGTCACTCAAAGGTGTTTGGATCACCATTAGTTTAACTAGACCATCTCTAAAATAAAGAATATGCTAAGAATATGTATTGCAAGTATCAAATAAGGAGAATACATAGAATTGGGTATTTCCATATCCATTTTGGATCATACCTCCCCAATTTGAGGCTTTTAAGTCCCTAAAAGCTTCAATGACTGATGAGGTGAGGAAATGTTTTCCCCACATCTTCTTTGGAATACCACTTGGCCTTGGTAGGCAAAGCGGCATTTCAACCTAATCAACCACATGTCTGCACTCCTCTCTATGTTGTTCTCTCTTTCCACTACAATACCATATCTTCCTCCAATTTTAGTTGGCTATTTGAAGTAAGATCCTCAATAGATGGTAGCAACACTCCTTCCTCATCCAACATGGAGTGATCAAAGAGACATAATTTTTCAACATTCACCATTGAGTAGATCCTCAAATAAGGAGGAAAATCCAAGAAAAATGTATTCTTACCCACTTGTTCTAGAATATCAAATGGGCCATATCGAAAAGGATTGAGTTTATTAAATTTTCCATGTAGCCTTTCTCTACTCAAGTACAACCATACCCTGTCTTCAACAAGGAAAGAATGCTTAATCTGTGTTGATCATGTCATGATTTGTACTTAGCTTGTGAATCTGTCAAGCTCTCCTATACTTGGAGGTGTATATGTTGAATTTTCTCAACGAATTTATCATCTTTATGGAATTCTGATTCCACTTTTATGTTGTTTCTACATGGTAATCTCAAAACAACATCAAATTAACTCTTAGGAAAATAACCAAAACATGTTTCAAAAGGAGTCTTACTAGTAGAAACATGAACTTTACTCTTATAAGAATGCCGGATATATACCAATTTCTCATTCCAAGTCCTTGGATATTTCCTGTTGTACCCTCTCAAGATTTGAACCAAGGTATGGTTTACCACTTCTATTTTCTCATCTTCCTAAGGATGAAAAGCAAAGTATACCTTTTCAGTATAGTATCCATCTTCTCCCATAAGGTAGACCAAAAATTACCAATGAGCCTTGAGTCCCTATCTAACATAATAGAATTAGGAAAACCAAAATGAACCCATGCATTAGCAACAAACAACAACTATTGTATCAGATTTGGTATTATCACAAGGAACTTGAATGCACTTTTTACCAAAAAAATCTACTACCATAAAGACATACTCATACCATTTTTTGGAAGTAGGAAAATTGTCCATAAAATCCATGGAGAAACTTACCCATGGCTGGGAAGGAACTGATAATGGCATACATAACCCCAACTCTCCTTTACTAGGCTTGCTTGTACTATATAAAAAAAAACCTATGATAAAGTTAGCAACTTCTATTTACATGTTTGGCCAATAAACATACCTATGTAAGTTCCTAACTGAATTTGTCACACCAGAGTGACCAACCACCCATGAAGCATGTTCTTTCTCAAAAAATACTACAATTGTTGTTTCTCTTTGTAGGCATCCTACATGGACTACCTGTAGAATCTCGAGTCTATAAGTGTACTATAGGGTAATAATTGTATCACATGCTCAATTGGCCTATCCGGGGGCAGCCCCATACACTCTTCCCTGAACTATTGAAATAAATATTCTATTTGATTATGCTCTTTATTAGTAACCATGCTACAAGTGGTCTCAGATGAAACAACTTCCTCTGCTTGCATATTCTTCAAAAGAAGCAATGAAAATATCCCACTAGCATTAATGAGTTTTCGGGATTCAATGACACTTACCAAAGAGATCTTTGAGTATCCTGCAAAGGCTGAAATGATGTATCTATTACCATCCTTCACCAAGCGGTATTGGTTGGCTCTTCTTATGAAAATGGCATCCCTAGTATACAAGTATGGACTGCCAAACACTACACCACACACATCAAGAGGAACAACATCCAAAATAACTTCATCAATGAAATTTTTATCAATACCAAACGTAATCTTGCATTGTTTGGTAACCTTGATGTCTATGCCTTTCTTCACCCAACCCAATGAGTATGGACTTGGATGATTGTAAGTTTCCAACATCAGCCTATCAACTAACTCTTTACTAACCAAATTAGCTTGCGAACAAGTATAAAAAAGAGCATCCACTTTGGTTTTCTTCAATTTTTGAGTAAGTTCATTCTCTTGAACATTCTTATTACTACCCAAACATACCTCTCTACAGATGGAGGTACAACACATTGTCTCATCCACCTCTTCGCTGCAAAATACTTCCTCTCCTTGGAGGGCAGTCATGGCCTTCTTTTTATTCTTCTTATTCTTGAAGGGATGTAATTCCGGGTGGAGCTTCCACATTTTCCTCGGAATGAGTGTCAACATTACAAGGACCACAATGAAATTTAGTATCTTTAATGGAAGTAACATTTTACTTACCTTTCCCTTTTCAATTTTCTTCGGCTTGATATCACTTTGTTTTTCTGAAGCATGCTTAAAGGTAGATGAACTCTTTTCCTTGTCCATCTCTAAATAGAGATCTTGAGAACAAGCCTCATCCACATCCATCGGCTTGACCAAGAGGATTGATCTCCTCAAGTGGCTATGGAGTCCACCGATATACTTCATTAGAATTTTTTGATCCATTACATATTTTCCCATTTGGACAGCTTTCTTCTGGAACTCACTAGTGTACTCTTGCACGTTTTGGCCTAGCTTCCCACCGAGATACTACTAATAGATGGAGCTCTCTTCCTCAAAAAAAATAGGATAGAACTTCTTTTTATTAGCCTTTTAAATTCATCCCAGTTAGTAATAGGAGGAAGCTTCTTAACAACTAAAGAATGAACATAGATTTCAAACCAAGTTAAAGCATGATTGGTTAATTTTAACCTTACAAAGGAAATCTTCGATTCTCATTGATTTGATGCAAACTAAAATATACCTCAAGTTGGGCTAGCCAATGGTCTAGCTTCTTGACATTCATGTCCCCATCATAAGGATGAATCTCTATCTTCACCTCTACTTTGAATGGAGGAGGTGTAGGGTTGGCATAGGGCTACTCTTCCTCATACTCATGAGTATCTTCTTTATGGGCTCCTAGTGCCTCGTTTGGAACACCAAGCTTCTCCATGAGAAATCCCATGATGGACTCCAATTTCCCCATAGACAAGGAAATACTTCCCACATCCTTGGATAGACTTTCCACATCCACCTCCAACTTATAGAAACGTTCTTCTCTAGTCTCACATGCATCTTCTCTATGAGCCATGTCTCAAATTCCTTGCTTCCACTTCCTGGTGGAAATATCTTCTTCAAAAGGAATGAGGATACCTTCATCACTTTCACTTCCCTTTTGGGTAAGGGGAATCTAACTGAAAATGTCAACACAAGTTAAATGATGAAAAAACAATTTAATCTTAACTGTTCTAATACCAATTTAATCCATAAATTACCTCTTTTTAACAATAAACAGATCCTGTTCTAGTGATAATTGAATGGAAAATGACTAAGTTCCTTTTAACCAATATAATGTGCATGAAACATTCAATACTATACTAAAAATTGAGAGATAGAAGACAAAAGAGACATAATAATTTATCTTGGAGAAACCCAATATGGGAAAAAAATTTAGTGGGTAAGAAAATTACTTCTCTTTCATTATGTAATTCTCCAAAATACAAAGTTATTGCCAAATATTTGTCTTCAAGAAGGATTCAACACTCCTCATTGTATTTTCTTGTTTACAATCCTCAAAAATAAATAACTCACTCTCAATGAACAAAATAAGAATGGCCTTCTAATGTCATTCGAAGGTGTGTGGATCACCATCGGCTGAGCATACCATCTCCATAATAAAGAATATGCTAAAAATATGTACCTGTAAGTATCAAATAATGAGAATACATAGAATTGGGTATTTCCATATCCATTTTTGGATCATACATAGATAAGGAAACTAATATTTTCAAGTGAATTTGAAACATTTAACAAGTTAATGAAATTATGGAGAAGACTAGTTAGAAGTACAAATAACGTCATGATCAACATCATGCTCCATATCGTTCAAAGGGTGAAAATTTTTGGTTGCATATGCATAAGGAGTGGCTTAAATTTTAAATTAGGTAGTTCATACCTCTATGATATGTGTAATACACCATCATCAAACAAGTGGGAGAAAATGCATTGACCATAACTTTCCAACCTACATTGGGTTCCATATAATGATAAAGGTAGATTTTCTCCACCCATACTTTCCATGATATACACATTATTGCAAACAAATTAAGCCAATATGAAATATAGAGAAAAAAATACTATTAATTTAAATGGAATGCAATTATATCCCATTAAAGAGATTAATATATTGTGGACCTCTTCAAAGGGGGAAAACCTCTTTGAGATATCTCAATACAATATAATTTTTGTATTCCTTTACACTAGCCTATGCACCACATTTATACATATATACTTTAGCCAAATACTACTTCCTATGTAGATGACATTGCTCAAAATAACTCAAAGGAGGATTTACAAATCATATGCGCATGTAGATTTTAGAGAATATTATTAAAAAAAGTTAGGATAACGAGGTCGTAATATGCCATTTCCATTAAAAATATTTTCCCTCAAACGTAAAGATTCGGAAATGGCTTTTGAATTTGGTGAAGGCGCTCCAAAGTTACATCTTCAAGTTGTATTATTTACCATTAGATTAGGACCTTTGTGATTGATCGGTTGTGAGGTCGGCATTAACACTCATCTAAGACCACTTTTGGATTAAGAATGATGGATCTTTTGATATTGATTTTGGTGAGTACTATTTGAGTGGTGACCAATTTTCTAATAAATTTATTCGGACATGAGACTTGAAAAATAAGATGAACCCGAGAAGAGGGTGGAAGTTCTGGTTTATAAGCGACATGAGCGATCTTTTGAATAACATTGTAAGGGACATTAAAATTAATAGATAGCTTTTGGTGAACTTTCATCTTTAAGGAATACTATTTAGAAGGTTGTAATATGAGGAAAACAATATCTGCTGGTTGGAACACTTATTCGGAATTTTGTTGATAAACTTGTTATTTTATGTGATTTTGTGTTGTGGATATTTTCTCGGAGGACTTGTAAAATATTTTCCCATGCACTAAGGGTGCTATCCATTGCTTGAACTTAATAATTTCCTATAATGTAAGAGAGAAAATATGGTCAATTTTGACCATAAACGACTTCATATGAGGACATTTTGGTGCTCGTGTGATGTATGGTGTTGTACCACCATTTTGGAAGGGGTGGCCACTTGAACCAATGGTACTATTGATCAAATTAAAATCATCGAAGGTATGTTTCTGATGGAGAAAGAGAGAACAAGGATCATGTGGGATAATGTGCACATCAATCGAGTTACACTCAAACGATATCATGACGAAGTTATGTGAGGAAGCAAACATTCAACCATGAAATGTGTATGCAAAGAAAAAGGTCCGCTCATACGCATAGATCTAGAAAAAGGATTACAAAGAGGGTTTTGTGTAACTCTCAATGCATGAAAACCATACCTCCATAAGTGTATAAGAGGAGTTACATTCATGAAATGGAAAGTAACTCTTGTATGACGCACTAACGCACAATGACGTGTATGATAGAATCTATGATGAAATATGTCATACCCCTAAGACACCTAAGACCTATGACCTCACCTAAGTGAGATGAATCACCACATGATATGGAAAATGCCGCAAGATGAAAAAGAAAGTATACACACCAAAACCCCCTTCATCGTAACTTATGATGAGGTGACAAGTTAGAAATGAGAAATGGGTCTCAAAAATTACGCTTGATGAGGCACCCATGAAAAACAAGGATCTCAACTAGTGGAGGAAAACCCAGTGGGGAAAAACCATCGACTTACAAGAGATAGAATACTCCCCTAACAACCTAAGAAATATGGTCCAAATGGGTCCCGAAAACTAAATTCCTGATGAGGTACCCATGTACGAACTATAATCTCTCTAGAAGAAGAAGAAGAGAGGAGAGGAAGGAGATAAGAGGAATTGTAGAAGATGTGAAGCCATAGACAAATTTGAACTTTTCAACTCTAGGAAGTCTCCAAGAAGAGTTTAGATGACGTGTTCCTCAACTTATAGACTCAAGAATATCCAAACGCATCGAATAATGTTCCTGCCCTTAGGAAGGATAAAAATTGAGTATTAGAAGCCTACCCACTCCATGAAGGAAATCGAAGACAACAATATACATAAATCTGAATTTGGTCCACTTAAGTGTGGCATAGCTCTAGAAAATGAGTTCACAAGAACCTAAGGTAATGCCACAAGTTTAGAACTATCAGAGTGTGAGAGAGGAACATCATTGAAAGGATGCCCAATTGAAGTGAAGGCAACGTAGTAATCCCCACAACAATAGAAAGAGGATCCATAAGAAGAGGTGGATCAATGATGGTCTTCAAAAAGTGGAAGTGATAAGAGTCTCAGAAGGGGCAATCCCAAGAAAGGAGATGAAGGGATCCTTTAAAACACATGTATAAGGATGAGAAAATCCCTATAATACATCACAAGTAGGAACTGTGAAGATATGATGAAGGTCTGATAGATACTCATCCCAAAAGGGTGGATCAACAAACAAAAGAGTGATGTCTAACATGTATGAATCATCAACACATGAAGGAGGATGAATAGAAAGGGCCTCACACACTAGAAGTGAAATGGAGGTGGATACAATAACGATATAAGGCTGGGAACAAGATTGCCCAATGTATGATGGGAAGGTAGAAGCGTCAACATTATTTGGAAGGTGGTAAAGAGAGGAGGAGAGGATTCCTTAGTAGTACTCTTGTCATCAAAACTAGAAGAATAATCCTTGTCATCAGAGATAGAAACAAATGAGTCTATGTCAGTAGAACTATCATCACATGAAGAGGAAGAGGAGACAACTGTATCAAGTAGGAGAAGAAACAACAACAATCTTTGAAGGGTCTCCAAATAAGGATTGAAATATGCTACATATATTGTAATGACACTCTGTGTGCACCACGTGAAGGTAGAGAGACCTTGAAATTTACATCAACAAATTACCAACGACCATGCTACAAGTGTCAAGCTAGTACACAAGTTGATTAGGATCACTTTGGGGCATGTACTCATATATACAAGTAGAGATATAGTTCATCATGAGTGAGAAAACATTCCATGCTCGAACACCACAAAGTGTATAGTTAACCCTAGTAAGAAGAAGATGAATATATTCTAATGCAGAAACGGTCCTATAAAGTGTAGTTCTAGAAAGAGAAATCTCCATGGTGTGTTTGAAGCAAGTGAAAAATACACGAAAAGAAGGGTGCAAGAATACACACAAGGTTACAAGATGTTAGACTCAACCAAGAATGCATCTGCATATAATACAATACCAAGAACAATGATAACCCCTCTTGTTTATGGCATGTTATAAAGCGGTGCATTGATTACAATAAGGTGTGTTCATGTGACGTGGGACAATTGACCACTCACCTTACAATAGGCAATGAATCACACAAGAGTAGAGGCTATAATAAGTCTCATTGGAAATAGAGTAATAACACGTAAACAAACACAAAAGGGAATAAGTAAGAGCAGGGGAAAAACAATGTTCAGTGTGAGAGAAGGCATATCACATTGCAAAAGAGGGGCTCTCTTTTTGTAAGACTATGGTGGACATGCTCACTAGCCCACAAGTGAAGAAGAGCACTACAATGATGACGATCCAAAAACATGGCCCGGAAAAGCCCAATAACCCTACAATGAATCCAAAAAAGGTACTCCCCCCTAATGATGAATTTTGATTATTTTTCCTTAATTATAATTATTTTAATTAAAAAGGGGGAAGAGGGAACAACCTTGGATCAAGGGTGAGCAGCTCAACTCAACAAGCTAGTTGGAAAGTAGAGACCGGCGAGTTGCATTAGGATTAGTTGACGTCGAGTTAACCGATGATATGGGATGACGGGGCGAGTCGATCTCGTCCACGAGCTCGAGGGTGATTTGGGTTGCGGGTCGGTGCAGTGTGGCGAGCTCGGATAGATGAGCCGAGTCGATGAGTTGGGTGTTGAGTTTGTGGGCGAGCTGTACGAGCTGAGTTAGGAGGCAAGTTAAGAGTGCCGAGATGAACACGCCGAGTTGCACGATGGGGTAGTAGGGCCAAGAAAATTCCATGTGGGAAATGAGTCATGTAAGCAGTCAAGCTATAGTAAGTTGGGACAAAAATTCGGTCTAGGATGGGTCACTAAGTTGACCGTTGAATGACGAGAATGATGGGACGCCCAGAGAGCTCACATACACGAGACACGAGGTGAGTGACACTGGAGAGAATCTTGGAGTTGATAGGCGAGGTAGATCGGCCACGATGGGGAAACCGAGTAATCGACACGAGGGAATCCTAGGTGGCACATGGTGTGATGCATGGGGATGATAGGATGAAGCGGGGAAACATTGGTGGGGTCGAATACAAAGTAGAGGTGTCGGGAGCCAATAACGAGTAGACCCACATGTAGGAAATAGGGAAGAAAGGCTAGGAAAAAGAAAGAAATCAATCACAATGTAGAGTGGAGGATCAATGACAAACTCCAACGTGCTTGAGTAAAAGGTAGTGGCATGAGGGAGTAAGGAGATGGATGACCTCAATGCGAGGCACATGCAACATGGTTAAAGGTAATAGTAAACCGAGATTAGACAGATTAATTCCAATAACACATAGATGGAATAACAATTACAAATCTTTTACAAGAAACCAATAAGGATACAAACTGAGAGTAGTAGGCAACAAAAAATGGAGAGTAGTGTGGATCCCAACAACGTGCTCTAATACCACAAAAAAGTGAGAATAAGGCTCATGTGGGATAACACACACATCATGGTCCGAATAATCTCTATAGTCGTTCCGTGAACAATCCTTTGCGGGATCGGATTTCTTCTATAGTGAAAATGCCATGAAGCGCGAACCAACATCCGTGATACGAGAACCGAAACGTGACAAAGCTTCATGAGGAAGCAAGCATTCATCCATGAAATGTGCATGTAAAGAAAAATGTCTAATAATACTCATAGATCTAAGAAAATGAGTACAAATAGGCGTGTTGTGTAACTCCTAATGCATGAAAATCATACCTCCAAAAGTAGAAAAGAAAATTTACATCCCTAATATGGAAAGTAACTCTTTATATGACCACTGACACAAATTGCCGCATATGAAAAAAATATGTCCTACCCCTAAGACACCTAAGACCTATGATCTCACTTAAGTGAGATGACTCGCCATATGATGTGGACAATACCACAAGACAACAAGGCAAGTACACACACACAGTTTCCACACATTTGTCAACTATTTTTGTTTGACCATGTGTTTTTGGGTGATAGCTAGAGATCATTTTTAATTGTGTCCTCATTTTTTAAATAATTATGTCTATATTAAATTGTAAAAGTTAAATCACAATCAAATACAATAGAAGAAAAAATGATTTGAATGCAAAGACTTAGTTAGAAATGTTTTGGATGATTTTTGAAGAGGTGTAGGGCGTGCCATGGAACATAAATGGGTATATTTGGAGATTCGATCCACCAACACTAGTATGATTGATTTCCCCTAGATTTTGGAAGGCCCTCAATGAGATCCATTAAAATATTTGTTGATATCCTTGTAGGAATGAGAAGTGATTGAAAAAAGCGGGAAATTTTCATTGTTTCAACCTTATAGTGTTGGAAAGTGTAAGATATTTTAAACAAATGATTTATATATTGGTTAATTCCATGTAAAAAATATTATGATGAAATCACTCAAACATTTTCAAAAACCTTGAACAACCAACTAAGGGTGATGCTTTTAGTTGAATAATTATTTTGTATTGCATCCAAAACCGAGGAATTAAAACCACATATAATTTATACCATAAAAATGTCCATCCTAATAATAGTTAGGGGATGCGGTAGGTTCCGTAGATAATAGATGGATGAGTTACTATGTGGTTGTGTCTTGTTAACATTCCTATTAGATGTATTACATCCATTTAGGAAGACGTAGTCATACAACACACATAAAGGATTGATCCTCGTATTTATGGGAGAGTTTCATTTTCTACCGCATTCTCATTCCCTTCTCATAGGTGAATTTATAATCATACTCCAAGATCTTGGTGGCCCATTTATTTTTATATGGGTATGAAATTTTGTTCTAGGAAGTATTTCAGAATTTGATGATATATTCGAATATAGAAATATCATCTCACATATTATTTGCATGAGTATAGACATCATTTATTTCTTAAATATGAAGTGTACCAAATTTATCCTAGAGAGTGATTTTTAGTAAAAGAGATGGGGAGACCTTGTTGCATGAGGGAACCACTATGTTCATTACTATATGCATCACTTTCAATAATGAATGTCTTGGAGAAATATGGCATTCTTGAAACATTGTAGTACACATGGTATGTTTTAAAACAAAAAAAAAACATGTCATACTTGAATTTTTCAAGAAAAGGCATCCCTTTTAGCATCACCATCAATGGGGTAGTGATTTTTCCATAGCCTTCAATTTTTTTGTAGATGCTAGTAAGACCTAAAAATCCATGAAGTTTTATGAGTGTTCTAAGTTTTGGCCAATTATTTATGGCATCAATTTTATTGGGATATACTCTAACTCCCTGCAATGAATATGTTACGCATAAGGTACTCAAATACCTGCTAGAAAAATGAGAATTGAAAGCATTTTTTTGTCATGCAAATGTGCAACAAGGAAATTGACAATTTCCAAGCATGACAACTATACCCTTGTATTAAGTTTTTCAAGTTTTACCCTTCCAAGACACCCGGGTCTTCCCATTCAGTCCAAGTGACCTCCTAATTGATGTTAACCCATCCCCATAGGTGATTTAGGAAAGTCCATTCATTCCCCCTAGGTGATTTTAGGAGTTTAATGAAAATTGCAACCTTTAAGCAACTGTGGGAAGGGCTATCACCGGCCTTCCTAGAAGGACTAGAGTGACCCCATGGAGTGTAACATAAAAACTAAAACAAACATGGAGGTGAATCAAAGGCCTAGGAACATCATGGAATTTACTTACGAAGCTTCAGGAAGGATCCAAAGAAGTTGGGACAATTTCACTAAAATCAAGGTTCACAGGCTTAAGCAGTGCACAAGCCAAAACAACTATTGAGCTTCCGAAGGTGATTTTGGGAGCTCTAGGATGGAGTTAGGAGAGAAAAAAACATCATAGGAAAGGAAATTACAAGCCCTAAAATATGGTGAAATTAGTTTTTCACAACACTTTGGCGCAATGGGTTTCAAAGTAGTTTTCTCATGCACATGTGGAGTACTAGATCAAAAATCCACATTTTCAAGGATCAAATGGAGGAATAAAGACCTAATACCACACTATTGGATTCAGAATGCCATTTATAGTCAATATAATATAAAATTTCATCAAAAAAGTCCATTGGGAGCTCAAGTTATCGTTGTTTCAAGTTGCCCTCTTAGAGCGAGTTCGGGAGTTAGTCAAATTTTGATGAGGACACGTGTCAACTTTAGGAGCCTGACACAATTTTGTGTCCCTTACGTCCCTCAAGCTTTGGGACATCAAGATCAAGAAAATTTCCTAGCCCTCATAATCCCTCTGGACCCTCACGTGATCCCTCAGTTCACCAGGTCAGCTCCCAAGTGTTTACTAGGCTCATTCTCTCACTCACTCGAATCGTGACAAGTGGCGGATTCTAGCGTGCTGTGTAATTTGATGTTCCTCATGTCCATTTGAAGTGAGGGACATTAGGGTTGAAATAATGTGCCTAACCCTCATGATTCCTCAAGGTTCCTCATACGACCGCTTCTCACCCTTCCAGTGCTTCAAAGCTATTTTTAGCCTTAATCCCCTACCGTCGGATCTCCACCACATGTCAAGCTAAGGTGCACTGTGCAATTTGATGTACGTCACATTCATTTGAGGTGGGGGACATCAGGGACATGAAAATTTTCCTCTCTCCTTGTGTTTTTTTACTTTTAAAAAAAAATCCCTCCTGCTTCTAACATCTAACATCTAACTCCTCTGCACAACTTGCTCTGTAACTTTCTCTGCAACTTCTCACCACCATTCCACCATTTCAAAAGATCAAACCAAATTCACCAAAAAATGAAATCATCTACCCCATGCTGATAAATAGGTCCTAAGAGAATATTGAACAAATGAAGGAGAAGAAACGAAGAACGAAGAAGAAGAATAGTGGAAATCTCCATTGCCGCAAAATAGAATTTTGAAGAGATCTTGCAAACAGATGCATGATTGATGAACCATATTTTGATGTTCATTAATCTATCAAAAACCATCAAAAAAACATCTTTATACCCTCCTCCCATGACATAAAACATTCACAGTGAAGAAATCCTCTTTTTGGCCCAACAGAGAAAAAAACTTGATTTCCTGTCAAATTGATAGTCGGATCGAAACAAGATTTCACCAAAAGCACAAGAAGTAAAAACCCATATAAAAACATGATTTCCATCGTGAATGGAGGAGAAATAGACCTGCAATATTCAAGTTCCATTAATGGCTGCCTGTCAGAAGTACCGCTAGGTTAGAAACGTAAAATTTTAAAATCTCCCAAACTATTAAGCGGGTAGGTAGAAGATTTTAGAGGGGCGATATTGGGAAAAACCCATATCAAAAAATTCGTTCCATATCAATCTGACCTCCAGAAGTCCAATTTCTAAAAATAACAAGTCTTTTACATAGGATCACGTAATTATGGGAAAGTCATGAACAAAAGAACCTGCGAGGGAGACATCGAACAAAGAAGATGCACTGCGGTTGAAAATTCATCGGAATAGACGTTTTGGTCCAATTTTAACACTTACTAAAAATAGTAAGTGGTCCTACGAGCACCTGCCAAAAATAGAAAGTTGATCCAGAAGGTGAGAGAAATGCAGGAGAAGAGGAAATCAGAGTTGCAACATCCAGTTGAGGTTTGAGGGAGTTGATTTTTCATACTTACTAAAAATAGTAAGTTACTTTTTCTGAGGAAATCATGAAGCATAAGTGGATGGGATAGAAGTCAGCACAACCCTTCACCTGTGAGTATGAGATAGAAGATAATGATGTCTCATACATGGACCTGAATGACCTAAGAACTTGTATGGAAGCAAAGGAATGAGGGAAGATCGAGGATCAGATATTCACAAGTGGATTGTTTGCAGCTGTAGGACACCCCGTGTTTGTGCAAAGCCTTGAGTTGGTCCTAGATTTATAACACCACCTTTGTGAGCCCAAAACATGGACAATATGAGATGAAAATGGTACAAAAATGGCAATCATTAGTCCTAGAACCATCTCACTCTCTCTACAAATCCTGACATCACCTAGTATGGTCGTCATCTCAAAGGACAGGGCCTTGCACGATTGGGAAATGATGGATGCATATGTGTAAGGGGTAACACTTGGTTTGTGGTTGAAGACAGGAAGAAATCCCTCAAGGATGCCCAAGAACCTTCCAAGGTGTGAGTTTTGAGAAGGATATTCAGATTCCATCACTCTCCTCAATAGAGTTATGGGTGAAGCAAGCACAAGAGACTTCCAAGATTGGATGGGCCTTTTCATCTTGACATTGACAAAAGGAAAGTAGAGAATTGACTGGGGGTAGATCATCAATGACAATCTCCATCTGCAACTGCTCCAAGTACCCATGACGAAAGAAGTTTCACATGACTTATTACTTGGTCTATCTCATTGTAAGCTCAAGATATTTCAAAGGATTGTCTCGCGTAGATCATTGTTTCCAAGGTACTGCGTTAAAAAATATTCAAAAATTGGTAATGGAGGAAAGCCATAGGAATTTTTTGCTTGCTTGAACGATACATTCATAATGTATGTGGTTCAAATCTTAGAAGGTGATATGGAAGATAAAATGTCTCCACAAACGACGTCCTTGATTAAGAAATATGGCTCTTATTTCATCCAATTCTCAACCTTCTCCTACTGCGAGTTGTTGGCTTCGACCAAGCTCCGCTAAGGCTGCAAGTACCTTAGTGACCAAATTGTATTGTTTGAGCTTTGCAGGTAGATCATTCAAGTGAATAAAAGGCTTAGGAGTAGGAAGAAGAATTTGATTTCATTTCTTATCTCTCTCGGGGTATTCATGTGCAAGATCTCAAATGACGCATCTCATCTGGAGGCCACTTTCGCTCATTTGACTTTACATTCCTACATTTCTAGGCCTAATTTGACATCCAAGAAGATCCCGACTCTTTCTATGTCTCAGAATTATAACATGATCCACAAGTCGAGGACTTTGGGAAAGTTGTCTGCGATGAATTTGAAGTATGAGAAAAGGACCATATGAGGATGACAATCAATGAAATGAAGAAATTCAATTTCTTTTGGTATGAAGATATTTTTCACGATGATGGGACAAAGATGTATGATCATGAGTACGTGGTAGTCAAGATGTCCCCTTTGCCTCCAATCAACTAGTATGTTCGTGAATCAGGAGATATAAAGGAGTGGAATGAGAAGGTGGTGAGGAGAATGAGAAATTAGATTCAGAAGAAGAGAACCATGGCCAACCAATCATGAGGTACCCCGAAAAGACAAAAACAAGCTCCACGACAGTTGTCTTCAAAAGTTGTGGAGGTGACTTCAAGCCTAAAACACTCTAGAACAAGTTTGAAAAGGAAGGTCACGTAAATGGAAATCTCCCCTCACAAAAGTCACCAAAGAAGGCCAGGGCAAAAGAAGACTCATTTGTGTCACTTCAAGAGGAAGACTTGATCACAGAAATGTAGGAAGACAATCCAGTGGTGAAAGCACAAATGGATGAAGAACACATGGTTCAAGACCCAATCTTCAAACCACCACAGGAGGTCTCAACTCTTGTTTACACACATACCTCTCTCATTTAGGATTTACATTCTCCTCTAGAATAGAGAATAGTTGATGCACTGTCATAGAACATGAATCCGATGAGATGTTCCCTTGGATGTAGGAAACAATTTCCCCTGACACCCGTATTGTGCAACAAGTGACAACCCCTAACCTATCAATAATTGTCTCATTGGATAAAGAAAAAAAGATCAAGAAATCTTGCACATACGACCTCACGGTTCTATAATGGGGAAATGGGTAATCAATACATTGAAGTATCTCAACCGAAGGTAATCAAGCTAGTGGATGAGATGACACCATTTGGCTATGAGATGAACACGATCCAACTAGGACCAAAAACTCATGAAGGGATTTTCACATGTATCAAAAATCTTCCACTCGCATGGTGGTAAGGAATAAGGAGTATAAGAAGAAGATTGATGAACTAAAGGAATAGGTATGAAATCTATCATTCTATGTGCAACATCTAGTTGATCCCAATGCCATGACAATCCCCATTAAGGAAGTTGCACCCATCAGTAGCTTCAATCCAAAGTCCATTAGGAGGATGCATGAGTTCACAATGTAGGGGCGAGTGAATAATGAATGGATCGACTCAATTTATGAAAAGGGAAGTCAATGCTCCAAGAGTGGTCAAAATCTTCACTTACATGTGTGTAAAAAAAAATAGGATGTGGGCACTCAGGGAGGACTTGGAGAAAGAAAGGGACTATTGGGAACCTTTGGGTCTAGTAGTAGATGAAATGAGAAATACTCATCATCAGGAGTTGATCGACAAGAATATTTTTGAAACTCCTTTAGAAGACTTGTCTCATGTATGGGTGAGGGCCTTGGCAATAATTTTTAAGGCAATCAATCAGGCCATCATAGCACCTTTGGAGGAGAAAGAGGAAAAAACATACAAGTTGTAGGATGGTATAAATAAGAAAACTTAGAAACTTGGAGTGCATGCAATGGGAAAGGAAAAAACTATTGATGAGTTGATTGGTCCATTTAAAGAATATGTCAAGAAAGAGGTAGGAAATCTATTTCCTTCACTAAGGGTACCCTCGACTTCCTCTCAGAGATTCAGGCCTTTATTGCACTTATCATAGAGAAACATTCATCATGGTTTGGGAAGTGCAAAGATATCAATAGTGTGGATGATCGATGGACACGACAAAGTGAAACCTGTAGTAGTTCATTTTAGCAAGGATTTTAGAGGGACAGAGGCCTTTTCGGAGGAATGCGAGGTGGAAACCAATCAAGGAGTGAGATCAAATCCACTGTAGCGGCTCATTCTTCTACATAATTTCCCCTCCTTCTCTCTTCTTCTTCCTCTTCTTCCTCTCTCTTTTCTCTTCTCTCCTCACCCAATGCTCTCTCTCTCTCTCTTTAATGTTATATTTTTGCGTTGAGGTTTGCACTTTTTAATATAACTTTAAGTGACTTTAGAAACATAATGTAAACTTTAAGTCACCTTGTTTTTATAAAAGGGACTTAAATATTTAAGTGGAATATGAACAGTCTAAAGTTAGATTAAAGTATGTGAAAAGTCACCTGGGAAGATGAAGAGTTGCCTTCTCTTCTATAAATTGTAGCAAACACCTCATTTGATGGAATTCTTAGACTTCTTAGATTTTGGAGCTGTTTTTTGTGAATTCATGAGAGAGATATCCTTGTGAAGAGAGCAAAGAGATAGCAAATTTCTTCCATTTTCCCTACTCTAAAATGTCTTCCATTTCTATGCTATGTACAATTTTGGTTGAGCTTCAATAAAGGAAGAAGGATTTTTAGCCCTTTTTACTTAAGAGTTTAGTGGTACTTTTTACTCATTAAACGCTATTTGGTCTTATTGTTGTTATGCATATTTGTTTTCTTCTAAATTCAAGTGCATGTAATGAAATTTTTGGCTAGTGTATGCAAGTCTCTGATTTTCTACTTGTAGCATTAGTTTCTCTTTTCTAACTTTCTCACTCCCTTTCCCACTTTCCTAGCAAATTACTCTCTTGCAGATATCTGCAAGATTTTTCCGGAGGTTAGTGGAATGCCCTTGTTCAATTCCCGGTTAAAAGGACACCAAGATAAAACTCACTTTTTACTCACGCATGCACATATGACAGCTACATTGGTTAAGTAGAGGGACTTAAACTCCCAAAGCGTTGGCAAGAAGTCCATCAATTTGTCCTTAAAAATTTTTCGCCAACAATTTTTGGTGCCCATCGTGGGGTAGATTTAACAACATCTACACCCAAAAATGACCTTGAAAATATTTTTAAAAAGTCAAAAATTCAAAAAAAAGATTTTTTTGAAATTTGAATAACTATTCAAGCCTCATGCCTACAAACCATGGCTATTAGCAGGCAATACTACTCTGTTGAAAGACCTGAATTGCTCTTCCATATTCAAGAGGATATTGCTTTAGATTTGAGAGAGGCTATTTGGAATAATATGTGAAGTGTCAACCAATACTTCATTGCCACAAGAGTTCTTGATCTCGAAGAAGAACACACTATTGAATTGGAAAGGCAAAGAAAAATTCCAACATTGTAAAGAATAACATAGATTTCCAATTGGCGGATAGAAGATACACCCGACAACAGAGACAAGGAGGAAAAATTGATCCCACTTTTGAAGAGATTCAAATAAGACAAGCTGCTTTCAGAATTTAGAGGTCTCCCTTTCATCAAGAAACCGGTCACATTGGGAGCCCGAGTGTTTCCAATCCTTTGGACATTGAATTTCCATACATCAATGAGAACCTTGAATATTTTACTAATGTAGAGACCGAAGAATAAGATAGAGAAAGAGAAGCAAGAGTGGAAGTGGAAATAAGAGCTCAGATTGAAGAAATTGAAAGACTTCAAGCCAAAGCGGAAGAAAGAGTAGCAACAGAAACCACAACCTTAGCAAGGTTGGAATCAGAACGAGAAGCGGAATGGGGATCGTGATCGTGAAGAATGCAGGACAAATGTACCATGGGGTGGAAACACCGGTCCACTTTCCCTTGCTCAACCTCTCCATGAGCTACCAAAAGGCTCAAGATTTTTTTTTCCAAATTTCAGTGGGGATGGATCTCAACTTCCCAAAGAACACGTAACAACATTTATCACCGCTTGCGGTGTGTTGGGCATTGAGCATGAAGATGTGTCAGTCTAAATTTTTATGGAGTCACTTCAAGAAAAGTTTCTTTGAATGGTTCTACATCTTGGCCCCAAGGTTTTCACCTTTGGGAAGATATAGGAAGTGCATTCGAACAAAGGTTTAAGACCACAAAAAGAGACTACCACGGGATCTCTTTGTCTAATTGCTTACAAATGAAGAAAAAACTTCAGAATCAATGAGAGACTTCATAGAAAGATACGACAAGGTGATAAGAAGGATTCCTAAAGATGTGGTGCCTACTAAAAATAATTTAAGGAGATTCTTCATCAATGCCTTACCTTCATAAATATGTTTCTTCCTCATAATATCCCAACCAAGAACATTGAGGAAAGCTCAAAAATTTGTGATAGAAACCGATGATGATCTAATCCTATCTAGGAAAGTGAAAGGCCCAAATGGAAAACAAAAGGCCAGAGTTCAAGCTCAGTCACCACAGATCCAATGCTCCAAAAGATGGCAAATGACTTGGTTACCTTGAAGAAACAACTATCCCAGATCATAATGCGGAACACTCCAAGGAAGAAAAATCCTCCCAATAGACCAAGGATTGCTCCACCTTTTCATCAACTTGCTCTCGAAGCACCACTAGTTAATGCTGCTTGTGACATCGAAGAACTAGAGGAGGAAGTGGAAATAGAAGAACCCAGAGAAGAAGATGCAGGTGACGATGAAAACTATCTTGAGGTTGAGGAAATTAATGGTGATACGCATAATGGCCTAATTAAGTACATTGATGATGAAGAAGCTCGAAGCTTCTCATGCGAAATTTTCACTCGCGCATAGTCTAAGAAAGGTGCCTCATCCTCAACGATCGTAGTGAAGGAAAAAAAAAGAAGAAGAAGAATAATAAGAGGAAGGAAGATTCTTCATGCGGAGGTTCCAAAAAAATAAATTTTGGGTTAGCACATTGGTTGTATAGATAATATATCATATTTAAGCATACATGAAAATAAAAGTGGATATTCTACCAGAATAAATATATAAAACAAGAGATATAAATCAACACCAGATTTAACATGGTTCACCTAGTGTGGGATACATCCACCAAGAAACAAGCCAATCTATTATCCAAAGCTTTTAGAAGATATACAATGAAGATTTACAATCTTCCACACCTCTCACGATGTACAATAATTTATTTCTCTCAAGCTTTTGCTTCTTCTTTGAGAATTCTCTCTCTCACAATTATTCTCACAATAATCATCATCTTCTTCAATTATTACTTCTAAACCCTATCTTTCATGCTTATATAGGTACATATAAACTTAGGGCACTTAGCCATGCAATTACAATCAATAGATCTGTTTTAATACTAAAAATAGATCTAATTCCCGAGAGTTAATTAAAACACCCACAGAGTGTAACGCCGATTAGCCCTAACCAATGCCAGTTCCTCCTTGCGGCCGACGATGCGGTCACAGGTGACCGATGTCAGTCCCTTCATAACCGATGTCGGTTCCTCATAATCGATGCGATTCTTTGTGTTTTCCAACAAGTTGATATTACATGCTAATCTGAAGTAATTGAGCTCCACAACTAAACAATCTCCCACTTGGAGATAATTTACTGCATTATACCTGTACAACGTCATTATTAGATCCTTTCCTTCTCTTTGTTTCTTCCTCTTAAAGTCTCAAACTTGAATACCAACAGAAGTGGAGTGTAGCTCCAACTTCTCTTTTTCTAATGGCTTCGTTAGCATATCCGTAAGGTATTCACTCGTATGAATCTTCTCCAGATTCAACTTCCCATCCTCCAATACATGTCGTATGAAGTGATACCTCACTGAATGTGTTTCATTATAGAATGAAACACTGAGTTCTTTATCAAATGAATTGCACTCTGAGTGTCACTAAACAATTTACAATCATCTTGCTCCTTTCCCAACTCTTCCATGGACCTACTCATCCATATCATCTCTTTTCTAGCCTCTGTAGTTGTAACATACTACTCGCCTATGTAGTAGAAAATGCCATAAACTTTCGCAATATTGAAATCTAGCTATCTACCGTCCCACCTACTATGAAAATATATCCAATAGTGCTTCTTCTACCATCCCGGATCTCCACCATATCCTAATCAACATATCCACATAAAGAAATATCCAAACCTTCATAGCATAACTACCTTAGATGTCCCTCTCAAATATCTAAGTATCCATTGGACTACTTTCCAATGATCTTTACCTAGATTGACCATATATATACTCACAACTCCCACTACCTGTGCAATGTCTAGTTTGATACAAACCATAACATACATTTGACTCCTAATTGCTAAAGCATATGGTACTTGTGTCATGTATTTGAATTCCTCATGTGATGAAGGACATTGATCTTTGCTCAATTTGAAGTGTCCAACCATAGGTGTACTTACAGGTTTTGCATTTTGTATCTTGAACCTTTCTAACACCATGTAGATATAATCCTCCTGAGACAAATATAATTTCTTTTTCTTCTTGTCTCTGTGTATTTGCATGCCCAAGATTATTTTGTAGCTCCTAAATCCTTCATAGAAAATGTGTGAGATAGTTTTCCCTTAAGCTCACCAATGTCCTACATACTAGATCCTACAATAAGCATATCATCCACATACAAGTAAAAAAATAATATAGCTCCCATTTTCAAGCTTCTTGAAATAAACACAATGATCAAATTCACATCTCAAGTAACCATGCTCATGCATGAAACTATCAAACCTCATGTACCATTTCCTTGGAGCTTGCTTGAGCCCATATAGGCTCTTTTTCAACCTACACACTAATTCTCCTTACCCTTGACTTCATACCCAAGCGGCTACTACATATAAAAATCTTCATCCAAATCACTATG
Source organism: Taxus wallichiana var. yunnanensis (assembly GCA_018340775.1). NCBI lineage: Eukaryota > Viridiplantae > Streptophyta > Pinopsida > Cupressales > Taxaceae > Taxus > Taxus wallichiana. The sequence continues at coordinate 381,595,001 of CM031239.1, read as the reverse complement.
AAGGAAAGTTGTCTTCACATCTAGTTGCTCTAAATGCAAATCCTCTCTATGCAACTAAAATCAATACAATACAAATAGAATTCATCTTTACAATAGGAGAAAATATTTCACCAAAATCAATACCTACTTTTGTGAAAATCCATTTACTACAAGCCTCTCCTTGTACCTTTTTTCCCACCCTCTTCTTCATTCATCCTATAAACCCACTTGTTCGCAATGTCCTCTTACTACTTTGGAAACTTAACTAAATCTCAAGTCTGGTTTTGTTCCAAGGAGTCCATCTCCTCATCCATGTCATGCTCCCACCGCACGTGGGTCTTATCGCATTACTTCTTCAAAAAATTTGGTTCACCATTATCGTCAATAATAAATAAAATAGAGAAGGTTTAAATCTTTATGGAGGTTTACTTATCCTTTGTGACCTTCTTATAGGAGTTTGGGGTATAGGAGGCTCATTTTGTACCCCTTGTACATTTGTATTCAAATCGCGCAGTGACCAACGTCGGTCATAATGGCGATGTCATTTACGCTAACCGATGTCGGTTTGGATCTTTTTCAGAATCGATACCGAGTTCGGTTGATTGATCTTTGGTCAGGGTCAACCGACACCGATTACTTATGTAACCATGTCGGTATTATTTTTAAATCTAAGAGTTCATTTTCATTCAAAAATTTCTCAACGGTTTGTCCTTGGAAATTTGATCCATGTAAATTATCTTTTCATTCCATTCAATGTCATGATCCTAATAATTTTAGAATTCTCTAAATCCCAAAAGCAGAATCCAAAATCACGGATCCATAACCAATGAAAGTGCATCTCTTGGATTTTACATCTAATTTTTTCATATTTTCCTTATCAATATGCACAAAAGATTAGAACCAAAACTTTAAGAAAAGAAAGATCTACCTCTTTTCGGTCCAAGCTTCTCTCGGTATTCCTCCATCTATGAACTTGAAGGCCCTGATTAATCAAATAAATTATCGTATCAATCGCTTCATGCATAAAAATGCAACGGTAATCTAATATGTATCCTCATACTTCTAACATGTTCCATGATTTTCCTATTCATTCTTTCTACAACACCATTTTTTGTGTTATTGGAATCGTCCTTTCTCTAGGTATTCCATTCACGGAAAAATAATCATTGAAAGATTTGCTACAATATTCACCACCATTCATCGGATCTAAGGCACTTTAAATTTGAATTTGATTCATTCTCAACAAGGGCTTTCCATATTTTAAAAGTCTCAAAAACATTAGATTTATGTTCAATAAAAGAAACCCATACCTTTTTGTAGCATCATCAATGAAAGTAACATAATCCTAGGATCCTATATGAGAAGCATGAGAAGCTACCTAATTTGGTCCCCACACATCCGAGTGTACAAACTCCAATTTCTACTCCTTAGTTACTCTAACTTTGAGAAATATCACTCTCTTTTGCTTTCTAAAGACACAATACTCACATAAATCAAGATCTAAATATTTCAAATATGATAACTTACCCTTAGCTTTTAAGATCTGCATTCCGTTTTTACTCATATGGCCCTACCAATTATGCCACATACATGCATTTGAATCTGAATTAGATAATGCAGAAAAGGAATCAGTAACACAAATAGATAAATATAACATTCCCACCTTCTTACCTCTTGCCACAAAAAAATCACCCTTGGTGAATTTTCAAGAGTATGTCATGAATGTAACCATGCAACCAGCTTCGCCTAGTTGCCCTGCACAAATAAGATTCCTCCTGAGGCTTGGCACATGCCTCACATCTTTCAATACCTATGTATTTCCATTCTACAATTTTATATGAACTTCCCCTTTACCAGTAATACTGCAATGTTCATCATCACCTAAATAAACATGCCTAAAATTTCCCTGGACATAATTTCTTAAATAACCCACGATTAGGGGTTGCATGGAAAGACGCTCCTAATTCTAAAACCCATAATTCTATTATATTATCTAAAGAAAGAATAAGAGAATCTTGCATTAACTCTGCTCCAACAAGATTCACCTCTTTACCTTTGTTTGGGTGTTGGTTCTCTGTATCCTTTGACCAATAATATTTCTTTGTATGTCCTTTCTTTCCACATTTCCAACAAGTAATTCCTTTACCTCTTGATTTAGATCTATTATCCCTTGACTTTGATTTCCCATTATTCTTACTCTTAGATCCCTCCTTTGCCTACCTCTTCTTTCTACATTCAAAGCCTTCTCAAATGATGATTCCTCTGTACTTTTCTGTGAATTTCTTCATTCAAGATTATATTAAGTACATCATAAAACTTCAAAATATTATTATCGGATGTTGTATTACTAACAACCATTACCAAGTTATACCAACTATCATGCAAAAAACATAAGAATAAGAGTGCTTTCACTTCATCATCAAACGAAATATCAACCGATTTTAACTGATTTACAATAGATCAGAAATCATTTAAATGACTAGATGCAGATCCACCTTCATGCATCTTAGAACTAAATAGTTTCTTCCTCAAGAAAACTATATTTGAAGCACTAAGTTTTTCATATAAATTAACAAGAGCTTTCATTAACTCTACCGTAGATGCCCCTTCCAGTAATATTAGAAGTCACATATGTTGTTAGGCTCAATCTTATAGATCTCAAAGTCTTTATGTCAAGAATATTCCATTCTTCATCAGTCATCTTCGTAGGTCTAGAATTTTCATCCAACGATAAGTACAAATATATTTGATACAAATAATCCTCTATCTGCATCTTCCATAATTGATAATTTCAGCCATCAAACTTCTCTACCTTGTATTTGTTTTATTATGCCATTGTTTTAGCTCCCACTCAATTAGAAAATCCTTTGTGAGTAAATATGTCAACACACAAAACCCTCAAACAAATCTCTAATACCAGTTGTTGGGGTTAGCACATTAGTTGTACGAGATAATATATCCTATCTATGCATACATGCAAATAAAAGTGAATATTATATCAGAAGAAATATACAAAATAAGATATATAAATCAACACCAGATTTAACGTGGTTCACCCAGTGTGGGATACATCCACCAAGAAACAAGCCAATCTATTATCTAAATCTTTCAGAAGATATACAATGAAGATTTACAATCTTCCACACCTCTCAGATGTACAATACTTTCTTTCTCTCAAGATTTTTCTTCTTCTCCAAGAATTCTCTCTCTCACAATTATTCTCACAATAATCATCAACTTCTTCAATTCTTACTTCTAAACCCTAGATTTCATGCTTATATAGGCATATACAAACTTAGGGCACTTAGCCATGCAATTACAATCAATATATCTGCTTTAATACTAAAAATAGATCTAATTCTCGTGAGTTAATTAAAACACCCACACACAGGTAACCGATGCCAATTATCCCTAACCGATGTCGATTCCTCCTTTCCTGACCAATGCCGGTCATAGGTGACCAATGTCGGTCCCTTCATAATGAGATGCTAGTTCCTCATAAGCGATGTCGGTTATTGTGTTTTCCAGCAAGTTGATATTGCATGCTAATCTTAAGTAATTGAGCTCCAAAATTAACAATAAAATTGTCGGAGAGGATCAACACTACCACCTTCGATGGAGTCAAAAAAGAGAAACCAAACCCACAAGTTAGCAAGGATCGTGTTGCCATACCAAGTAAGTCATCTAGTCCTTCTCCCAACTCAAAAATTGCTAAAAAGAATTCTCCTGCAAAGGTTGTTCTGCAAAACATTTAAGGTCCCACAAAAACCTACATTCCCATCTCCTTCCAAGCCAACTACTACGCCCATGAAATAAAATCCAATTCCCAAAGTAGTAAAACCTTCACCATGTAAATCTTTTGTCATTCCCGAACCTCTGCCTTGCTCACCATAACCCCATTTGAATTTTTAGAACACACAAGCAAGATTAAAGTCCAGCTTATAGAGATAGAATACCTACAAACATGCCCTACTCAATTTGATAGGTTCAATTTGAGAGAGAGAGAGAGAGAGAGAGAGAATTTACAACTTTGACGGGCATCGAGGCTCAAATTCCAAAGGCTCACTACTCACACCATCCACATCACCTTCTCAAAACATGCTAGCCCTCAGTGCCTCCAAAACCAACAAGGTTGAACCTTTCTACTTGTCACTCCTCATTAAAGGCTTCCAACTAAATAATTACATCATAGATTCTGGAGCCTCAGATAATGTGATGCCCGTCAAAGTTACAAATTCTCTAGGCCTCACCTTGACCCAAGAAAATGGAACTTGCTATTCAATGGAATCCAAACAAGTGTCATTGGTAGGAAGAATCAAAGATGCATAGGTAGCACTAGCTAATTTTCTAGATAAGAAGGTGCTCCTCACCATCCTGGTGGCGAAATTCCAACATCCTTTGGGATGCTACTGAGCCATAGCTTTTACAGAGATTTGGGTGGAGAAATAAAAATGGATTGGTCATCTACAACTATCCCAGTGAAGGGAGAAATGAAGAAATTGTTGCTAGTGAAAAATATTAAGTATACGGTACAAAAGTCTGTTGATCTAAAAGGAAAACATTCTATTTCAAGATAGTGGGCTAGGCAATTACTTCCTCATATCCGAAAAAGATGAGAACTTGCCACATCTTATGGAGGATGAGGAAGACCAAGTTTAGACAATGGAATTTGATGGTAGTCACTCTAGTGCAGGTTCGGAGAGGGCATGGTGTTGTACTCTCCTTCTAGCAAAGCATACCCATTTTCCTATAAGCCACAATTTGATAATACAAATAACATTATGGAGTATGAGGCTCTCCTCTTGGGCATGAGCATAGTAGAAGATATGGGAATCAAGAAGCTAAAATTTCAAGGTGATAGTAAAACAAGTCCGACAACAATACCAAGTGAAAAACCAAAGACTCCATCATTATAGAAACAAAGTATGGGACTACATTGAGTCTATCCCAAGAGAGAAGAATGAAAAATTTGATTCCCTTGCAGTTGTCGGTTTCCTAGGAACACCACATCCTTCTTTTGGAAAAGATAAAGTAACCATTTGAGATGGTGTTCGGGCCTAGTGTCTTTGGATAATGAAAATGATTGGAAGGTCTTAAATGACGATAATCAACACGGCATTCTTGGAGTAAAGAGATAATTTTAATAATCTCTTCTTTGAAGGAAGTGAGAATCCACACCGAGAAGCAGTAACCGAAGAAGAGAAAGAAGGGATTGAAGGAATTGATGAAGAAGGAGTGATAAAATTGAAAGGAAATAAGATTCCTAAAGGTCTAGTTTCTCTGGAGGACCTCTTTGACAAACATGATAGATTCATTCAAGAAAAGAAAAAAATCTTCTCAATGTTCACTGATTTTGAGAAGGAGAATATTGGCACTCTGAATAGTCGAGGATGGTCAATATCGAAAATGTTGTTCACCTGAGGAGAAGAGAAGGTTTGTTTCATTTCTCAAGAGATATTCAGATGTCTTGGCCTACTCCTATGATGAGCTCAAATCCTTCCAACCGAAGGAAATGCATCACTCGATCCCCTTGAAGTCGGATGCCAAGCCATTCAGGAAAAAACAAAGGCCATATAATCCTAAAATTTCGATACCATCAAGGAGGAAGTAATGAAGATGCTCAATGCAAGGATCATATTTCCCATCCACCACTTGACATGGGTGGCCAATATTGTGCCGGTGTAGAAGAAGAATGGTGAAATAAGGATATGTGTAGATTTCTGCAACTTGAACCAAAGCGTCACTGAAAGACAACTACCCGCCCCCAGTTATGGATCACATTTAACAAATGGTCATTGTTCTCAATGGATTCTCGGGGTACAACCAAATCAAGGTGGCAGAGGAAGATCATACCAAGACAACCTTCACAACACCTTGGGGTAATTTTACATACAACAGAATGCCTTTTGGTTTGATCAATGTAGGAGCTACATTCCAAAGGGAAATGGACTTGGTGTTAAAATATTTAAAGTATTGCATAGTGATATATCTGGATGATCTCACAGTCTTCTCTAAAAATAGGGGGGACCATATTCACCATCTGGAACAGGTACTTGCAAAATGTAGAAAGCATGGTATATCTTTGAACCCAAAAAGTGTATTTTTGGAGTCACGGAAGGAAAGTTGCTGGGGCACATCGTGAACAAACATGGAGCGCACATTGATCCTGAGAGAGTACGGGCCATTCAAGCATTGTCTCTACCCACAAGTAAGAAGGGAGTTCATTCCTTCTTCAAAAAGGTAAACTTCCTTTGTCAATTTGTCCCGGAGTTCGCTAAATTGACAAAGCACATCACCACCATGATGAAACCTCAATTAAGCTTCAAGTGGAATAACGAGGAAAAACAACCTTTGAAGAAATCAAGAAATCCATTACTAAAGCTCTAACTCTCATGTCTCCAGACTTCAAAAAGGAATTCATCATGTATTGTTATGCATCAGAACACACACTCTCCGTTGTTCTTTTCCAAAAGAACGATGAAGGTGTGGAAGCACCTATTGCTTTCATGAGTTATCCATTGAAAAATCATGAGCTAAACTATATTCAATTGGAGAAACATGCCTATGTAGTGGTCAAAGATGTAAAAAAATTCAGATTCTACATACTCAACTCTCATATGGTGATAATGGTCCCCGACAATGCAATCAAGTCCATCTTGACACAATAAGATCCTATAGCTAAAAGAGGAAACTGGGTTACAAAAATTCAAGAGTATGATTTGGAGATTCGGCCCTCCAATTTGGTATGAGGAAATGGCTTGTGTAGGTTGATCGCTGAAGATGAAGCACTCAAGGATCAACACGGTGAGCACAACTACACAGACAACTTGTTTTGAAGATAATCCATAGGTTCTCTTCATAACCACTACTGATGAGTGGTATGTTGATATTGCCTATTACCTAACTTATGGAGAATGCCCTTCTCATCTTGATTACAAGAAAAGGAGAACACTCAATCGAAGGAATTTTTTTTTTTAATCTGGAACCACACACTTTACAAGAGAGGTCTTGATGGATGTTTCCTCAAATGTGTAGACAAAGAACAACAAGAAAAATTGCTTAAAGCATACCATGACCAAACATGTGGTGGACATTTCTTAGTGATGGTCACTACACACAAGATCCTCTAAGGAAGGTATTATTGGCCCACCCTCTTTGCAGACACTCAAGAATGGGTTTCCAAATGTGAAGCATGTCAACAATTCGTTGGGAGACCACAACTTGCAGCACTACCACTCAGGCTAGTTGTTATTGAAGAACCATTTCAGCAGTGGGGGATATATTTCATCAGTGTTTTGAATCCTCACTCAAGCGCGAGTCATACCTATGTGCTCATAGTGATAAATTACTTCACAAAGTGGATGGAGGCCATCCCATTCAAGCAAACCAACACTGAAATAGTATGCAATTTCATCAAGGAGAATATCATAGTACGTTTCAGAGTGCCACAGAAGATTGTAGTGGACAATGCTACCTATTTCTCTTTAAGGGAGTTGACTAAGTTTTTCTATGGCTATGGAATCTCCTTATCCCATTCATTAGAATACTATCCATAAGGAAATGGACAAGCCAAATCAAGAAACAAGAACATTGTAACCATCGTCCACAAGCTCGTAGATGAAAACCAAAGGAATTGGCACAAAAATTTGTATGATGCATTGTGGGTGGACATGATCACTCCCAAGAAGGAAATAGGTATGTCACCATTCCAACTACTGTATGGAGTTGAAACATAAATTACCATCATAGTTTAGATGCTAGCTCTCGAGATGCTTTAGGGAATAGAAGGTGGATAATACAAGGATTCCATTGACAAGAGGATCCTCTTTCTTGAGAAGCTAGAAGAAAATAGACTCCAAGTGGTGGACCATATCAAAGAACACCAATTAAAAGTAAAGAAGATCTTTGACAAGAAGGCCAAAGTGAGAGAATTCAAAGTTGGAGACCTCATCCTACTATGGGACAAGAGAAGGGAACAAAAAGGCAACCATGGAATTTTGATTCGTTATGGCTCGGCCCATTCCAGGTTCATGAAGCTTGCGGTGAGAATGTTTTTCTACTCTCATATTTGGATGGAACGCCACTGGAATTGCCTCACAGTGGGAAATACCTGAAATTGTATCATCAGTGAAAGTGGGTTGTCCCCGCCTTGTACCATAGGTGATTGTTAGGTGTGTTTTCCTTTATGTTACATGTATTTCCCTTCCTTTTGTGTGTCGTGTGTTTCCTTTTCATCATTTTGTGTTCTTCCTTCTTCACTCTCTCTATCTCTTGTAAATTATACATGACTCGCAGAGCCTAATGGATAAGGCACCGATAAATGGATCATATGGTCTAAAGTTGAGATTCGGATTCCCCGTGTCATGTCTTCGTTGCACTCAGTCCATGTCATGCCCCCAAGCTAGAGCCAGTTGTTTTCATGCAAATGTGCAACAAGGAAATTGACAATTTCAAGCATGACAACTATACCCCTGTGTTAATTTTTTCAAGTTTTACCCTTCCAAGACACCCTAGGTCTTCCCAGTCAGTCCAAGTGACCTCCCGATTGATGTTAGTTCATCCCCTAGGTGATTTAGGAAAGTCCATTCATTCCCTCCTAGGTGATTTTAGGAGTTCATTGAAAATTGCAAGCTTCGGGAAGCTATGGGAAGGGATATCACTAGCCTTCCTAGGATGGAGCAACCCCATGGAGCGGAAAAGAAAATCCAAACCAAACATGGAGGTGAATAAAAGGCCTAATAACATCATGGAATTTATTTAGGAAGATTCATGAAGGATCTAGAGAAGTTGGAATAGTTTCACTAAAATCAGGGTTCACAGGCCTAGGAAATGCATAGGCCAAAACAACTATTGAGCTTCCGAAGGTGATTTTAGGAGCTTCAGATGGAGTTAGGAAAAAAAAAAAAAATCATACGAAAGGAAATTAAAATCCTGAAAAATATGGTGAAATTAGTTTTTCACAACACTTTGGTGCAATGGGTTTGCAAGTAGTTTCTCTCATGTGCAGGTAGAGTACCAAATAAAAACTCCACTTTTTAGGGATCAATTGAAGGAATAAATACTTGAGACCCCCACTATTGGATCCATAATTCCATTTATAGTCAATATCATATAAAATTTCATGAAACAAGTCCATCGGGAGCTCAAGTTATCATTATTTCAAGTTGCCCTCTTAGAGTGAGTTCGGGAGTTAGTCAAATTTTGATGAGGACACGTGTCAGCTCTAGGATCCTGGCATAATTTTCATCCCTTACGTCCCTCAAATTTAAGGACATCAGGGTCAAGAAAATTCACCTATCCCCCATAAGCCCTCTGGACCCTCATGTGACCCCTTGGATCACCAGTTTAGTTCCCAAGTGCTTGTTAGGTTTATTCTCTCGCTTGCTTGGATCGTGACAAGTGGCAGCTTCTGGTGTGCTGTGCAATTTGATGTCCCTTTGAGGTGAGGGACATTAGGGTTGAAATTTTTTTCCCAACCCTCATGATGCCTCAAGGTTCCTCATGCAATCACTTCTCAGCCCTTCCAGTGCTTTAAAGTTGCTTTTTAGCCTTAATCCCCTGCCGTCATATCTCTGTCACATGTCAAGCTGAGGCGTGCTATGAAATTTGATGTCCCTCACATCCCTTTTAGGTGGGGGAAATCAGGAACATGAAAATGTGCCTCTCTCCTTGCTGTGTTGTTTTTTAAATTTAAAAAAAAACCCTCTTGCTTCTAACATCTAACATCTAACTCCTCCGTGCACAATTTCATCTGTAACTTTCTTTGCAACTTCTCACCACCACTCCACCATTTCCAAAGCTCAAACCAGATTTTCCACAACAATTAAATCCTCTACCCCATGGTGATATGTAGGTCCTAGGAGAAATATTGAACAAACGAAGGAGAAGAAACGAAGAACGAAGAAGAAGAATAGTGGAAATCTCCATTGCCACAAAATAGAATTTTGAAGAGATCTTACAAATGGATGCACTGCAGTTGAATGAAGCATATTTTTCTATTTGTTACTCTATAAAAAACATCAATAAAACACCTTCAGACCCTCCTCTTGTGACATAAAACATTCACAATGAAGAAATCCTCTTCCGCCCAATGGAGAAAAAAGCTTGATTTCTCGTCAAACCGGCAGTTGGATTGAAATGAGATTTCACCAGAAGCACAAGAAGTGAAAAACCATATCAAAAATTTGATTTCCATCATGAACAGAGGATAAAACCAGACCTACAATTTTCAAGGTCCATTAATGGCTACCATGTCCAGAAGTGTCGTCAGTCAGAAATTTAAAAGTTTAAAATCTCCCAAACTATTGAGCGGGTAGGTCCAAGATTTCAGAGGGGCGATATTGGGAAAAAACCCATATCGGAAAAAATTGTTCCATATGAATCCAATCTCCAAAATCCCACTTTCTAAAAATAGCAAGTCTTCTATACAGGGACTACTATTTTGGGAAATTCATCAATAGAAGAACCTACGAGGGAGACGTTGAACACAGAAGATGCACTGCAATTGAAAATTCATTAGAACAAACATTTTGGTCCAATTTTGACACTTACTAAAAATAGTAAGTGGTCCCTTGAGCACCTACTTAAAATATAAAGTTGATCCTGAAGGTGAGAGAAACACAGGGAGAAGAGGAAATCATAGTCGCAACATCGAGTTGAGGTTTGAGGGAGTTACTTTTTCATACTTACTAAAAATAGTAAGTTATTTTTCTGAGGAAATCATGAAGCATAAGTGGACAGGATAGAATTCAACACAACCCTTCACCTGTAAGTATGAAATAGAAGACAATGATGTCTCATACATGAACCTAAACAAACTAAGAAATCATATTACAGCCAAGGAACAAGGGAAGATCGAGGATCAGATATTCACAAGTGGATTGTTTGCAGCTGCAAGACACCCTGTGTATGTGCAAAACCTTGAGTTGGTCCTGGATTTCTCCCACCACTATGAGCCCGAAACACGGATAATACGAGATGACAATGGTACAACGATGGTGGTCATCAGTCCTAGAACCATCTCACTCTCTCTACAAATCCCAACATCACCTAGTATGGTCGTCATCTCAAACGACAAAGTGCCTTACACGATTGGGAAACAATGGATGCATATGTGCAAGGGGTAGTACTTGGTTTGTGGTTGAAGACAGGAAGAAATCCCTCAAGGATGCCCAAGAACCTTCCAAGGTGTGAGTTTTGAGAAGGATATTTAGATGCCATCACTCTCCTCGGTAGAGTTATGGGAAGCAAGCATAAGAGACTTCTAAGATTGGATGGGCCTTCTCATATTGACATTTATAGAAGGAAATCAGAGAATTGACTGGGGGTAGATCATTAGCAAAAATCTCCATCTACAATTGCTCTAGGTACCCATGACGAAGAATTTTCACATAAATTCTTACTTGGTATATCTCCTCGCTAGCTCAAGATATTTCAAAGGATTGGCCCTCACGTAGAACATTGTTGTCAAGGTACTTGCGTTCAAGAAGCTTTTGTAATTGGTAATGGAGGAAATCATAGGTATTTCACTCGTGTGAACGATGCATTCACAATGTATGTGGTTTGAAGCTTAGAAGGTGATTTGGAAGCTAGAATGTCACCACAAGTGACGTCCCTGATCAAGAAGTATGGCTCTTAATTCATCTAATTCTCAACCTTCTCCTACTTATGAGTTGTTGGCTTCAACCAAGCTCCGCTAAGGCTACCCAAGTACCTTAATGACCAAATTGTATTGTTCAAGATCTGCAAGCAGATCATTCAAGTGAATAACAGGCTTAGGAGTAGGAAGAAGAAGTTGATTTCATTTCCTATCTCTCTTGGGGTATTCACGTGCAAGAGATCAAATGATACATCTCATCTAGAGGCTACTTTCACTCATTTGAATTTGCATTCCTACATTGCTAGGCCTTATTTCAACATCCGAGAAGATCCGAATCTTTCTACATCCCAGAATTACAACATGAGCCACAATTCGAGGACTACTGGGCACGTTGTCCTAATGAATTTGAAGTGTGGGAAAAGGACCATATGAGGATGAAAGTCAATGAAATGAAGAAATTCAAGTTCTCTTGGTATGAAGATATTTTGCACAATGATGGGACAAAGATGTATGATCCTGAGTATGTGAAAATCAATATGTCCTCTTTACCCAATCAACTGGTATGTTTGTGAATCAAGAGATATAAAGGAGAATACTGAGAAGGTGGTGAGGAGAATGAGAATTTGGTTTTCAGAAGAAGAGAACCATGGCCATCCAATCACAAGGTACCTCCACAAGCCAAAAACAAGCTTCATGATAGTCATCTTCAAAAGTTGTGGAGGTGACTTCAAGCCCAAAACACTCTGGAGCAAGTTCGAAAAGGAAGGTCACGAAATGGAAACCTCCCCTCACAAAAAGTCACCAAAGAAGGCCAGGGTAGAAGAAGACTCATTTGTGTCACTATAAGAGGAAGACTTGATCGCATAAATGCAGGAAGAAAATCTAGTGGTGAAAGCACAAATGGATGAAGAACACATGGTTCAAGACCCAGTCTTCAAACCACCATAGGAGGTCTCACCTCTTGTTGACACTCATACCTCTCTCATTTAGGATTTTCCTCCTCCTCCGAATAGGGAATAGTTGATGCACCTGTCATAGAACCTGAATCCGATGAGATGTTCCCTTGGATGCGGGAAACAATTTCCCTGACACCCACACTGTGTAACAAGTGACAACCCCTGACCTATTAACAATTATCTCATTGGCTAAAGAAAAAAGATCAAGAAAGCTCACACATACGGCCTCACGATTCTATAGTGGGGAAATAGGTAATCAATACATTGAAGTATCTCAACCGAAGGTAATCAAGCCAGTGGATGAGATGACACCAGTTGACTATGAGATGAGCACGATCCAACTAGGACCGGTAACTCGTGAAGGGGATTTGCATATGTATCAATAATCTTCCACTCACATGGTGAAAAGGAATAAGGAGTATAAGAAGAAGATTGATGAACTAAAGGAATAGGTACAAACTCTGTCATTCTATGTGTAACATCTGGTTGATCCTAATGCCATGACAATCCCCATTGAGGAAGTTGTGACCATCAACAACTTCAATCCAGAGTCCATCAGGAGAACGCACAAGTTCACAATGCAAGGGTGAGTGAATAATGAATGGACCGACTCAATTTCTGAAAAAGGGACGTCAGTGCTCCAAGAAGTAGTCAAATCCCCACTTACATGTGTATGACAACAAATAGGACGGGGCACTCAGAGAGGACTTGGAGAAAGAAAGGGACTATTGGGAACCTTGGTCAAGTAGAAGATGAAATGAGCAACACTCATTGTTAGGAGTTGATCAATAAGAATATTTTTGAAAATCATTCAAAATACTTGTCTCATGTATGGGCGAGGGCCTTGGCAATAAGGTTTGAGGCAATCAATCAGGCCATCACAGAGTTGGAGGAAAAAGAGGAACAAGCATACAAGTTACAGGATAGTATAAATGGAAAACTTAGAAACTTGGAGTACTTGCAATGGGTGAGGACACAAATTGTTGATGAGTTTATTGGTCCATTTAAAGAATATATCAAGAAAGAGGTAGGCAATCCATTATCCTTCACTAAGGGTACCCTCGACTTCCTCTTAGAGATTCGGGCCTCTATTGCACTTATCGTAGAGAAACATTCATCATGGTTTGGGAAGTGCAAAGATATCAACAATGTGGCTAATGGATGGACAAATACCTTGAGTTGCGTTCACATTCCTCATGCCAAAAAAATTTAACCTGCAGAATCTCATTTTAGCAAGGAGCTTGGAGGAACAGAGGCCTTCTCAGGAGCACAAGGTGGAAACCAATCAGGGAGCGAGATCAAATCCACTACAACAACTCATTCTTCTGCATAATTCCCCCTCCTCTCTTCTTCTTCTTCTTCTTCTTTCTCTCTCTTTTCTCTTCTCTCCTCACCCAACTCTCTCTCTCTCTCTCTCTCTCTCTCTCTCTCTCTCTCTTTAATGTTATATTTTTGCGTTGAGGTTTACAATTTTTAATATAACTTTAAGTGACTTTAGAAACATAATGTAAACTTTAATTCACCTTGTTTTTATAAAAGGGACTTAAATATTTAAGTGGAATATGAACAGTCTAAATTCAGATTAAAGTATGTGAAAATTCATCAGAAGATGAAGATTTGCCTTCTCTTCTATAAATTGTAGCAAGCACCTCATTTGAGGGACTTCTTAGACTTCTTAGATTTTGGAGTTGTTTTTGTGAATTCATGAGAGAGATATCCTTGTGAAGAGAGAAAAGAGATAGCAAATTTATTCCATTTTCCCTACTCTAAAATGTCTTCCATTTCTATGTTATATACAATTTTGCTTGAGCTTCAATAAAGGGAGAAGGAATTTTATCCTTTTTTGACTAAGGATTTTAGTGGTACTTTGTGCTCATTAAATGTTATTTGGTCTTGTTGTTGTTATGCAGATTTTTTTTCTTTTAAATTCAAGTGCATGTAATGAAATTTCGGCGGTTTATGCAAGTCTCGATTTTCTACTTGTAACATTAGTTTCTCTTTTCTAACTTTCTCACTCCCTTTCTCGCTTTCCTAGAAAATTCCTCCCTTGCAAATATCTGTAAGATTTTTCCACAGGGTCAGTGGAGTGCCCTTGTTGGATCCCCGACCAAAAGGCCACTAGGATAAAACTCACTTTTACTCACACATGCACATACAACAACTGAACCTGGTTAAGTAGAGGGACTTAGACTCCCAGAGTGTTGGCAAGAAGTCCATTAATTTATTTCTATAAAAATTCTCACCAACACATGTCAGACATAATTTATTATAATAAAGAAGTTATAATGATATATCAAGGTGATGTAAATACATTACCCAATTTTTTTTATAGATCAAGATATCATCAAAGAATTCCAAGATGAATTGGAAAAGGAATGGCTGAAATATGATGTTCATCAATCCCTAGAATATTGATGGGATATTGGTAAGCATGAAGGGCATGCCAAACAATTCATAGTGATCATCATGGGTTGGGAAATTTGTTTTGGGTATATATACTTCATTGACGCAAATTTGGCAATGGCTAAAGTGAAAATCTATTTTTCAAAAAATTGGGCAAAGACATGAATACCATCTAGGCATTCATCAATCATTAGAACCAAGATTTATCTTTGAAAATGATTTTTTTTAGCTCCTAAAAGAAACACATAGTCACCAAGACCTATATTTATTGTGAATAAGTAGAACACGTGAAGAATAGGAGCTTGTGCTTACACGAATTATTCCTTCTATTAAGAGTTCTGTACCAAATTTTCCATTTCTATTTTATGAAGGAATGAGTAGTTGTATACAGTCAAATATCGATGGTGCATTCTAGGAAGGTGGTGAATGTGATAGTTATTTGGATGTTGAGGTGGTAAGCTTATGGGATATTCAAATAATGTGGCATGTTTGACTAAAATAAGTTACAAAACATCATATATTCTCATATATGAAGATGTACGATCTAAATGGAACATAATTGAGTGATTATCCCATGAGGTCCCTTCTTAATGATATTATCAATTTGATGTAATATTATGATATAGGTAAAATTGGGAATCATGAATTTTAATGTTTACTTCTTACCATTATCAAAGTATTGCATCCAAAGTTTAGAGAATTCCCACAAAAATGATCCAAAGTAGCACAACTATTAGCCCCAAGAACCCTCAAAAGGGAAGAACACATATCTTTGATTATATATTATAGTCACTAAATGAGATACAAATATTACGACATTTTACTTTACAAGGAAATGTTCCACCATTAGAAATCATAATTTCAAAGTGGAACATTGATATACAAAGAGTTCAACTTTTTTGGCTAGTCAAGGATCAATTAAATCACGTGTGTTACCTAAGTAAATTAGAATAGTTAGAGGGGTATTCTTAAAATATCCTTTTAATTTCATAGCTTAAGGGGTGATTACTATTGTCAAGGCATGTATAGAAATTTATAGGTGGTAATCCATGTGAGTGGACTCATCAACATCCTCTTCTTCTTTACGATAATTTTGAGCATCTTCCCAATCATTTGTATCAAGAGATGACCCAACATATATACAACTTCTACTCTACATATTTATGAACTTTTTTGAATTTTTCATCACAATTATAGTATAACATTTTTTCCTAATGATATTTCATTTTAGCGTTTGTAAGGCATTTACTCGGGGTTATTTGTGGAGGTGGGGTTGGTAGATTACATTGGGCAATAGAAATTTTGGGTGGAATTTTTTTGAAAAATGGCAAATGGGGAGTAAGCTTGAATTTTGATTACTTGTCCAATCTAAGAAATTACATAATGTAGTTAGGATTGAACATTTTTTACCTCAATGCAAATTGTATCCTTAAGGCCGGTTATGAAGCAACTCTTGAAAAATTCATTAGATAAGCTTTTCATGTGATTAGATAATTTTAAAATTATATACAAGATTATTGAGTTATTCCTGCTTTTTTGGAGTTTGGTAAGGGATTTGGTGAAATCCTCATAAGAGGACCAAAATAACCTAGTAATAAGATGACCATTTTTCTTGATTAGGTTTTCATGAGATTTCATATGCCATTGATATCATTGGATGACTTGTTTTTCCAAATGGAAGGAGGTAATATGTACATTATTCACTCTATAAGTATTGTGAGAGTGAAACATTGTTCTTCCCTTAAATATAAAATGTAGGATCTGTGTCATTAAATCTAGGAAATTATACTTTCGGGCTCTATAACATGTTATTATATATAAAAATTCCCTCGAGTGTGTTTCATCATTCGGTGTTGTTGCGAGTGTTACATTTTGATCATTAAGTCCATCTCCCATCTATTTTATATCAGTGATTTGGGATAAAACAATATACACCTTCTTCCTCCATCTTCTTAATCTTGTCTTTGGTCTCACAATCATGACTCAAAGGGGTCCAAAAAACTTTCTTAGATTTATATGTCAAAATTATTAGATCGGCGAGATGATCACAATGGTATAATTATCTAGAGAGTAATAAAAGTCTCAAGACTTATTTTTTCTTATGGAAAGCTACCATATATGTTCAAATTTTCTTATATTTATGTATGTTTGACCATTTAGAAAATAAATTGCCCATAATGTTCATAGTACCTTTTTACTCCCTTGTGTTGACATTATTACTAACACTTAATAGATTGTATCTCTATTATATACCCTATTACAAGTACTCTACATCATTGTAGCTATGTTTTATATTATGTAGAAAATGATTTCAATTGTTATTGTACCAAGACATATCCTCTAAAGGTGGATTCTTCCAAGTCCATGTTTCCTAGGTTACATAGGTGAAAATGGCAATTCCCCTACTAGGTGTGTTTGATTTTATGGTCTCAAATTCATAATCATCCCATTCATAATTTAGTGTCAACCTAAAATTTTGAGATTGCTAACTATGGATTGTTGATTACACCCTTATCCCATTATCTCATCTCCACGGTTAGTCATGAGTAACTTCCCGAGGCTATCTCGCTATCGGTACACCAAAAATACACCCGCATAATGAATTCCTATGGCTAGGATTTGAAAACAACTAAGGGGTCCTCTCGATATACCCAAAGGTACATGGAAGTTCAATTCCATATATAATGTTTTCTAATAGACTGCATTTTGGGGCTAACCCCTCATTCCATAGAATCAAGTAAAATTGATAACAAGTAGCCTAGGGCAAAAAAATTTCGTGAATTTTAAACTACCATAACATAGTATATAACCTACTAAAAAAATAAAAAAATTGATGATTTTGGGAAAAGGCTTAGTGTCACCACCTCTACTACCACTTTTTGATCACCTAGACTACTAGGGAAAGGTGGAAGCATATAGTGGAAATTCATATGGAGTGTTAAATAGATGAAGATACAATAAAATACGACCCTAGAACTAACTCTACTACTAGATGATATATACCTTCTTGCAAAAAAATCAAGCCAAAACAAAATATAGAGACAATGCAATGCAAAATTAAAATGGAAAGTTATTATATTACATCAAAGAGATCATAATTACATTACTTATCACGAGACTCTTTGAGGGGAAAACTTCCTTCGAGAATTATCAATAAAATATAATTCATGGATACTTTTACTCTAGTTTATGCATCAAATTTATACTACTCTACTCTAGCAAACTACTTTCCATACATGTGGGATTATTCAAATTATCTTAAGGGATGACTTACAAAGCATATGTGTCCATTAATTTTAAGTTTTTTAAAGAAAGAGTTGGGATGAATGGGTCCTAATATTTCACCACTCTTGAACACATCACATGTGCAAATACCTAAAAATGGCATAAGCCCCTTTCACAATGGAGTTTAAATGATTTTGTGTGTATGGATCTTTAACTCACATAATTGGGATTAATTGGAATATGAACACTTTTATGCAAGTAAAATTCTTTTGTAATATTTCTGAAATGCCTCTATGGTCATCATTCATCTATTTTCATATGTTTTTCAGGAATTACCACATTGTGAGTTTGATATAGGATAATTTTTCTATGTTTAGGACATTTTTGGTTTTTTTGAAATAATCAGCCCAACAAATTTGTGTTGTATGGATGAAGTTATTATCCCTTGATTTTTCTTAAATTTTCAAAAAACATCATCATGTAAGTCTTTTGGGCCTCTTGATTTCCAATTTGAGTCATTTTCTCACTAAAATTTCTAAATTTGAGGTACGATCAATACATAAACACATCACTAAAAACTTTATAAGTGGGGACTCACTACAAGATTAATTCACTAGCAAAAAAATTCAATATCTCTTGCACACTCAAGTACCCACTTTATTACTCTTATTTGTAAATATGAAGCACATATATTACATGCATTACCTCTTGTTTCATTATGTTCTAGGGAATGAAATTTATAATTGTATTGATTATCATAAGTTATCATACACCTATTAAGAGGAAGAACTACATTTGTCTAAGGCCTATTAAGATTAGTGCTATGTAGGTACCTCTCAACTTAATGAGAGGTTGAGGAATATCTACCATTATGGACCAACCCCTTTTTTAGGTTCTCAAGAAAAGGAAGAAGTTAGTGTTTTGGTAAAGACAAAGCCCTAAATCAGCTATAGATGTGAGATAAAAAACAATCGAAATAAAAACTTATCCTAAAATACAAACAAATATTTTGCAAAATGTAAAATCTGGATTAGATTCACAGAGGATAAATTCATCCATACAAGAAAAATTAACCAAGGTGAATTTTTCTAAGATATGAATTTTTTTCCTCGTAGTTTTGTTGGAAAAATATTTTGTCAAGGAAAAAATAGGTGCTTTGTCAATGCTTGTGAGATTGAATCCCTCCGCTTGGGAATGGGGCGGCTCCCATTTATTGAAACCTAGAAATGATTACAGTAGATTAATATCCTTGGGTTCCCGTGAGGTGGGAATGTGTAGAAACACCCTTGTTGTAACTACAATGCTAGACTAAAGAGGGGAGAAATTATAGGTAGGGAGAGAGAGAAATGAGAAGGGGAATTGTATTGATAAGAAGAACTCATATTTCATCAAATACAATTTAGAGGTGATTCTAGTTTCAATTAGAGGAAACAAACAAGCACAACACAACATCACAAGATAATGAAATGGATAATTGTAAGACAAATACAAATCTTTATCAAGTTTTATTCATTCCACAAAGAAGACACAAATTCTTTCAACTTCTTACAAATTTCAGCATGTGCTCCACTAAGTGACAAGATGAGAATGGAGAGAAATTACAATGCAAGGGAATGGAAGAATACAACTTGTTAGAGAGTATAAAAACTCATTGTCTAGAATGGACATAAAATTACAATTTATAGAAAAATACGGTGGATATTTGCATTCCCATGTGACTTTTAAACTTAAAGTGCAATCCCAATGAAGAAATAGAAAATTTAAGTGACTTAAGTCACTTTTTACAAAAGTTTCTCCTCAACAGAGAAATAGAATTCTAGAAAGAGAAGAAGAAACAAGGAGAGAGAGAAGATAAATGTTGTATAATGGAGTCTCGATCTTCCTTCATTGTGATGATGAATGTTGCAAATGGATAGGATCTTCTTCAACTGATTATCTGATCAAGGCATGACTTGTCTCAGAATAGAGAAATGATGCTTCACACCTTATCTTGACTGATCATCGTTGGTCATGCTTGGAAACTCTATTTCAACTCTTCATCTCTATGAGCAATGGTAGGATGCACAAATCAACTCTTTGTCATGAACTTGGTCTCCTTTCTTGCATATGAGAAAACACTCATCTTACGATCACCATGAAGAATGCACTTATACCACACATGACCTGAACTCAATAACCATGAGCCCTTCGCATTTGACAGTGTTTGGAGCTTATTGATAATCCTTAGTAGAAAGATAGAAAATATCTGAATGAAAACACTTCCCCTTTACAAGATGACACCAAGCAATAATCAAACGAACAATGTCTTTCTAAAGAACATGAGCACTCCCTGTCATGCATCTTGAATGAAGAATGATGAGGAGGCTACTGACACCATGGTTCCCATCATGAAATCCTTCAAATGATTCAATTGGATTTTTTTGATCAATCATCCTCCTGTGCATGATGACTAAATTTCAAAAATGAATTTTCCTTTTTCCATCCTTTGCTTCAGATCATCGAAATCCACGTGCATACATGTTACTATCACTAATGTCTGGGTACTTAGGAACTTGAACTAAAATGGGTTTGTATATAGATTAATGGAGCTTCATTGTGTGTTTTTATGATCTCACTTTCCTTAGAAAGTGGCGGAATGCTATGGTGCAAGTGAAAATGTATTCCATGCAACCGTTTATGAAAATCCACAAATTTGAGTGGATTTTAATTTTATGGACACCTGATTTGGTATTTCAAGAAAAATAAGAGAAAATAAAATCTAAAGTGGATGTGACTAGATTCATTGGAAATATATTCCCAATACAAATAGATGCTCTAATTTTGGTGAGATTCTCTCGTTGGAATCAACGGGAATTTCAAAAACAACTTCTAGTTATGTGGAAGGCTTGCAAATTTGCATTAATGTAAGAAAGGTAAAATTTTCAATTCATCATTTTAGGATAAATTATTGTATATTTTGAGTGATTTTTAATTCGTTAGAACCATATCGGTGAGGGAAAACTATGCTCCAATTTTAAAATATTCTCTCGCGGGGTTAAAGAGAATGAAAAACAACATGTATATGTGGTTTACAAGTATTTTTAGCGAGGAATGATGATTTTTATCATAAGTACAACATTTTTATTTTTATATCATGGCCGATGGCTCAAAATTATAGGATTGAAGAGAGGAATGAATGCTCCAAGTTTGGTGAGGTTCCCTCGTGGGGATTTTTCACAATCTTCTTTGCAAAATCGGTGTTTTTGGGAAAACAAGGGGTATGATGTTGGAAAAAATGGTCATAAATATATTTTTATGGGGTAACTACTTGCTATGAATCATACATTAGATGAAATGTGCCCTCAAGAGGAGTGGATGGCCAAAATTTGGAGTGATTTTGTCCATGAGATCATGAGATATGAGCAAAAACCTTCTAGTCTACCTAGGGCACATGAAGAGTTTCATAAGCATGCAAGGATGAAAAACCAGCTCCAAAATTGATTTAATGGATTCCTTATAGTTTTTGAATGCACTTTATGGAGAGTTGGAGGGAAAACAAGTTCATTTTATGTTTTGTGGTGGAGATGGGAAGTGCATGTGCAAAGTGGAAGTGTATGGTGCAAATACACATGAGAATGACACCTAGGAACACTTTTGGGGTGAAATTACACCTTAAAATTGCACCCAATGTGTAAATTTAGGTTTGAAGTGCACCTAGGGTGTGTTTGGGGGCTCACATGTCATAACAACTTGATTTTACCTTCAATTTTTGTATTTTTGAGTTACTTTTTGAATTTTTGCTTATAAAAATCTCCTCCAATCAGAAAGAGGTGTACTTTTGGGGTGAAATTGTACCTCAAAATTTTTCCGAAGTGAAATGGTCCAAGAAAAGTGCACCAAAGTGTGCCAATACGCACTTTGAAACTTCCTTTACACCACTTCTTTAGCTCATGGAGACTTTCCTTCGCCCCAATATCCGTACTTGATGAATTTTTACTATATAATATATGATTTCACATGGAAATGGTATAATGAATCCAATTGGACTACTTAGGAAGAATGAAAATTAGTTCTTCAATATTTTTATTTTATCTCCATTTTTGCTTAGGGTGATGTACCAATGAGTTGAGTTACAGGAGGAGCTTCCAAAAAAATGAACCAAACTAAATTATGGGTCATGAAGGGGATTGAATGTGATCTCACTTGAATTTTTTTAAAGCTCCCAAATCTGATTGAGGTGTCTGAAAATTTCAATGCAAAATTCCTATCTAGAAATACCACCTTGAGATAGTGTCGGAAACGTTTCTTCTTTCTATACTCCTAAAATTCCACAAGACTTATTTCACTAAACAAGAGGCTCCAAAATATTTCTGATTCCTTGGATATGAGATTCTAACACCACACGAGGTTCCGAAACCCTTCATTGGAGTTGAATCTTAAATGAAGCATGTACACTCCTTTTTCCCAAAAATTTCCTAGGAAGAAATATCTCCCAAGACCATTCAGAATCTCTCATAATGCTTTCTAAATCATACCATCACAGAGAAAAATCTAAGACCTTTCTATTGACTATAGCCAAGACTTTTGAAATGCTCTAAGGCTCCCAAAATCCTTTCTAGTAGTTGAACTTTAAGAGTGGGTGATTTTGGTAATTTTGACCGATTTGACCAAAAAGGGGCAAAATTTTCATGGGATTATCAAATTAAATGTAGTGACATTTTATATGCCAACATCTTCAAATCCCCAAAATTTTAGTATATCTCAATGAGACCCGTACATCCCTCATGTACAATTTCATATCATTGTCACTAATTTTTAAAAGTAAATCTATGCAATCTCTTCCAACCCTAATTTTTTAGTTATTTAGCTCACATAAGCTTGTGAAATTGGTGTGTTTATTTGGACATGATTTAGCATTTATGTATTTACCATATTATTATATTTAGTACTCTAATTCATCTTTACAAAAGTATTATATCTTAAATATAATAAACCCTAATTTTACTTTTTTACATTTTGGTGAGCCTCGATGTGATGTAATGTTAAACATCTGTAATGATCCTTTCAATTGAGATGTGATCTCTATTGATGAACCCGTTTCTTATATAGATACGATCGCACTAAGTGTTCCAAAAATAGGTCACATTATGGATATAAATGCAAATAGTCATAATATTTTCCTGGTAATAATGGAAATGTACTTGATGCACATGATACCAATATTCGTTCTCGACATGTTTTTTATATAAATAATAATGTTGTTTCTACTTTTAAAAAACATTATGTGTTAGATAAAAATAATTCCATTTTAGAAAAGCATATGAATTTATTTTATCATAGAGATAGTTATTTAAATTCATAGGTTAGAAATCCATCTCTTTCTCATAAGCTTTCTTTTGATCCTCCTTAACCCCCTCCACCGCAAATTATCTCTTCCCAATTTGTTAGTATCCAAACCAAAAAATTACAATACATGATGCAGACATATGAAAATTAAAAAATGATTTTGAAAACATGTGGTTATCTTCCAAGTCATTTACAAGTTGGGTTGATTAAAACTACATTTCTCATCTACCAATATTGTGTAATATTTATAATTAGACATTTCTATTTGGATTTTGTATGCCTAAATTTATCTTGTTAATAAGAAAATAGGACCCTCTCAACACGTCGATCATTTTTCTAGATGTTTACACCCTTATTTAGATTTCTAATGAAAAATGTGTAAGGATTAGAAACATGTAGACTATTATGATCTAATTAACTTCCAACATCAATTATAAATTACCAAAATAATGAATTCCAACTTGAAATGAACTAAGCAATTGATAAATGATAGGTATTTTTTCAAACTACAAAAGGAGAGAAAGAATTAGCTTATTTAGGAAGATTATGGAATGATTTCGATGTGTCAAGTAGTGGAACATGAGAATTTAGGACTATAGATTTTGCATAGAAGATTTTATTCTATGGAAAACTTGCAAGTGTAGGACCATTTGTTATTTAGGACAAGGACTGTATGTATGGTTTTAGACCAGAAGATAGTTGAGCTCTAAATTTTTAGGTGCTTCACTTATATGGAAATGGTGCTCGTTATGTGTCACTCTTCTTTGTACAACCTTAGGATGACCTATAATAATCCATAATAAAGTATAAACCATAAAAATATTCAAAACCCTTCATTAGAGCATTAAAAACTAAAGGAGAAACACACACACTGTGTGTGTGTGTGTGTGTGTGTGTGTGTGTGTGTGTGTGTTTAAGGATGGAGCACTATGGGTGGTTAGACTCCTAGTTGCTCACCCAATCCCAATGTTTCACTACATATCTTTGATGCATAATCAAGCCTCGTGTATTTCTCCTAAGTGATCATGTAAGTGTGTAAAGATAACCAACCCCCTAAGGGTACACGTGTGTCTCTTGACACCAAGATAGTGGGCTAACTGTATAGTATATAATGTACCCAACATGTTAGTAGTGAGATGTAGTGTGACTTAACTATGTGACCTAACCCTTGTGTTGATTGAAACCATTGTGCAATGTTTGGGATGATTTTGATCTTTCTTAGGAATTTCCTCTACAATCTTTTCATACTTGTAGATGAGAAAAAATAGACTCATTGACCTAGTTGAGTACTTTAGAATTGTATTAGGGATTTCCCTAGAGAATGTGTACTTGATTTGAGCATATTTGGGAACCCTTTGAGTGATTTTGGAATGATGTTTATAATAGGAGCTTGTAATAATTCCAGGTGAGTTATGATGTGATAATGACTTGTTTATATAATATTATGTAGGTGATAAATTATGATAAGGACGACCCTAGGAAGGTCAAATGACCCAAATAATGATTTAGCATCGAAAGTAGAGTTGGTGATTGAGAAGGGAAGGACCATATAGATCGGCTAAGCTGGACTCCACATCTTAAACCTTCCATATGATTTTATACACAAAAGAGAAACTCCCACACTAACAATTGTGAAATGAATATGATAAGTTTTATGCATATTTGATTAAATAATATTTCTAGATTTGTCGATAGAGCATAACGTAAAGATAAGAAAGTTATAAAATGGATAGAGAGATTATGAGATTAGATTTCGAATGTGAGAATTTTTCTTGAAAAATGATCCAAGGTTAAACTTGGAATTGCACAAAGACAAGTTACCAAATTTTAGTGTCTACATTTCCCCCTTTAAGTGTGTAATTGAAATTGCATTCTTAAAGGAAAAACATACTTGAGTATGCACACACACTTTTCCTTCACTCAAAGGGAATTCATGATGTGTTGTGTTGGATTTCTCCATGATGAATCCTAAAACATATAGTGTATTTAATGTCTATGATGGAAACTAAACTTTAACTCAAAATATAGATAGTGTATTATAACTTTGAATATTTACAAAAGTATTAAAAGGAGATTTTTTTTTGAAAGAGTACACCCCTTTTCGTAGAGGGGATCTCTCATTGTTGTTGGGCCTTAGATATTTGGAATGTACTTTGTATATGTCATAGGATTGGGGTGATCATTCATTAATGTTTCTCCATAGGAGATAGTAAAGGAGGAAGGATTAGACTATGAAGAACCCATGTGCTTTGATGCCTTCCCCATTTGAGAGTGTGAAGAGAGAGGAGGAAAGATCATTCTATGAAGCTCACATTTTACTTTGACACTTTCATTTTCAAGGAATATCCTAATATAATTGGAAAGGTCAATCTACGAAGCTCATAATATTGCTTCAATGATTTCCACTAATCCTAGGAACTAGATTGTTGCGAGATAGATCTAGGCCCATTTTTTTCCAATATATCTTAGAAAGAATGAACCATGTCATGCCCCCATAAGGTGTTACTATATTTGAATTTATTATTTAGAATTTTGGAAAAATTCTAGGGAGATGGAGGCCCGTGATCCTAAACCTATTCTCTAATTGTATCTAAAAATACCATTGTGGAGAAGGAATGAAACTATCATACCCACCGTAAAATACTCTAAATTATATAATCAATATATGTACCTATGTATGAATCCTATAAATGTTTGGTAGAATCTCTAACAAATTGAATTTTAAGTGAAGTTTCCTATGTCCTGGGAATGCATGGAAAGGTCATGACCATAGTACATCATTGACTATTCTATAAAGTTTTAACCATGTTTAAATTCTACCACTTTTAAGTATTTGTGACCTTTTTTGAGGATATGATCATGTAGAAAATTTTCTTGTATCATGTAATCTATATGTATTTATATAAATACTATGTTGAATGTTATCTCTTTTGAGGCATGTGTGATAAAACATTTGAATACACAGCTCAAAAGAATAGATGTGTACCCATGTACTATATTCTTGATAATATGTAGGATAATGTGGGAGGCTAAAGCGTTGGATAATTGAGAATCTATACTTGTAAAAGGGGATCCATATGGTGGAAAGCATGGTGTGGAAAAAAGCAACATGCAATAAGCAACACACTATAACACATGTGTAAAGTAACTAGTAATAATAGAGAATTATAAAAATCATGAACTACTCCATAATAAAAGATGTATACAATCAACATAGTAATCATGTCAAAATCCATAGCAGAAATAGTAGTGCAATCATAATTGGAAGTTATAAAAATATATTAATGGAAACAATAGTGTGCATTGAAGTAAACAAGAACATGAAAGATGTAGTCGAGATATAGGCATGGAGCCACAAACATGAGACACCCACAATATCAAAAGGCAAACGTCTTAGAAGGAATAATATGCCACAATTAGATAAGAAAGTGCATACACACAAAGTAGGCATGAAGCCACAAACACAAGACACCAAAATGTCACAAGACACCAAAAATGTCACAAGACAATCACAACACATTTAGGACGCATAAAGAAAATAATAACAAATTTGTAAACAGAGAAGGAAATCAAGTGAATCCATATAGTCAGTAATAAATGAATGAATCCATATAAAACAATAGTGAAAACAACATAGAAAGCAAGTGTAGCAACTAGTAATGGTGACAAGAGAGATGTCGCTAATATAGTAGTGTAAGAAACCAAAGTAGCTCCTATCATTTTGTAACAACATGTGAGTGTTGTGCATCAAGATTAAGATGTGTCATGAACACATGGGTGTAAAGAATATAGATGCTTTGTATCAATGTAATGCAATAAACATCACATGTAAAGTAACATGCCATCCAAGTAAATGAAAATAGGTCATGAGTTTGTATTTTTCTCATATTCACATGTATTTGAATTTTGTGATTATTTGAATGTTTTTGAAGTTTTCTTAAAATAACCATGTAAAATAAGGGTGGTTATTGCAAGAGCTATCCTATGAGGGCCTCATGAAGAGGCATGCTACATGCGATAGGTGAAGGGGATGCAAACCCCTCAAATGGTAGAAGAGATGAAGGATGCCCATGTATGATTTGTATAGAAGACATGGAATGTGCCACAAGGAAGATAAGGTAAGGATATCCATGATGGGTAGTATGTGTACAAAGTGATGATTTCAAAGATATATGAGAATGGTCCTATAAGCAGTAGTATGTGTCTTGGATGATTGGTTAATAAGAGTGTGAGGGGAGAACCCTATAAATATAAAAGGATTATTCATATATGGAATAAATATAAGTGTATTAACAAGAGGTGTATGTAATAAATATGTAAGAGACACCGTGTCGTGAGGGTTATATGTATTAACCTCAAAAAGAGGGAGAGACAAAAATCCAAACATAAGTAAAATATATGATATCTAATCATTAGGAGTAATGGAAGCATATAGAGGTGTAAAAAAGTTACATATGTAAGATTAACATGAGTGGCATCATGCATACAATATGTAACCAACATGGAATAGAAAAATGCATCAACTATAGTAGAGGAAAGATTTAAAAAAATGATTGTAGCCTTTTTCATAGCATTATAGGACTTAAGCATGTGAAAGTAAGTATGTGTGAAAGTCATGGCCATTGTAACATTTTGAAGGGGATATTTTATGCCCCAAAAAATAGAATCATAATAGACGTAACCATAGTGGGTATAACCATATAAGAAATATGTTCAAAGTGTAAGAAATGTCCTTGTTATGATGTAGAACAGAGGTATCATGAATAGATATATCATGACTAAGTTTAGATTCCATTATAACACCATGTATAACAACAATATTTTTGAGTGTATCATTTTTTATGTCCATTTAAAAATATATAAATTATTTTCTTCATGTGTAATACTATTAGATTTTTTTAGAAGCATCATCACAATTGTAGCCATCAATAACATATAGATGAAGTGAAAAACAAAAAAATGTCTCAAAAACAAAGGCCATTTATGTAAGGGATGTGTGAGGATGGATCCATGCATTTTGAAATAATTTATGAATGATATTATCGCACGTTGTATTAAGACAAATTTACTCAAGGAAATACACATTGGAATCATTAGAAGAAATTCTATGATGCAGGAGCATAATGGTAAAACCTAACATCTTGCATGACTTAGGAAATTTAGCTACATTTTGGTGCGAGTAAGGTTGGAAAAGAGGTAGAAAAGGAAAATAAGGTGCATAACAATAAAGTATTGATTACATAAAAAAATATATGGTGCACAATAGAATTACGAAGAAGAACATGCACAATATCACTCAAGGTTTTGACGAAGGTATATGCACGTAGGAATTTTGAGAGGTATAAAGGTGGAACATAGTGATTGTGTAACGAAGAAAAATGAGTTCATGAATCTAGTCCATGTAAGTGAATGAAAATAAGTTAAAGAGCATTACATGATAGGTTGAAAGGGGATATGCTAGGAAAATGACAAAGGAAGTGTGTGAAGGATGATAGTTAAATCATGTGTCGATAAGGGGACATGACATTGAATAGGAAATTAACAAGGATCTTCTAGATGAATTTTCTCAATGATCAAGTTGACATGGCATTGGTGGGTAAGAATTAAAAACAAGGGTAGTTTAATGTTGTAACACCCGCACATGTAGGACCAAAACAAAAGACAAAAAACCATGGTATTTTTTTCTTTCTTTTCTTATTTTACAACATCACTTGAGATCACTTAGAATAAATCTACATCACATGATACACTTACACAAACATGGTCCCACTAATACCACGGGATAAAAACATGGTTGTCAACAAAATTAAATATGACTCACACTACAATCCTACCTACAAGGCATGCAATAGGGAGCAACCATCATTACAACCACCACTTATAGCTCCACCAAGGAATCATGGCTAGCCTTTAGTTCCTCCTAGATGAAAAGAACCACATCAACTTAAAAATGCCCCTTATCCCTCCATTATAACATGTGTTTATTCCTCTACTAAGACTAGTGAAGATTCATTTGGTTCTTCCAAATAAAAAACATACAATACTCCTTATTCCTCCCTTCGCTAACAACACCTTATTCCTCCAATAACAATTATGCAATCTCACCCCAACATGAATAACCTTACAAACAATAACAATAAAATAACACCATATTCACATTAATGCCACATTTACTCAATGAACCATACACAATACAATGATACAAAAGTACAACCACAAAACTAGGATAGAAGAAATGATATCATCTACCATAGACATAACTATTTGTGATTACATTTTATTCCATTAGGTTACTTTCTTAATCATTATCCTGTGAATCGTTTAAAACACATAATTATGTAATATTCTTACTTCTCATTTTGTAAATTTTCCATTTCGTTATGACACCTTACGCACGGGGATCCTACCTCAATTTTTACTTCTTAGGTAAACCCCCAAGGTTTGACTACGAGGTGCATAACCTAAAATTCTTACATCTTTATTACAATTGCATTCCTTTGTTTTAACATATTGATTTAAAGATAATTTAACACATAAAGGCATATGTTATTGTTCTCAAAACTACATATTCTTTGGTTCATTTATACATTCCCTCACAAGGAATATAATTTATTTGGTTTCATTGTCTAATGCAAATAACTTTCATAATTCAATAACTGGTAGGGTCATTATCACATGTGCACAAGTCACATCGATTTATTTTCTAGATAAGAACTCATGTTTTTCGAAATGCATGTTCCCATACATGGAACAATTCCTTTTAATTTTCAATAACATTAAGATTATCAAATTAATTTAGACGTTAAATTCCAAGTTTCACGTAACTCATAAAACCAAAATATTATAGGAACACAATTTCTATAGTGGAAATTGAATATAAATTTTGTCCACAAACAACCTCTTAAGAGGTCTTTCAATAAGTTAACTCCAATTTGTGACACCTAGAACCCTCCACAGTCAACACTAAAGTAGATACAACATCTCTACCTCATGAGATGCATAGAACCACTAACAAGATTCCCTAAAAATAGTTTCCCCTCTCGTGACCTTGTTGTCAACTAAGGTGTTCAAAAACAAGTTTTATATCAGCTCCAAGGGGGAAAGTGTATACACATAATTTTTAAAATTTCATCTTTCATACATGTTACTAATAATTTACTTTGTGCAGATAAGGGTCATTGATGCATCTATTTATTGAGTGGGTGTCTTAAGGGGTTTGTCACATTATTGGTTAGAGACAATACATAGTGAGAGTGTTGTTATTTGGTCTTGGCCTTAGTTGCCCTTCCACTAGATATCCTTGTCCCTTTTGGTCTCACCCAAATTGCACTCTTGACATCTTACTTGTATCTCACCATTTGGAAGCTTGTTTTTCCATGTCCATGATCTATGACACTCTTTTTCACTTTGCATGACACATCACCTCATTTACCATCCTTGGTGACACCCTCATCCTGTGGGCAATGGTTTCAAGACAATATTTCTCTTGGCTAAGGCCATTGTGCATGTGTGATGGCATCTATATATACTTTCCATATATTGACATTCAAAAGGAAGTGATGTAGTCACCCTTTCATTTCATTCCTTAGCTTGCACCTATTTAAGAAAATATTCTTGTAGACACCAAATTCGTGTCTCACGACCCTTGTGACCCGCATCCCATTTCGCAACCTAACCTCATTACCTAAACTTTACACAATTATTTATTAATCACCTTGTAATTGATAAATCCACATCACCTTACCCGCCACCTCACTTTGCCACCTCATCATGACCTAACCCTAACCCTAAACTAACCTAATTAAGACCCATGACTTGGTCAGACTCACATCCATAACTAATGCCTCCTTACTCGCACCCAAAGCCGACCTTCTAGCCCACTTGACCAATCCCGCAATCGATCTCTCGGGAAAAGCGGGAAGGTGGGCTATTTTACTAAAAATAGCCTACTTTTTCCTTACCGATGCCGGTTCTACTCGCCACTGCCGTCTTGTTACGCAACCGCCATCGGTTCCTCTGTAAATGGGCTCCCAAACCAAAACAACGGATCAGAATTTCATTTTGGAGATCGGTCAAAGGATTTCGGGATCAGAGAGCATTGCGAGCGAGAACAGAGTCAGATCTTCACTTGACAGAGAAGAGACGAGTAAAGAAACTAGAAGTGTTTTGCCAGGAGATCAACTTGCATCTCGGTCAAAACCAGAGGAACCGACCACCTTCGAAGGGAAGTTTTATATTTCTGTGCGAAGTGTTTGCAACCAAGGAGATCAACTTGCATCTCGGTCAAAACCAGTAAGTCAGATCTTACATGTCCTTTTGTCATAACATTTCTTATGTTTCTTGAATCTCAGTCCTCCTAAATCCGTTTCTGAATCCACTACCCAACGTGCCATTGCATCTAACGGTCATTCTTTCACTCCTAATCATCCCATTTCCTAATACCATCCAAAAAAGCCGGCTATTACAAACACCATATGTGTAAGAAGATCCTATAACCCACCGGTATCGGTTATCAGTAACCGGCATCGGTCATCAATAACCGCCATCGGTTCCTCTGATCAAAACCAGAAAACCAGCCTTTCCCCCTACCCAGTTTAACAAAATAATTTAATTGATATTTTGCAGTCTTTTGTGTTAATTCATATTAGCAGGGGAACTGACCACCTTCGAAGGGAAGTTTTATATTTCCTGGGCCCAAGGCAGTTTCCTCATTTATTGTTTAATCAAAATCTTGTGGTCTTGTGTTCTTATTTGCAGGTAGTCCTTCCAAGACAAAAAGGAGTTCTCCGCAGTCAGCCTGATCTTTCTCTACGGTACGCGCACACCATCTCGACATTCAACAGGTATTCCTCCTAACCCTAACCTCATCTGTTTCTAAAAGGAATGAAAGGATAGAAGCAACTCTATTCCCGAAGCGAAACATTCCGAGAGAAACATTTTGGCACGCCTTGATGGGACCCATTTTGGGTTTCTTTCTCTTGCTTATTTTCATTTTAGGAAGCATATTTATCTGTTGCTTGTTTTTGTTATATATTTAGTAAAGAATTTGTCTTGCTTTCCTGGTTTCGCATTAGTGAAAGTCATCTCTCTTGCTTCATCGAATATAATTTTCGATTTGGGTTTAAAACACGTGCATTGCATTCCTGCTTGTTGTTCTCCAATTCTAGTGAACATAGATTAAGTAATGTGTCGTACACGTGGGGTGATATCCACGATATTGACAGAAATTAACCTTAGTTTCACCGCACAACACATACCGAATCACTTCACAATTAACACAACGACTCAAACATCCCCCTTTTCCGCGGTATTCCTCCGCCCGATTGAGGTAACCTTATAAGCCAAAACAAACTTGACATTTCCCTAGGTCTTGTTGTTTAGGATTCGACATCATCTTACATCTAAAGGCATAAGCCCACGATAACTAAAATTAACCCTAGGGTTAGTCTCTAGATTTGTGTGTGCCTCTTGCTTGTTTTCAAATCCTCGTTTTCTCCGTCATACTTTGTCTTCTCGTGATCGTAAGTTGATAAACATACTCAACGTTGCTAAAATCAAATTAAGCAGCCTTTTATATCTTCTTATCCGAGACTTTTGACACCGGCATCGGTTAAGGGACCGACGTCGTTTTTCTCGGGTGGACCGACACCGGTTATTAAACCGATATCGATCATGTCCTCATCGCACTCGACAAAACAAAGAACTTGCCAAATTCACCATTCTCGAGGTTGTTTTTGTTCTTGATAGATTGAAACTTTCCTCCGTGTGTCTGGCTACATGGTTGTCATCACTGAAAGCGCCGCCATGGTTTCACATGCCTTTCTGTGTCTTTGCCTGAATCACCCCTTTCACATTCTATAGGGAACCCTACGGACACCAGTGAGATCCCCCAAATTCCTGCAGGAGACAAGGACTTTGCCAAATTTCTCGGATGCTAATCCCAGCCACTGCATAATACTATTTGTCTCATACCCACGACCGTACGCCTAATGGTCACCTCCTTATCGGGCATGCCTATTAGTATAGCTGCTCATTTAGCTCCCACTCCTCCTGATAACAATACCTTACTTCCTGCATCACTAGCCCCGTCTCCCAATCCGACAGCTTCAGAGGTTCATACGACCCCGATTAGCTTTCCTTTGGTTAACCTTGGACCTCACGTATCGTTACCACCAACTGCCCCTATCTCATCTCTCTTTCAGACCACTCCATTCATGACTTACTCTCTGCCACCTATTCACACGAGCTTTCTTTCTCAAGCTCCGCCTACCTTTTCATTCCCATACACGTATCCAGTAACCTCAACACCTTATATGGGACATCCCTATTCTGTGGCACCATCACCTCATCCAACCACAGATTTCATCAAACAAATGATGGACAAAATGCAAAACCTGGAGGCTTCCGTTTCAGGAAGTCGTAGCGCACTGACATACGAGCAAGTTTGTCGGGAGCCCATTCACCCTTTTGTCCTCTTCATTCATATCCTCCTCAATGGGAGTTGCCAAAGTTTACTCGTTTTAACAGTAAAGAGGATCCTCAACAACACTTGCGATCATTTAGACATGCTTGTTATTTGATTGCCCATGATGATGCCTTGTTACTCCGCACCTTTCCCATGTCCTTATCAGGACCTACCTTGGAGTGGTACAGTGCTTTAACCCAGCACTCAATCTTCTCTTTTAACCAACTAGCCCAATCTTTCTTGGATCATTTCTCCATTAACATTGCCAAGAAAGTATCTATCACTGACCTCTATGCCATCCGACAATTTGAAGACGAATCTATCGCAGATTTCGTTGGACGATGGCGGGGCCTTATCAACCAACTTACGTATGCCTTGCCTCAAACCGAACTCATCGAACTATTTACGCGGGCCTGCGCTAAGCACATCTCCCCTACCCTCCAAATTCAAACTTTCCGCACATTCGACGAGGCCTTTACCATGGCTCGGAAGCTAGAAATTCGAGCCTTAGAAGAAGAGAAATTGCGGTTGCGTAACAAAAACCCCAATTTCCGAACTCCTGATTCTACCAACAAGCCAAACACCACCACTCCTCACGCGTCTACTTCTTCTAAATCAAAAGGAGCTGTCCACGCGGTAATGGTCAAATCTCAAACACCGTCCAATACTCCGCCGAAAACCACTTATAAGTAC
Source organism: Taxus wallichiana var. yunnanensis (assembly GCA_018340775.1). Classification (NCBI taxonomy): domain Eukaryota; kingdom Viridiplantae; phylum Streptophyta; class Pinopsida; order Cupressales; family Taxaceae; genus Taxus; species Taxus wallichiana. The sequence continues at coordinate 381,560,356 of CM031239.1, read as the reverse complement.
AAAGCCGAGCCCACCAATTACACTCCCTTGGGAGAAACTTATGGCGTCATCCTGGAGAAATTGCTCAAAGCTGGGGCTATCACCTTGCCCCCTGTTAAACCTCACTCTGGGTTTGACTCCACCCGCGCAATACCTTCCTGGTACAAAGAAAATGACTTTTGTAACTTTCACCGAGTAAAAGGACATAGTCATGAAAACTCGCAAGATGTTGAAAAACATAGTGCAGAAATGGTTGACGCAGGGATATAACCTCGATAATCCTAACGCCCGCTAACCGAAATCTGAAAATTTTCAACAAGCCATTCCCGAATCACTCGTCCAACAAAAGAACGTGAACCAAGATATCTTAGCCGAGGAGAGTGTTCATGAGATCCATGCGGTCTTCGATTCTCACCAAAAGCCTCTATTGAAAAAATTTTAAATCAAGCCTCTCCACCAACACACGGGAGTTTGAACCTCCTTCACCACCATCAAGCCAAAGTGAAATCATTCCTTTACCCATAGAAGAGTTAAAGCGCCGGACTTCTCTTCTCATCAACGAAGTCTTCTTACACCACATCCCTACAAGACCGTGTGAGCGGATGCTATCTAATTTATCTATTTCCCAAACGTCCCTTCTACCACTCTTGCTACACAAGAGGAAGGCTCGCCACTCCTTTTGACATCCTTAGACGAGAAATCTCTTACACTAACATCACCACATTCTTTAAACATGACAGATCCTCCAACATGCCCTCCTACCTATTAGTCCCTCATCACCTAAATCTTTTCAACGACCGGTTGACCTCTTAACATCTATTGATACAAAGTGCCTCATCTACCTCCCCGTGTCACACCCGCAATGGACTGGAATTACAACCCACCTTTTTCCGTACCAAAATTACAAATTACACTGATATCTGTCATTCCACGGAAGATGACAACAGCCCTATGGGAACGCGTTTGAGTACCCTTTTCCTACTCAAATGCAAATGACTGATCCTGATGTCTCCACCATATACCCGAAGTGCTTACAGAAGCTTAAAATGCCCCTATTCTCGCCTTCACCCCCCTCACCTCTACCAAATGCCCCGTCCACTTCTATCAACTTAGCCAGATCTTCCCATACACTGGGACCTCACCAATGCCTGGGCCTAACGCACCCGCCTAAGCGAATCGATCTATCCAAAAATAAATCCGCTCCGCCGCCTAGGAGACAAACTCAATCCCTACCCCTATCACAATCAAAACCATCATCGTCATACCTACCTTCCATATTGGGACCCCATCCCTCTACCTTACATCAATATATCATACCTCCTGCGCTTTTTCGTGAACAACTTACGCCTTCCGCACTTATGAAATCCTGGGGGTATAGCAACACCGTCACTCCGCGTATCTCGTCCACCTATCAACCCTAAACAAATACCATCATCAAAAGATTTGTTTTCGGTTACTCCTATTTCCCGTGGTTGTTTTTCGATACCACGCCATCTCGCGCCTCATCATCCAACATAGCTTCTGCGCCAAAGAAATCACGTTTAGTAAAAACCATGTATCAACACCCCTCGGCTAAACCGCCACCCATACGAACTAACCACGCCCAAACATTACCAAAACCCACACAATCAATACCCTCATCCTCTTCCGATTTTGACCCACTCAAAGGATCTTACACCAAAATCCTTGCTATGTTGGTGGAGAATGCGACCATTTCCCTACCTCCACTTAGACCTTATGACCCGTCTAAGCCCCGACCTATGGATTACGATGAGTCTAAAATCTGCGCTTATCACCGCACACCAGGACATGATGTGGAGGGATGCAAAGCTCTAAAAACCATCCTTCGCCAGTCACCTCTCCCGGATAGAAAGATTAAGAAAGACAACTTATGAAGGAGAGACCTTTAGTTTCCATTCCCTCTCCTATACCATCTGTCCCCGCCTCACCAAGATCTATCATTATTACAACCCCACCTCTTGAAGACCATGAGTTATCCCCACCATCTTCCTCATCTCAGGTCTACGAGATTAATATGATTAGTGTCGCTACTCGAGGGCAGAAAAACAATGGGAAAGCAAAAGAAAACACACCTGCGGCATCTCTTTCTCCGTCAAACATCCCGATTGCACCACCACCTAAAGTGGTCATTCGCGGACCCGCCTATCCCGTCTCTAATGGCATTGCCCACTGAAATATGATTAAACAGCTTCACCAATCGCCCGTAAAAATGACACTGTATGATCTCATTCAGACTTCTGAATCTCATCGACAAGCTCTCGTTGAGATCCTTCAAGGGATAGAGGTTTTACCTGATGAAACCCTGCCTGTTACCTCCATTCTAACACCCAATCACGTTGCTTCTCTCACCAAACAACCCATCGCCCCAACCACTTGTCTCTCGTACAACAAGCTGCAGCAATGGCTTTCTCAAGATGAAATTGTCGACTTTGGTACAGAAGATCCCGACCCTGCCCTTTTCATCTCCGCTTACGTCCGGGACATTCGAGTACGTCGGGTTATGATTGACGGGGGCGCTAGCCTAAACATCATCTCTTCAAAAGCCTTCCAACAGATGAACATCCCTTCTAGTTGCATGTGTGCCAACCCCATCATGTTGCGGTCATTCAATGACGCTATTACTTCTACCTTAGGCACCGTGATCCTCAACATTCGCGTAGGACCACGTACTTTACCCAAACTCTTCTATGTCCTTGAGGGAGAGTTCCAATATAATATATTGCTGGGTCGTCCTTGGATCCGAGCCATGGGATGCGTTCCCTCAACATTACATAGATGCATAAAATTTGAGTACGAGGGGAAGTCTTACACCGTAAAAGCTGACCCTCCCCCCTTTAAAACCTGCAATATGTTATACCGCCCTAACGATGTGCTTATACCAATCAAGACACCCATACATTCAACTCAACCGTCCTCCTCAAATGTACCTCAACCATCCACCCCAACCGCGCCTACGCCTTCAATTGATGAAACCACCATCGCAAAAACCACTTCCCTTCCCGCAGCTAACATTCCAACCTCCGACCCCTTAGTAGATGTTTTTCAGCGCCTTACGCTGGGGGAGTACCGCCTATATAACGTTAGTTCTTTCCCTACCCCGCAGGAGTACGGACAATTACATGCACATCCCACCTACGACCGTCGCGTGGGGGAGATAATCTCTTACGGACCACCCTATTGCCGCACTAACCTAACATATGGGGGTGTTGACGCATCCTCCATTACCCCTGAACCTCCTCTTGGTGTGGTTCCTTTCCAATCCGATTTTCAATACTTGACAAATCGTCGTTTCGCCCTCACCTTCTTGACTCGCTGTGCGTGGAAAGGCTTTGGTTTTGGCCTTTACGAACAAGGCCGACATACACTCATTCCCGTGACTACCCGTAAACATAATGATCGCAGTGGTCTCGGTTTTCCCGAAACACCTACACAGGAGACACCTTCTATCAGCTGTATCCTGGAAGAAGAAGACGTCGCCCCTACCAAACCATCATCACCCACTTTGCCATCATCACCCACAGAATCTATAGACCCTGAATCCATCCCCCCTAACTTTTTTTTTTCATAAATGCTATCTTCATAGGTCCTCTCACTTATCAACGCGATAATGAGGACCCATCTTCTCTTCCCCTTCTGTATCCAGACATGATCGAAGAGGATTCGCCTTTGATTAATGTTGTTGAATGCCAGGATGACGACTCCATCCTCACTTACCTTGGCGCGGATGATTCTTATATTCAACGAGCCTTACCATCTGAAACCCAAACTATGCTGAACGAATCTACCATAGAAATCAATATCCACACGGAGGAGGATCCTCACATTGTGAAGATTGGACAATCCCTTAACACATCGAATAAGCGCCTTTACTACCTTTTTCTCCGTCGCTCATGCAACCAAGCTTTCGCATGGTCTTACGCCGACATGCCAGAATTGATCCTACCATCGCCGTCCATAACATCACCCTAAACCCCGATTCCAAACTACCAAACAAAATTGAGAAAATGCATCCATGCATTGCTCTCTTGGTCAAAGAGGAGCTCCAACGACTCCTTTCGTTTCCTTCATCTTGCCTATTAACTATCCTCAATGGATTTCTAACATCATACCCGCTACTAAAGCGACAGTGGGGACTTCGGATATGCACAGATTTCCGGGATCTTAACCTCGCTTGCCCCAAGGATGACTTCCTCCCAAGTATTGATCAACTTGTTGATCTCACTCGGGCCATGAAATGCTTTCTCTCATGGATGGCTTTTCAGATACAACCAAATTTTTGCCGCCTCGCCGATCAACACAAAATCGCCTTCATAACTCCGTGGGAACCTTTCGTTATTATGTCATGCCATTTGGCCTTAAGAATGCTTTGGTGCTACTCTATCGCGGCTATGACCTACATTTTTCATGACATTATGCACACTATCCTTCAAGACTATGTCGACGATCTTTTCGCAAGTCTAAACATCGTAGTGAACATCTCGATGTTTTAACCATTATTTTGATCGCTCTGTTACAATATTTTGTCCGCCTTCAACCGAAGAAATGTGTCTTTGGTGTTCTTTCGGGAAAACTTCTTGGCTTTATCGCCTCTTTGCGCGTGGCATTGAGGTCGATCCATCTAAAGTCAAAGCTATCCTAGAAATGCCCCCACCCAAAAATCTCAAACAATTCGCGTAGTTTACAAGGTAAGCTCCAATCTATCCGACGTTTCATCTCCCAACTCTCGGATCGGTGTCAACCTTTCCATCACCTCCTTAAAAAGGATATTGCATTCCAATGGAGCGAAGAATGTCACCAAGCCTTCGAAGCTCTCAAATCTTATCTCTCATGCAGCCCACCGTGCTTATCCCACCCCAAGACAACCGCCCTTTCTACCTTTACCTTTCCGCCACCGACCACGCTGTAGGAGCCATGCTTGCACATCGTGACTCTGAGAATCACGAACAAGCCGTTTATTATATAAGTCGTACTTTGGTGGACTATGAGACTAGGTACACACATGTAGAAAAATTGTGCCTTGCCCTATCATTCGTGGCCACCAAACTCCGACACTACCTTCTAAATCACAAGACTTTCGTCATCACCAATACAGACCCTATCCATTACATGTATGCCAAACCTCATCTGAACCAACGCATTGCTAGATGGCTCATGCTTCTCGCCGACCTCGACCTTGAGTTTATCCACCAGAAATCAATCAAAGGACAAACCATCGCAGACCAACTTGCGGACGCTCCTTTACCGGGGGAACAATTTACCAATTTCACATTTCCGACGAACTCATCGCTACTCTTTCCCTCACAGAGGAGTCGCACCCAATGACCTCTTCTTCGATGGATCTAAATGCCAGGCATGGCGGAGGAGCCGGCGTTGTTCTTATTCCTCTCAACGCTGAACCTATGCCTCTTTCATTCGACTTGATTTCCTTGCACTAATAATACAAATGGAGTACGAGGCCCTTGTTCTAGGTCTCCAAGTTGCGTTACACTTAGGTATCAAATCTATCAACATTTTTGGCGACTCTCAATTGGTAGTCAATCAAGTTATGGGCGTCTACCAATGCAAAAATGAGGAACTTCAAAAATACAAACACTACGTGGATTCACTTCTAGCCTTATTTACCCACTATTCTATACAAACCATTCCCCGCTCTACTAACAAATTCATGATACTATGGCTTGCTTAGCCTCGCAAATTCCCGCCGCGCCAACTGACTCTGAATTATTCGTCGTGGTCCAACAACTTTTTGCCCCATCCTATTCAACCCCGGTAGTTTGTATGATAAATACTGTGTCCACTAATTCACAGGATACCTGGTACCACCAATTCCACGACTACCTTACAATCTCTGTCCTCCCACCTGACCTTACTAGTAACGGCAAACGTGCTTTTCTTAAAAGTGTTTCGCGTTATGTTGTCATGGGGGGACTCCTCTATAAACGTGGCTTTGATGGTATCCTCCTTCGCTGTCTAACTGGCGCGGAGGCCACTCATACCATCCAACAGGTCCATGACGGTATTTGTGGTGGACATTTTAGCGGCCTTGCCGTGGCCAAACGAATCCTTCGCCTTGGTTATTATTGGCCTACTCTCAATAACGACTGCTACAAATATGTTAAGCGTTGTGTTATGTGTCAGCAACATGCCAACCTTCAACATACTCCTAGCCACCCGCTCCAGATCGCTCGAGATCTTTGGCCTTTCTCACAATGGGGTTTAGACCTTATTGGTGAGATTCACCCAACCTCTTCACAACGTCACGCGTTGGATACTCACAATGACCGAATATTACACAAAATGGGTGGAGGCTATCCCACTCATTTCAATCAAAAAAGAAAAAATTGTCGAGTTCATTAACCACCACATTATCTGTCGTTTTGGTGTTCCTCATCGCCTGATAACAGATAATGGAAAATCTTTCAAAAACAAGTTGTTGCAAGACCTTTGTGACAACTTTGGTATCAAACTTAGTTTCTCATCACCTTACTATCCACAAGCCAATGGGCAAGCCGAGTCCTCTAATAAAACACTAACCAAAATCCTCATGAAAGTTGTCAATGAATCCGGAAGAAATTGGCACGATCACATTCCCTTTGCCCTTTGGGCTTATCGTACTAGCATTCGTACCTCTACTAATGCCACACCTTTTTCTTTGGTATACGGTACCGAGGCTATTTTGCCTCTCGAAATACAAATACCCTCCCTTAGAATATCTCTTCAGGATATTCTCACCAACGATGATTTCCGCCAAGAACGGTTAGCCCAATTGGAGCTTCTTGACGAACGCCGTCTTACAGCTCTTGATCACCTTCAAATCTATCAAAAACGCATTAAACGTGCTTATGATAAGTGACTTCATGAGCGTACCTTTAAGGTTGGTGATCTTGTTCTCAAAGAAAATCAACATGTAACCAAACTAGAAAAGAGCAAACGTGGAAAATTTTCTCCCAATTGGATTGGGCCTTATATAATCACTCATACCTATGGATCTGGTACTTATCGTTTAGCTTCGCTTAATGGTAAACCTGAGCCTGAACCCCTTAATGCCTTGCATCTTCGACCATTCTACTGTTGAAATTAGTATTATATCACTTCTTATCTACCTGTCGCTCGTCCCTTGAGCTCACTTACCACTACATACACTCGCTTTCCTACACTTCATAATAACAATCGGATCACATAGTTTGATCCTCACCTCCCCTTGATGATGCCTTCCCCTTTTTAGTCTAGTCCATGACTTCAAAGTATTAAAATAAGCCGTATTCTTAGGGGATTTTCTTGAGTCAAACTTCCTACTAACTAGATGCTTCACGCCAAATGAACATCTAGTCATTTAAATTAAATATAGACTGCTCCCTCGAAGGACAACTATATGCCGAACTATTCTTTGCTTATTATATATAGATGCTCCCAGAAGGACAGCTATGCATTACAATCATATCTACTACTATAAATAGATCGCTTCCTCGAAGGACAAATTATCTATACATCAGCCTTTATCGAAGCTTCTCGCATTGATCACTTCGTGAAGACCTCAAGAATAATACAATCAATATCCCTGTAGACTTCCGCGATCGATCGAGTCTCACATTCAATAAAAGAAAAGCCTCATTCAAAAGGACTTTTGAGTCATGGACTTGTCTATTTAGGGTAGGTTCTCTTTCGTCAGAGCACTCACTTTGTAATAAGTTCTGCGTACCTCAGTTATATCATCCACCTCACCTCACCACTTGTTTCAACTCAAGGGATGTGACGTATATCCGATATATTGTGATTATACAACTCTTTTCACCTATCGACTTCTCGCCTATGCAAGGTACCTAGGGATTCAAGCTCATCCTATGTTAATATGTGGTTTGTTTAGCTCTTCTCAACTACGGGACACTCTTTCCTCTTTGCCTCGCATCTAGGATTGTGTGTTGATCTTAATCAGAACATGGTTCCCTTCTATTTGGGTAAGCTAACTTTCGCTTTACCTATACCTACATCAACATCGCCCATACCTTACCAACACCAACAACATTACCCTATCAACATCAAAATCTTATCAACCAACAAATTGCCTAACCATACCCAAATTGCCTGAATTCACCTTTCCCTGGTCCTAAGGGAGAACTACATCGGTCCGAGGCCCTCCTTGCTTTGTGCAATGGGCTGTAGGCAAGACTTTGGAGACATGGGGTCTCCCAAGGTTAGCTCGACCATCCCCTACCATAACCTATCTCCGTGTGGTGAATATAAATATTTTTGTGTATTTCTATTTAATCACAGTCCTCTTTATCCTTTTTCAAAACACCGAAAATCAAAACACAAACAATCTTATTATTATCGTAACTCAAATCAACATACATATTCAGTTTTATTTAGATGTTAAACAAATACATCTTCTCTATCATCGACACGCAGGTCGGCATCCTTATTTATTCTTATACCTTGCTAACATTTACTCAGACCCTCACGCCTCATCCCGAACTAGGCGATGATCGTGATTGTCGACCCCTCTCGCCGGGCCTCTCTATCCTCAAAGGTACCACGGCTATTGGTACCGCCCACTGATCTGCCAATCTCTCCTGTAACATATGAATACGCCCTCTCGCATGGAGGACTTCAGCCTCTAGTCTCCCCGCCCGTGACTCCGCAACCACTAACAATCCTCTTGTCTCATTCACCTGCGTTTGGAGCTGCTGAACCAAACGTTGCAGCACGATCCTCTCGCCGTAATCACCGCTATGTCGTGGCGCCACGTACACCTCGCAGCTTCGCTACCCACCATAATCTATAGGCCTCTCGCTGTTCCCGCATCCATTACCTCGCGATCGGGTGCTACCTCTTCGAGCCCTTCGAAGGTGTTGGTAGGGGAGGTGAGAATGCTTTGCCTCGCGTCGATCCTCATATATGGTCTATAAGCCGTGGGTATATCTCGCACAAATCCAAATTGTCGCCGCACGTGATCTATAGGAATCCTCTCATACTCACCCGGCTCGTGCCTGCGATCCACCTCAATCGCTCTACACCCTCAACTCCTCGGCTATGTTCTCTGTTACCATATAGTTTCCATATGGCCTCCAACAGATATCCGCAACCGTCACTCTCTCCCATACCTACCTGTAATACTCAATATCACCCATCACAGCCTGGGATCTGGCCTCTTGTTCTGTTTGGACCCATCGTCTGAATCCCAACCTCTGTACTCCGGTCTCTCCTGCCTGGATGGATCGGCCTATTGGTCGCACACAAACAATGTGCTCATAGGCCCAACAGTGTAATAAGTATGAACTATCCAGTGTCGTCCTGTGATTTCGCCTACAAGCCCATAAACCCCTGTATAGCTCCGCCAAATATGCAGGTGCCCATGCAAACGTAACGTTCCTTTCTACCATCTCCCAAATAACACACATCAATGCCTTTGGAAATCTTCCCCCTTCCGCCCTCGGTAATGCATAATACCCTACTGCTATCATTAATATCACTGCTAACCTTGTCTCCTCAGGGTGTGCTGCATACATTACCCCATATGTAAACGATAAACCTCGCTGTGTCAAATCTCGTGCGTATGGACCAAATACTATTATCGCTCCCGTGCCGCTAGGTAGTGCTCGATATCTTGGTTCTCTGTAATAGGGAGTCTCAAAATCCAAACACATCTTCCAATGTTACTGTCATTTCACCTGTTGGCAGATAGAAGGTATTTGTCTCGGGATTCCATCTCTCAATCAACGCCTGTAACATACCATGGTTACGGGCGATTCGTGAATAATAACGGATTCCACTTAACCCCAAACGATTTATCAATGTCCATTCCGCTGGTGTTACATCCGCTCGGATTCGTGACAACAGCACTGGCACACTATCATTCATCCTCAACCCTGCCTCTGCCTGCATACACCAAAACCACAAACAACCATTCAATCCGTCAGTTTTTTTTCAAACATTCTGGAAATTCCTCCAAGAATCGTGACGGTTATACATAACCGATATCGGTTGAATAACCAATACCGGTTCTCCTAACCGCCACTGCCATCACAATTATATACACCTTCCCAATAAAACAACCACCTACGACAATAATTTTCTCGTTTATTCCTTTTTATACATACAAACATACCTGCAACCCCTGATTGCCTACCCTGTAACACTTACCTCACCTGCAACCCTTGTTATCATGTTTTCTTTCTCATATCTACCCACCTACTCTCCCCCATCTTATTCACAAAACATGCAGTAGTTAAATCACAAACAAAATGATACCTCTTGGGTTGCAGCAGCTTGAGGTGGCCCTTGTCTCCGCCTCCGTCCTGCCTCGCCTGGATGCTTCTCCTCGTTCTGCCATGATCACCACCCTTTTTAACTTTGTCTTTCTGCCTTCTAAATCTCGGATCACATTCACTTTCCTTGTCTCTTTCCTCCTTCTCACCCAAATCTCTCATGCAAATACTGCCTCTCGGTCCAAAAAGTCAGTCGCGTTCGCGTATTTAACCTCTTGCATGGCTCTAAAATTAACACTGAAGTTGCCACCCTAGCTTTTCTATTTTTAGAAAAGCTCATACCTAAATAACCGGTATCGGTCATATAACCGATATCGGTCATATAACTACCGACATCGGTTACCTAACCGATACCGGTTACACACCTGCCTTTTGAAACAGGGTTCTTTTCTTCATTTCTCATCTAAATTTTTGTCGCGCCCGCCTCTTTGCCTGCATAAACAACACAATTTACCACATTTGTTCATCCACCACACATAGCATTATAATTTCATTAAACATCATTTATTTTATACAAATACACAACCATCAACTACGAATATCAGGAAACTATCAATCTCTACATCATTTGGATCCAACTCATCAGTTACATATATCACAATGTCACAAAACCAACAATTCATCACATCACATATCATTCATACATACGTACAACAAAAACATCAACATCATCCATCTATCAACATATCAACTAAAACTTATCATACATTACATATTACCAACCATTAACAAAATATTTAAACACATTTTGAATACTGCACGAGGATCAAAACATCGTCTCTATATATATATACCAGTTTTCAAAAATACAATGTGCCCTACATCGGGGCCTCTGTGATCTCATAATATACCAAAGCCGGCACGCAGGCCGCAATACCTACCAAAAATCTCGACTCGGCTCGCAGGCCGGTCTCTCATATCAAAATATACTCGCTCGTAGGCGGTATCAAATGTACAACCTATACAGGCTCGCAGCCGGTATATAATAAATAAATGAATCAATGCAATGAATAAGTGTCGGCACGCAGCCTCTATCAATACAACTGACCGGTTCGCGAGCCAGGTGCCCGTGTCCCTATACAAAACCATGTCGGGGATCTATCAGCTCTCCCCACCGCCCTCGGCACCTCTCCCCGCTGGTCCCTGTGGTGCCTCTCGCCTCCTACCCGTCACGGACACGCCAGCTGTGGCTGCCCCTCCCTGAGATCTCTGGCTGTGCGAGGTCTCTGCCCTATGCGCTGCATACGCCTGATACTCGACTCCTCGTGGTGATTATCAAGAATATCCCGATAATATCGGGCCTCTGCTCTAACCTCCATATAGCGATCTCGCGCCATCAAGGAGTGGGCTGGTCCCCTGGCACCCAACACCAATACCCCCTGAGCCTGTACCTGCACTGTGGCCGCGGTGGTGCTACTCGCCTGTCTTCGTACTGCACTGCACGTGGGTGTGGCCGGTGGTGGTGCCGTCAGTGCTCGTACTCGCACTTGTGGGCCGTGGTGGTGCGGTGGTGGTGGTGCTGCCTATGCCTGTGCCTGAGCCTGGGCTAGCCCCTGTAAGGCCCCTATCTCGTGCTCTGCGCAGCATTAGCCTACCCCTCGTAAGAGCCGCACTGACCTCTGAGCTGATCCCTCTCTCCTATAACGGCAGCCTAAGTCTCGGCCGCACAGTGATACTATCCGCATTTGCTCTCGCCTGTGCCTACCACACACTCAGATGCTCCGTGCACCGGCATCATCCACACCTCACTGCTGGTCTCTCCGCTACGATGTCTCGGATCAAAAGGCCGTGCGCGCTGGCAAGTGGGGCCTCTACATCATCCCTCCCGTCTTGAGGGAGGGAGGTGGCTCGCCCTGCCGTAGCCCCATCTCGCTCGCGTGCACCTCTCTCTAGGGGTATCCGCCGTACTCTCCCGGCCTCCGCCTCTGCTATCCGAATGTATCTGGATCAGCGCAGCTGTGCACGCGGGCTCCTCTCGCCCGGTCCGGTGACCTCTGTAGGGTCTCCATACAATGTCTCTCTGTAAGGCCCTCAGCAAGTGTCTATAATAGACCACATCCCGACTCGCAACAACCGCCTGTGGTGGCCCACGACCCCAACCACCTCTCGAAAGCCATATCGGTATACGACTGTGGCCCCGCTTTGAGGTAGCCCTATCGGGCTCGATGCATACGATGTGCTCGTATGCCCAAAAGGCAACAAAATGTAGAACAAATACCAAATCGCCTCTCCCGGCGATAGCGCCATAACTCCTCAGATAACCGCACTGTATATACCGGGTGCCCAAGCATAGTGTGCTCCTCCACCATCTCCAGCAGTACCCCCATCAATGCTCGTGGGAAGCGGCCTCCCTCTGAGTCCGGGAGGGCGAAGCAGGTGATCCCAACCATCATCAACACCGCCAGTCGTGTCTCGTGACGATGCGCACGGTACATGTCACCGTACCCGATACTCGCGCTTATGCACAGTAGGTCGCAGCGCGGCCGCATCCCCAAAACTGCAGATGCTTTGCCCATCGCAGCTCTCGAATCTACGGAAGATTGCCTCTCCCTCGATCGGTAGCCGCAGGATGCGATACACATCCTCTAATGTGACGGTCATCTCTCCGGTCGGCAGATGGAACACATTGGCCGCCGGATCCCATCTCTCGATGAGGGCGACCATCAGGCTGTGATCCCTCTCTATCGCTCTGTACCTCTGGACCCCGCCGAGTCCCACCTCGCGCATGATGGCCCAATGCGCCGCCGATACGTGTGGCCTCATCCGACTCAATAGTGGAGGCATCCTATCACGCATCGTCAACTGCTGACGTGCCTGCAAAACCAACCCACATTCTTAGACCTACTCTTTATTATAACATCTACTTTACCATCTAAACCCCCTTTTGTAACACCCAAAACCTAACCCCACACCTACCCCTTCTCCACCCCTAACCCAACCCCCCACTCCCACTCCCACTCACCATCCAAAAACAATCCACCCAACCCCACTCCCACTCCACCCCAAAGACCCCAAAAACAATCAAACCAACCCCCACACCGACCCGCAACCCAACCCAAAAACCCTAACCCAACCACCACTCCCACACCTACCCCTTCTCCACCCCTAACCCAACCCCACTCCCAACCCAACCCACCACCCCAAAAACAATCAACCACTCCCACTCCCAACCCAACCCAACACCCCAAAAACAATCAACCCAACCCCAACCGACGCCGGCCGATACATGACCGACGCGGTGACCAAAGAACCCTCCTTCCCTAAAATTGCGCGACCGATGCCGGTCGCCTAGTGACCGACATCGGTCACTGTCCTCTCTCGGAGCCGAACCCCCGCGCGGCCCCCAAAACCCATTTTTTCCTATTTCTACCCATTTACCCACCCAAAAGCCCTCCAATTTTACTCACCTAGCCGCATTACCCTATTTTACCTCTCTACCCTCTCCGTTTTTCAAATTACCTCCATTTACTCCTTATTTCCTACAAAATACAAATTCCTACCCAAACCCCCCATTTAGCCTAATAACCATTTCAATGCATAAATCACGAGTTTAGAACCTACCGGTACGACGACACGTCGTCGTGGTGGGATGGGTGGTGGCGGTCCAGCTGGTCCAGCCCCTCCAGCTCCTCCTGCCTGTGCCATGGCTCCAATCCTGATCTGCTGGGTCCCCGGCCAATCACCTGCTGCCTCCTCCTCAATCGGGCCCACTATCAACTCTCTCCGCCAATCAAATAGCTCCACCTCACTCAATAACCCTCCAAATCAACTCTCCATGTCAGACAAGTCAATTTGGATTGCAAATAACAAAAGTGACAAATGACAGCCGTAGTTTTTTCTTTTTATAGGTTTTTCAACCTTAACCGATGTCGGTTTTATTTTGCCATAAGAAACCGTATCGGTCCCTTAACCGATATCGGTCATGCGAATCGACATCGGTTCGATACCCAACTTTCACCCCATTCTTTGCCCTTATTTACTCCTTGCCTCTTTTCACCAATATCGCCTCTGTCCACCTTTCTTTGCTGACAACATTTGTTCACTTGTCCCGGCTGACCTACGGCCTCAACCTACCATTCGGCTCGACCTAAGGCCTCGCCTTACCTATTTGGCCCGACCCAAGGCCTCGACCTACCATTCGGCCTAACCTAAGGCCTCAACCTACCAATTCGCCCGGGCCCGACCCAAGGCCTCGCCCTACCTATTTGGCTCCGACCTACGGCCTCAACCTACCATTCGGCTCGACCTAAGGCCTCGCCTTACCTATTTGGCCCGACCCAAGGCCTCAACCTACCATTCGGCCCGACCTAAGGCCTCAACCTACCAATTGCTCGACCCAAGGCCTCCCTACTTATTTGGCCCGACCCACGGCCTCAACCTACCTATTTGGCCCGACCTAAGGCCTCAACCTACCAATTGGCCCGACCCAAGGCCTCGCCCTACCTATTTGGCCCGACCCAAGGCCTCAACCTACCTATTTGGCCCGACCCGAGGCCTCGCCCTAACCATTAGGCACGACCCAAGGCCTCAACCTACCCATCTAACCTGACCCAGGGCCACCGCCCAACCACTTGGCCTGACCCAAGACCGTATCACTTCCATACCATACCCACAATCAACGTTTTATTTTATACATCCATCATGTACCTTGTGTTCAATCGAGCTCACCTGTTCGTGTTTTAGCATGATTAGGGTCCTTGACTTGATCTCGTCGACCACTTTGCCCAGGACTGCAGACCGTGACGTTTATCTCAACCAAACCAACCTTTTGCAGTCTTTGCCGAACATGCCTAAACGCTCTCGTACCTCACCGTTATATACCCCCGGAGCTACTTCCTATGCCTTGGATACCAGGATTATATCACCCTTGTTTGGATAAACTATCGACCTTTGCCTATACATTGCTGGTTTTGCTCAAATCATGTACCCTAGTCGTACTACTGCATTTCAACGTGCGTCTGCTTCCTTGGACCTACCCCACCATCTCACCATCATCTCTACACCATTTACCCTTTATCAACCCTATCCCTGATTTCACGCGATCTCAATCTGTGATAGATTTGAGGGGGATTACCTATACCCTTAACAGGGGAAACCACTTCATATTATTGTCCGCGCAGCTTTACAAAACAAGCTACACGACAATAAGGGGCTAATGTAGACACCAAATTCGTGTCTCACGACCCCTTGTGACCCGCATCCCATTTCGCAACCTAACCTCATTACCTAAACTTTACACAATTATTTATTAATCACCTTGTAATTGATAAATCCACATCACCTTACCCGCCACCTCACTTTGCCACCTCATCATGACCTAGCCCTAACCCTAAACTAACCTAATTAAGACCCATGACTTGGTCTAGACTCACATCCATAACTAATGCCTCCTTACTCGCACTCCAAAGCCGACCTTACCACTTGACCAATCCCGCAACTGATCTCTCGGGAGAAAAGCAGGGAAGGTGGGCTATTTTACTAAAAATAGCCTACTTTTTCCTTACCGATGCCGGTTCCTACTCGACCGCCGTCGGTTACGCAACCGCCATCGGTTCCCTGTAAATGGGCTCCCCAAACCAAAACAACGGATCGGAATTTCATTTTGGAGATCAGTCAAAGGATTTCTGGATCAACAGAGAGCATTGCGAGCGAGGAACAGAGTCCAGATCTTCACTTGACAGAGCAGAGACGAGTAAAGAAACCAGAAGTGTTTGCAACCAAGGAGATCAACTTGCATCTCGGTCAAAACCACATGGGGAACCACCACCTTCGAAGGGAAGTTTTATATTTCTGTGCTGAAGTGTTTCGCAACCAAGGAGATCAACTTGCATCTCTGGCCAAAACCAAGAAGTCGATCTTACATGTCCTTTTGTCATAACATTTCTTATGTTTCTTGAATCTCAGTCCTCCTAAATCCGTTTCTGAATCCACTACCCAACGTGCCATTGCATCTAACGGTCATTCTTTCACTCCTAATCATCCCATTTCCTAATACCATCCAAAAAAGCCAGCTATTACAAACACCATATGTACCAAGAAGATCCTATAACCCACCGGTATCGGTTATCAGTAACCGGCATCGGTCATCAATAACCGCCATCGGTTCCTCTGATCAAAATCAGAAAACCAGCCTTTCCCCCTACCCAGTTTAACAAAATAATTTAATTGATATTTTGCAGTCTTTTGTGTTAATTCATATTAGCAGGGGAACTGACCACCTTCGAAGGGAAGTTTTATATTTCCTGGGCCCAAGGTAGTTTCCTCATTTATTGTTTAATCAAAATCTTGTGGTCTTGTGTTCTTATTTGCAGGTAGTCCTTCCAAGACAAAAAGGAGTTCTCCTTGCATCGGCCCGATCTTTCTCTACAGTACGCGCACACCATCTCGACATTCAACAGGTATTCCTCCTAACCCTAACCTCATCTGTTTCTAAAAGGAATGAAAGGATAGAAGCAACTCTATTCCCAGAAGCCGAAACATTCGAGAGAAACAATTACATGAAACTTTCTCTAGGGTTGTCACCAAGTTGTCTAGTTATCAACAAGATCCTTCAACATCGCCATTAAGGAATATAAGGCCTATATCAACACTTATCTTGCTCCACTAACTTCTAAATGCAACCTAAACTCTACAAAGCAAACTACAAAGCTAAACAAGGAAGGCTAACACCATTTCCACCTAATTAGCTAGGGATCTAAGTCTAAGAATGTAACATTAAGATAAAAGCTTAAAAGAATGCCTAATTAGTATGGAAATAATGCAAAAACTAACTAAACATGCCTACTAATATGATCAATTACCTAACATGGGCCTAAATAGACCTAAGGGGAAATCAAATGGTTATGGTTGCTACTCAAACAATGGTGAAATGACCTCTCCAAATGACTTGTTAAGTCACTTTAGATTATTCATCTACTAACCTTGTTGAAGGTTTTAAGAAAGGATTGGACTTGGCTTATAAATCATATGTATTATATGAGATGCAAATCAAAGCATGGTGTAAAGTATAAAGGAATGAGGTGAGTTGTTTTTATAGTTTTCCTTTTGGGAGAAACTTATATTTTGGTGCATGTGGGACTAAAAGCCCCAAATTAGATTAGAATTGATAATCATGATTAGGCCTTGCTAATCACAATTAGTGAATTACCCAATGATTAAGAGATGTGGAGCCTTAATCGACCGATTAGGGTCAACTAGGAGGCTAGGATAGGCTTTTGAAGCTCATTGAGATGTTGTGGAGGTGAATGGGGTGATTTTGAATGGTTGGAAGAGTGGTTTGAGTCAATACTAGGGTATATTGACCAAATCAAGGGCAAAATAGGCTTAATTAGCTTATAAATGCTAATTGTCTGTTTTGAAGAGGGTTTTGGCTTACAATTCACCATAAAATGGCATCCTGAATGTGAACGGGATTTGGTGATCAACGAAGTGCTTGTTAACTGACCAAAGTGGCAAGAAACATTAGTTAATTAGTAAAGATCACTAATTATAATAGAATTGGGAAGAATAAGAGTGATTTGCGTGCGTTTTGGCAATAAGATTGCAAAAGTAGAATTTAGGTGTCTACATTTGCCCATGTTTGAGGTGAAGTTAGTGACTTCACTTCAAATATAGTAGACTAGCATAAACGAGTAAATTTTTTTGAAGAAAACTTATTTGAATGAAGGATGCCCCTCGAGCGTCGATGGGGTGATAGAAGAAGTCAAACGACAATTGAAAATATGATTTGAAATGGATAGAAGAAAATGGGTCATAATGAGTGTGAAACCCTTAGGTATTGAGAATGAATAAGGATAGGGATAAACGTGGTTGTTTATTGCCTTGGGTGATTTGGAAGAAAAATTAGTAATGGTAATAAATGATAAGTGATAAGAAATGATTAATGGAGAAATATAGGACAAGCCCAATCTTTGCATCCAACCTTTCAATAAGCAACCTATTTATATCATTTTTCCCCTAGGTCTACATCATCGACTTTTATTGAAATGAACAAAAATGTAAGATAACATGAAAAGCTAAATTACCAACATTTGTTCATTGTTATGTAACTCCATGCAACATACATAATGCAATGCAATATGAGAAAGTAAAATGATATCTAACTCAATGCAATATACACAATGCAATGCAATGCAATACGAGAAAGTAAACCAACCTAATAGAGAAACCAATATAATCACACGCACTCAAACAAACAACGTTCAAGACAGTTGCACCAATGTTTTTGTTATCAAACTGTAGTTCCCGAATGTTCATGTTGTAATGACAAGGGTTAAAAATGATGCCCCAAGCAATAACACATGCAAGGGAAAATGGAGGACACAAGTAGTCCCATGGAAAGCATTTGTGCATTATGACACAATACCTAGAAACTCACTGTTGCATGGGAGTACCGACATAATAAGCAGACCCAACTTTGTTAATGGAGGTAGATCATAATGATCTGCATGTCATTTGAGACAAGAACAAGCAAGAACGTCAGAAAGATGGTTTTGTAAGACATATTTCAACGTTCGAGGATGATGTAATTGACACGGGCTTGAATTTTGCATATATGTTGTTTACCACTTTTTTTGTTAAATTTTAAATTTTTACATTTTTTATTTTTAATTAATTATTTTTTTGTTTTAATTTTTTATTGTTTTAAAATATATATATTTATTATTTTATTTTTGTTTGATTTTTATAAAAGAAAATATTATAGAAGAAATACTGAAGTCGCGAGACAACGCTAAAAGTGAGCCATTTTTAGCCATTTTGAGCCTGTGTTGAGCCATTTTTTTGGTTTTTTGAAATTTGTTGGCCAACATGGGCAGTTGGGTGCCTATCTTGAGCCATTTTTCAGTTTTTTTTTAATTTGTTGGCAGCACACGGGCACTTGGGCGCCTATGATGAGCCATTTTTGCATTTTTGATAATTTATGGCGCGATGAGCGTTTGGGTGCTCATCTTAAGTGCATTTTTTCATTTTTGATATTTGATGATGGCCAACATGGGTTCTTGGGTGCCTGTGTTGAGCCCATTTTGCATTTTTGATATTTGATGTCCAAAGCGTGGGCGCTAGGCGTCCCTATCTTTGAGCCCATTTTTTCATTTTTCGATATTTGATGGCCATCGCGTGGGTGCCTATCTTTGAGCCATTTTTGACTTTTTTGGAATTTAGGCGAGCATGGGCGTGTAGGCACATGTGTTGAGCCCTTTTACATTTTTTGGAATTTTTGGCCAACATGGGCACCTCTGTTGAGCCCTTTTTTGACTTTTTGGAATTTTTAGACCAACATGGGCGCCAGGCACATGTCTTTGAGCCCATTTTTATTTTTGGAATTTGTAGGCTAAGCATGGGCACTGGGCGCTGTGTTGAGCCCATTGTTTATTTTTTTGGAATTTTTAGGCCAACATGGGCGCTCAGGCACTGTGTTGAGCCCATTTTTGATTATTTTGCATTTTTCTTGCCAACATGGGCACTGGGTGCATGTCTTTGCCTAGTGTGGATTTTGGATTTGCAAAGATGGGCGCTGGGTGACTTTGCTTAGCCCATTTTTTATTTTTTTTTGAATTTTACTTGCCAACATGGGCACCTAGGCACTGTCTTGTGTGGTGTTTAAATTTATTTATTTATTTTCTTGTGTTTGAGAAACGAGTGCCCATCTTTAAGAGTATGGCGTTGGTGTGCACATAAGGGGTTGTTTATGCCAAAAAACGTAATTTAAAATTGTTGTTAGGTAAAACTTCACTTTTAGCAAACCCCATGCAGAAAAAAAAAAAAGGTAAACTATAGAGAAATTTAATGATGAACTAGAAGAATATCACACTAAACTAGACTATTTTTAGAAGAATTTATATGATAAAATAGAAAAATAGACTACAATAATTGACTTAACTAGCTCTGCATTTGTACTTGGATGCACTAGGGATGCGAGAGCAGCGTGCATGACTTCAAACCTTCGAGGCGACACTTGGACGTTCAAACCGAGTTTTCTTAGAGATCACCTTGGAGGTGACAGGTTTATCCTACATAGCTCACATGCCCCATATCTCTTTTGATCATAGTTTACTCATAGCCTTAGCTGAGAGATGGCGTAGCGAGAGTCATATTTTCCACCTTCCGACCGATGAGATGAGCATGACTTTAGAGGATATTTGGAAGATCTTGCGAGTTTCAATCCAGGGTTGTTTGATTACCTATGATGGTCACTCGGTTGCGTTGAACACTACCTAGCCATGATTTTTTCATTGATCGGCATTCCTCACTGAGGGTATACATGCTCTGATTAGGAGATGCATGGCCGATCTGCAGCTAGGATGGGTCCCCGTATACTTACTAGCCCTTGTCAATGGTGTGTTGCTACTGATAAGACTAGTGCGTAATTCTCCTTGGGTCTCATTAGAGTCATGCGCATGACCTAATTCGGGGCGAGTCTCTCACTGAGGGTCAGTGTATATTGGCTCACTCTATATTCTGATTTACACTTGATAACCTATCGTGGTCAGAGGACAGTGTGCCCTACTACTTTGCTATGGATCTGGGATTGGGACCATATTTCCATTTGGGGTCCTTTAGGAGCATTGAGAGCTTGGGTTCTTAGAGAGCCTTCTCTCATGGGTTGGGTTCCTGATGGAGATGATATTTGCAGCCACAGGGGAGACATGGATTATTTCCGGTGAGCATTTGACGAGCTACTGACCTCACATGATCACATGGCGGCCATACAGAGTTATATCGGTGGCACAAAGGATGCAGATGAGTTGGGAACAACTACGATAGACCATTTTATTATTGGGAGTAGGAGCCACATCTTAGAGTGGTACATGGTGGACCGGAGTTTAACGTCGGTTTGGTCTTACTCGGGTGATTCTGGTTATGAGATGTGGTATACACACTGTTCTAGAGATTTTTGATATGGGACCACGGATTAGGTTA
This sequence comes from Taxus wallichiana var. yunnanensis, assembly GCA_018340775.1. NCBI lineage: Eukaryota > Viridiplantae > Streptophyta > Pinopsida > Cupressales > Taxaceae > Taxus > Taxus wallichiana. Next base: position 381,539,171 of record CM031239.1, on the reverse strand, counting down.
GACCGAGCCCTTACGAGCTTTTCACATGTAGCCTCTCAGCCTTGGGTACATCGAGCGTAGATAGTAGATTTGGGTGTTATACGGTACTATGCGGCGTGGTATATGCTAGTGTTGCCACGTAAATTGACTATTCCATAGGATATATTGGTCACAAGTAGAGCATGATGACCAAGATCCGAGATCCACTAGTAGAGGTACAGGCACGAGACATGTAGCACACTACATGGGGGTACTAGTGCAGGATCCAATACAGGGACCTTTATCACCCCCTCATATGAGTCCATGACATAGTCCACCAGGAGGTGGAGGAGATGATTAGTATGATGAGATTATGGAGGAGGACCTTCAGGACATTTAGTATACGTAGTATGCTCGGACTATGCATGATATGGTGGATATGCAGGATATGCCTGATACACAGGATGTATAGGATACACATGTTATACCAAATACACAGGATGTGCAAGATACACTGAGTTATACTAGATACACATGATGTGTAGGAGACCTAGGATGTGCGCAGGATGCATAGGTGACTAACTTACAACATCGGCTTCATCATGTGATAGCCTTACGGCTCCAAATGGTAGATAAGAGAGATCGGGCCTTTTCCGAGAGAGATCGAGTCTTTGCAGATGGGGATCAACTTGTGATAGAGTGAGATCACCCAAGACGGAGCGAGACCAAGTGATAGAAAATATCCTATAGCTACATGCAAAGAGTGAGATCTAGTTATAGTAGAGCAAGACCAAGTGATAGTAGATAGCTTACAGCTACAGGAAAGTGAGATCTAACTATGGAAGAGTGAGATCGAGTGATATCGATAGCCTACGACTCTACAAGAAGAGATATATATCGGCTAGAGAAGAGCGAGACCAAGTGATAGCAGAGCGAGGTCATACTATAGCAGATTGGTCACGAGTTACAGGAAGTACGAGATCAAGTTATAGCAGAGAGAGATCAAGCTATAGCAGAGAGAGATCAAGATATAGCAGATCGATCATAGCTGCGGATAGAGCTAGCTAGCATTAGAGTGGAGCGTGATACACTGCAATAGGTAGACACATCTTCGAGGATGCAGTTGATGATTAGGCATAGTGCTACTGTAGCAGGTGAGGCCACCTATTATAGGATGTAGTACTACATGGCCATTCTAGTCGAGAGGAGAATTCCTGAGTATAGCCATATAGCAGGCAGTAGGTCACGATCCAGATCTCATAGGCCATCACGATCAGTGTAATCCGTAGAGGGTCTTTCATGACGAGGAAGCTTCAAAGAGTAACATGGGTCAATTCACCTAGTTCGATTCAAAGCATGATGTAGTCCAAAATGACACAACACCCTCTACACATGCAGCACCTCAACTACCCCCATCTATCCACATATTAGGACTAGGCAGCCCTAACATGGGTGAGATTCATGGTTGACTCTCTTATTGAAATACTAGATGTAATAATTTATTTTTGGTGTACCGCTTCATGATGAAGGCATACTTTTATATGGATGTATATGTATTGTTTTTTATCATGCCTCATGATGAAGGCACTTTTTGTATAGATTCCCATGATGACTTGTTATATCATATGTATATGGACATTTATATTTTCGATGATATATGATGATAGATGGATTATTGATGTATCACATGTTGTATATGAGATATCATGCTTAATTTGTTTCTTTATGTTTATATCACATGCTAGATTATGAGATAACCTTAGCTGATATCATACTTGTATGTTGGATGAGATACTTTGAGTAAAACATGTTTATATTTTTGATATTTGTGTGGGGGATAGATTTGTGATCATGCACAACCCCTCTTTCCCCATTGTTGATACGGTATTTGATGATTAACTTTTAGTATACATGCGTGATGTAGACTTAGCATTTTTTTATATATGATGTATAGATGTGATGGATATATGTGATATGATGGTGAAATGACAACATAGTGTACAAGTAAAATTTTAGCAAGCACAAGTTTAAACAAATCTAATCCAAGCAACACACTTATTTACAAGCATGCAATATAAAGTAAATTCAATGCCATGAACTACAGATGAAAGTAACATTCAATCTAAGTAAACAAGTGAATTTAATCTAAAGCACACAATATGAAATAGTAATGCAACTAAAAACCATACAAACCAACAATTAAAAGTAAACAAACTATTACTTTGTTTTTGTGGGACAGTTTTGGGACATTTTTCGTTGTTTTAGATCATCTCTAAGATAATTTTCTATTGTTTTGGAGTTTTCTATGAAACGTATCTGAATGTTTTGATTTTTCCAAAGGACATATCTATATGTTTTGGATTTTCAAAAGTTATATGAATGTTTTTGATATTTTCTCAACAGTTTTCCGAAGAAAACATGTTAGGAAATGAAGAAACGTGGATTCCCCCAGCGTTAAATGGGAAGTACAAGGGGAAAATGTCACATGGTATATGCCAAAAGTGACGCTGTAAAGTTGTCCCCAGTGTGAGATGGGATCATTCAATTTTAAATTCTCCACACTCAAAAGGTTAGATTATCCTGATCAAGGAAAAGAAGGATAGGCTCACAAGGGACTCAGACGAAGGTAAAGATCAACCTAGGATAAATTTTCCGTATTTCTAAACCTAAACTACTTGTGAACAATGGACCCTTCCTTGGTGTCGGAAACCAGTTTTCATGAAAGGACTTGTCCAAAGTGCCACCATTGTGTGGTTTTCACTATTGGATGCACATGTTTATTTATCTTTTATCTTTTTCTATTTTTACACTTTTTTGGGTTTTCTTGATATTCTGCAAAGAACTCATGCTTAAGCATAGAAGCGCTTAAGATGCATTGCATTCATGGGTTCTGAAGCTCTTGGCCATCTGCATGGGCTAGCTTATAAGCACTGAACCAAATTTGGTGACCACAACATATGGTCCTAACCAATTGGGTTCAAATTTCCTTTCTTTTCACGGTCCTTATTGGTGTTCTTTTGATTCTCTTTTAACACCATGTCCCATACCTCAAATTGATGAGGTATGACCCTTTTATTGTAGCTTTTCTACACTCGATCCCGATACACTCGATGGTAATTGACAAGACAAAGTTATTTCTCATCTAATAGCTCCAACTCTGTCAGTCGAACTACTTTTAGTCCTCTTCATTCAGGTAGTCCCTTAGCTCAATGCACAAAGAAGGGATATCGATCTCTAAGGGAAGTATGGCCTTAGTATTGAATACTAAGGAGTATGGAGTTGCACATGTGGGGGTGCGAATAGATGTTCTAAATTCCCGAGAGGCGGGGTGAATTTGTAAATGCCAATCACGACCTATCTTGTTCACCATCTTCTCCATAATGTGAATTAGGATTTTATTGGAAGCCTCGGCTTGCCCATTACCTTGAGGGTAATAGGGGGTTGAGAACTTAAGGGATATTTGAAAGCATTTGTAGAGTGCTTTCACAATTTTATTCTTGAATGACTTACCATTATCAGTGATAATAGCATAAGGGATACCATATCGACAAATGATATGATTCATTATAAATTTAGATATTTGGGGACCTTCTGTATAGGTAAGAGGAACAACCTCTACCCATTTTGTAAAGTACTTTGTGGCAGTTATAATGAACTTATGGCCATCGAGGAGACATGATTAAGTTTCCCTATTAGATCGAGACCCCACTTTGAGAACGGCTAGGGTGTCATGATTGGTTGTAAGGATTATGTTGGCGCATGTATCAAGTTGTACTTTTGACAATCCACACACTTCTTCACATGCTGACAACAATCATGCTCCATGGTAGGCCAATAATAGCCTACCCTGAGAATTTTCTTGGCAAGAACGATCCCATTAGTATGATCCTGCAGATGCCTTTATGTACCTCTTTGATTGCTTGGATAGATTCATCTAAATTAAACATCACAACAAATTCCCATCATAGCCTTGATGACAGAGGGTGCCCCCAAGTAGGATATAACGGGTTATATGCTAGATGAGGTGTGTTTTTCAACACGAGGAAATGTTAGTGGGAAAGGTTCCATTATGAAGGTAATTAAAGATTTCAGTGTACCACGGTGAAAAGGGACCAACAACTTCACATGCCAAACAGAGTCTGGTATGTCATATGTTGACATTCTTAGATTTTCAACAAAGAACATCATGTCATTCTGCCCTGGTGGAATACTCACATAGATCCCACTATAGCCATAGCGTCAATTGCTCTATTATGTGCTCTGGGTATTTTCTCAAATGTTATCTACTCAAAGTATTCTTTCAAAGAATCCACCATCCTCTTATATGGGAGGAGCTTCTCATCTTTTACCTTGTATTCATCTTGTGACTTGTTTGATAATGAGCATTGAATCACCAATGCAATTTACCTGTCTGATATCCCACTTGATAGCTAACTTCATTCCTACAATGAGAGCTTCATACTCTGCTATATTATTTTGCAAGGGGACCCAAGCCAAAATGCTTAAGGAATCAAATATCCCACAGAGTGAATAACACCACTTCAACACCGAACAATGAAAGGTAAAGGAGTCATCAAAGTATAGTTGTCAAATGATATATTCTTCAAGGTACATAATGGACGAACTGGTAATTCTAGACTCAAGGGTTCGGTACCTAGCAGTGGAGCTTCTACTAGCTGATCTACTAAGACTTTTCCTTTTACTAAATTTTGATGAATGTACTCAATGTCAAACTCACTCAACAAGATGATCCAATTAGCCATCTTTCTAGTTAAGGAAGGTTTTGACAAGTAAGTATTTTAAAGGATTGATCTTTGAAATAAGTTTGATTTTGTTGTTGAGCATATAGTGGTGTAATTTTTGGAAAGAAAACACTATGGCCAGGAAAGCCTTCTCGATCTACGAATAATTGAGCTTATATGCTTCCAGTTTTCTGCTCAAGTAGTATATAATTTTTTAACATATTGGGCCAATAGTTCCCAATTGTGAAATGTGTAGCAGAGATGTATAATAACAAGGGTTCTCCTATCGTAGGTGACATGAGAATAAGGGGTTTAGCCAGGTATTATTTTAGTAAAGAGAAAGCTTGTTGTTGTTGTTCCGGAGTTAAAATTAACATATTTCTTAAGAAGATGTGTGAATGTATGACACTTGTCTGCTAGCTATGAGATAAACCTTCGAAAGCATGAATTTTCCTTGTAAGTTGTGTAACTATTTGATATTCCTAGGAGGGGTAATTTCAGTTGATAGTCGTGACCTTTGCAAGGTCCACTTCTATTCCTCTCCTTGACACAATGAACCCTAGTAATTTCCCAAATAGCACACCGAAGACACATTTCTTTGGGTTAAGGTGGACTTTGTAATCCCTTAGATGTTGAAAGATACACCAAAAATTTCTTGGGTGCTCCTCCCAAGTTCTAGATTTAGCTAGTATATCATCTATGTAATCTTCCATAATGTCACTTATCATATCATGGAAGATTACAGTCATCACCCTTTGATATGTAGCACCTACATTTTTAAGGCCGAAGGGCATGACTTGGTAACAGAACATTTCCTGGGGGTTGTGAAATTTGTCTTGTGTTGATCTTCTTCTACAATTTTTATCTGATTATAACCTAAGAAACCATCAATCAACAACAACATCGTGTAACTAAAGAGAATCGACAATCATCTTGAATAAGCTTTATTTATATCTCTGAAATCGGTACATACTCTGATATCGACTGGATTTTTCTGAACTGGTACAATGTTTGAAATCCACTCTGAGTAGTCGATAGGCCTAATGAAGCCTACTTTTAATAATTTTTCTAACTCTACCTTTATTAGTAAGGTGATGCGAGGATGCATCTTCCGAGCTTTTGTTTGATGGGCTTGGTGTCTGGGTGCACCACTAGGTTGTGTACCACTAATGCAGGATCAAGTCCTAGCATGTCAAGCATAAGACCAAGTGAAGATGTCTGCATATTCTCTCAATAGTCCTGTAAATGTTTTTTGCTCTTTGGTTGAGAGTGAAGCTCCCAACTTAACTATCCTCAAAGCATCTCCTTTGTGTCAATATTAACATCTATCGTATCTTCCACTAACAATTTTGACTCATCCCCCATGCATGTAGGATTGGGAGGGAGATTGAGATCCTCCTCTACAAAAATTGGTGCAGGGAGATGATCATCATATTTATATGGGTACACTATTTTTCCATAGGTTGTTCTACTTGTTTTTCCACAAGTGCCTCAAAGAGGTTTTCGCTATAGGACTTCCCCTTTTTATTTCCACAAGGCTTTTCTTTGGAACTCTTTCCCTTGCTCACTTTTTTACTTAAGTGTCGCATAATTCTACCTCCTCTCCGAAGTACGCACATGCATTAAGCTGAATGGAGAACCCCTTCTTGTGATCATTTCTTGGAATGTTATCTTTGATGCCCAAGAACTCACCAATAGCCTCATCATTTTGAAACACGTCAATAGGTACATGTTGTTGTTGATCCCAATTCACAAGTGATGGGTAGATGAGTTAGAGAATAGGTTCGTAGAGGTGAGGTCTTCGTAAAGACTACACTAGGAATATGTTTTGCTTTTAGTTTCTAGACAAACTATCCTCACTCTCAGAAGAAGCATACTCGTTATCTAAAGGGTGAGACTCATATAAATGGATGCATGTACCTTATTTACCTAGTATACGATGTGGTATTGGAAGAGCTTCTAATGAGGCCTTCTCGAACTGACCACAACCGCGTCCTTGCTATCTCATAGTAAGCATGATGATGTTTGGAATAGCGTACTTAGATGACTTGTAACATAAATCCATTTCATCATCTTGAGGATGAAATATAATGTCATCAAGGATTCTTTCATATTCTAACAAGCCACCTGAAATGAAATTGTTTAAAGGGCAATTCTTCCTTGACCTTTGGACTTTATAGCATAGTATACCATGTGCTTGGGCTAACAACGGAATGTTTTGAATCATAAGGGCTTGCTAAATATTATAATCTCCACAACCATTGTTTATGACCTTCATCTCCCATGTAGCAAAAGGACATTCCAATATAGTCATATCATTATCACTGGGAGTCAGGGTGTTTGGATCCACTCATGAAGCGAGGGCCTCCGACTGAATAGGGACAACAATTTATGTAGAGGGACACTCATAGATAGTAGGAAATTAACCTAAAAATGATCTGCAATGAGAAAAGGGTTAGGGATCCCCTTGTATAGTAAGTGTTTGTCCCTCATACTACAACTTTAAACATTGATGATATGTAGATGGCACGACTTGTATGGCATGAATCCATTGGCGATCGAGCAAGATATTGTAAGGGAGTTCAAAATACAAGACATGGAACTTTGTATCATACGTTATGGGACCTACCTCCAATGAGAAATTGATCATTCCAATTGATTTTGCTCTTCATTGTCATACGCCTTTATGGTGATAACCTTTGTTTCTAAATCAGCTTATGTGTAGCCTAGTTGATGAACTAGTTTAAGAGTACAAATATTGAGACCCGATATGTCATCCATAAGCACTCTCATCACCTTCTTACGCTTGATTATTACCTCAATATGTAAGGGTAGGTTATGGGAGGGATTTTCAGTTAAGGCTTCTATCGGACTAAAGGTTATATGTCTTACGGGAGTGATTTACACTACCATATCTTGTAAATGTGTAGGGTCAACATCAATAGATATTTTTCGTACGTTAGAGATCTTTAGGATGTCTAAGATTAAAATCTTAGATGTAGTCTTTTCTAGTTGATCTAGCACATCATAATTACTCTCTTGAGGAGGAGGTGAAGTAGTAGGTTCGGAGATAACAAGGTGATCTGTTGTGTTGCCACTGGCGCATTCTCTTGTTTTAATTCTAATCGTATTAATTTTCTCAACAAGTGGATCAACACAACCTATCAAGGCATCAAAATGGTCTTTGTTGGAAACACAATTAGCATTCTTATTCTGAGATGATTGTCCCCGATCCAGATTTTTCCTTTCATCGTGATTGGGAAAAGGTTCTTTAAAGATCCCTAATTTTGCATTTGGAGACTTGGCCGTGGTGACGGAGTCTACTTCTATATCACCACTATCGACTAGGTCTTGAATGTAGTGTTTTAATCTTAAACACTTGTCAGTTTTATGACCCTTTACATGGTGAAAGTCACATAATTCATTATCTCTAAACCATGAAGGCTTAGGTGCATCGTCTCCATAGGGTTGTGTTTCAGGGTATTTAACCATGTTAATGGCCTCTAATTGTTTAATATGGATGATATTGATTCAAATAGAGGTGTGAAAGTATGACGTTTATACTCTGTAGGTCGATTGCCTTTTACAAGCTTTAAAGGTGTGTGATTCTGAATGACTTATACTCATTTAGAATCTATGATTCCATCACTAAAAAAAAATTGTTTAAGTTAGGACCAAATTTTGTTTTATCGATATATTTAGAACCGTTATGATCACGGGAGATAGGTTTCAAAATCCCCCTAGCTAACAATTTTTTTCAATTTGACTCCCCTTTTCGATAACCTCTTCAAACATGTTGCCACAATGCATTTGCAAATGGAACATGATGTCTAGATGGAGGTTAGGAAAAAATATTCATATTAGTTGTTTTTGGGTATGGAGCAAGGAAAGCGGCTAGCTAATCCTCTCAATCATTGTAAAAACACAACAAAGTTTTCATTATTTTTATCTTGGGCATTGCAGAGATCTAACATGGTCACATAATTTTCTATATTGAAAGAGAAGTGTCATAAGAAACTCTGCTAGTGCTAGCCATGTTGATATGGATCCCTTAGGGATGTGCAAAAACCATTCTAACATTGTTTATCCTAAACTTCGTGGAAAGAGGCGCATAAGATAATTTTCATTAAATGTCACCTCTTGACATGTCATTTAAAAAAATTTAATATGGTCGCATGTATCACCTTTTCCTTTATACTTGTCAAATTTTGGAAAATCAAAGTGTCTTGGGAAAGGTACCTGCAACATGGCTTTATCAAAAGGGTAGGGACATAACTCATCGAACCGATATTTCTTGTTATTGTTACCGGTTGACCCTCTTGTAACACTTGAAGGACGTTCTTAATTGTTGACCACTCTTGATTGAAAAGTGGATCTTACGTGGGTGGCGTAGGCCTATATGAAGGATTAAATTTAGGTGTATTCTCACCCTTATTTTTGTCAGAATTTCTTCATAAGGATCTCTTTGTGCTCCCCTAAGGAGTGTTTATTGGGAATTCATGAAATGAAGCCTTAGGTTTTGCCTTTGGTATGGCTTGTTTCAAAACTTTGGGTTGTTCCCTTTGTATATGGGATGCCAAACTTGCCAATTGGCGAGTGAGGGCTTGGACTTGTTGCTCTAACGTCACCTCTTGAATAGGTATGTCATGACGATTTTCGTTAGGGGAAGTTTTGCATGATGAACATGTTCCTCGTTGTCTTCACAATATATTCTAACAACAAGTATCCTATAATCTCCATCATTTTCAAATGGTACTTCCTCATTATTCGTGGTACAAAAGTAGAGGCATGACTTAGATTTAAAATTTCATTGACAATACGATGAGGTCGGTCTACTTCCTCTTCTCCATGAATCATTCGCAATGAGAGAAGGGTCTATTGTCGAAGGTAACTTAGCTCCTAGTTCCATAACATGCATAAGAACCTCATGTTTGTTTTGGAAAATGTAATCGTCAAAATTGGCAGGATGATGTTCTAGATTCATACAAGGAGAATCTTCTTCTCCACCACTATGGTCAACCATGAGATTATCCTCTAAAAGAGGGTTGTCACCTCCAAATATATCAGCTTCTAATCTTTGGGATCCCATTCTCGTAGTAGGCATACTTGAAAAAGGAAGAACAATGTGACATGATTTCCACTAAGGTTTTATTAACAAGGTACCTAGTCAAATTTGCACAACAGAATGTGACCCTAAGTTGTCAAAAACAAAGGTGACTATAAAATAGCCACAAATTCAATAGGTCAATGTGAACCTAAGAACTAAATAATAAGCTACCCTAGCAAGGTAATGTATGACACAAGTTTTTCTAGAACACTACAATGATATATAACGCTCAAAATTTAGTCACACCAAATAGTTTATTCCTCAAGATTTGTCTAGATAGGTTTGTAACCAAATAGTGACAACACAATATTACCAGTTAGGTCAAGTTTGCAACAAACAAGGCCTAAATGATAAGGAAATGTTGACGCAATCTTCTAACAAGATATACTAAAAACAGTTTCTAAACACTAACAAAGTCTAAGTCTTTATAAAATGGATGATAACAATGTGAGCAGCGTAACGACACTATTTGGACACGTGAACCAAGCTTTCAAGAAAGCAAGATTTTTAGTGTCAAAATGATGTTATCAAGATGCTAGCAATGTATCCTCAACACTCACAAAACTCAAGACAAAGTTAGGATGTAAAAACTACGTCTAAGTATAACAAGAATTTGCTAAGCGTGCGAACAACGTAACTCTAATATAGAGATTTAAGCCTAATGGAACGTAAATATCTCAATTATAGAATTTAAGCCTCAAATATGGGTCTCGAGACAAAGGCCTACTAGATCGACAAGTACAAGCATGCACACTCAATGTCAAGTTAAACCATATAACATTTATAAAATAAGCAATGAATGCATAAATAACCAAAATTACAGCCCGTAAATATCTCAATTATATGGCTATAATATGGGCAGGTTCACTCAAAAGAAGACAAGGATGTGATGGTCTCAAATATGGGTCTCGAGACAGGGGCCTACTAGATCGTAAGACGTAGCATGCACACTTTATGTTGGGGTTAAACCATATAACATTGCTACACAAATCTATAATCAGATAAAGTATACAAGCAATGAATGCATAAATAACCAAAAGATAAAATAAACAAGAGAAGATTACACCAAATTTAATGTGGTTCTTAGGCCACGTCCACAAGAAATGACCAATATTATTGTTCGGTAGATGCTTTCGGAGGAAAATGAAGATCTATTGTCTTCCAACACCTCACAGGATGTTCAATGTTTTTCCTCACTCAGCTACTCTTTCTTTCTCACCAAGAAAACTTACATGCAAACCAATTGCTATTTTCTTCTCTTCTACTTGTTTTTCTTACATTACCCTCATGTAATGCATACATGCATATATATAGCTATTTTAGGGCAACTAACTATGCTTTTACAATCAATAAATCATCTTTAAAACAAGTGATTTATTCTAAATTTCATCAAAAACAAAAGCACCATCGCACATGTAACTGGCATCGGTTATATCCTGACCTATTTTGACCGACGCTAGTTACTGTCAAAACCAATAACATGTAAAAACAAGTTTCTTGTGAAGAAATTAAGCTCCATACTCAACAATCTCCCACTTGGAGATCAATTGTTGCATTGTACTATGCATCACCATCCTTGGTTCCTTTTCCTTGGCCTGTTTCTTCCTCTTCAAGTCTTAAACTCGAAGACCAACAAAAGTGGAGTGAAGCTCCAACTTCTCCCTTACCAATGGCTTCATTAGCATGTCTGCAGGTTCTCATCCATATGGATTTTCTCTAACTTTAGTTTTCCATCCTCCAACACCTATCATATGAAGTGATACCTCAATTGAATATGTTTCATTCTTGAATGAAATGTTGAGTTCTTTCTAGATGAATCGCACTCTGACTATCACTGTATAATCTGCAATCCTCTTGCTCCTTACCTAACTCTTCCATGAACATGCTCATCCATATCATCTCTTGTTAGCTTCTGTAGTTGCAACATACTCTGCCTCTGTAGTAGAAAAATCCACAACCTTCGTAATCTCGAAATCCAACTAACTGTCATTCCACCTACTGTGAAAACATATCTAGTGGTGCTCCTCCTGCCATCCAAATCTCCAGCCATATTTGAATCAACATAGCCACGTAAAGAAGTATTTGACCCTCCATAACATAACTCCATGCCGGATGTCCCTCTCAAATACCTGAGAATCCATTGGACTGCTTTCCAATGTTCTTTACCTGGATTAGCCATAAACCTGCTCATAACTCCCACTACCTATGTGCAATGTTTGGTCTAGTACAAACCATGGCATACATAATACTTCCTACTATTGAAGCATAGGGAACATGTGCCATGTACTCAACCTCCTCATGTGATGAAGGACACTGATCTTTGCTCAATTTGAAGTGTCCAGCCATAGGTGTACTAACATGTTTTGATTTTTGCATGTTAAACCTTTCCAACACCTTATTGATATAAGCCTCCTGAGACAAATACAACTTCTTGTTTTTCCTGTCTCGGTGAATTTGCATGCCAAGGATTTTATTTGCAGCTCCCAAATCCTTCATTGCAAATGTGTGAGATAACCTTTCTTTAAGTTTACCAATGTCCTACATACTAGATCTGTAATTAGCATATCATCCACATACAATAATAAAATAACATAGCTCCCATTTTCAAGCTTTTTAAAATAAACACAATGGTCAAATTCACATCTCATATAACCATGCTCATGCATAAAATTGTCAAATCTCAAATACCATTGCCTTGGGGCTTGCTTGAGCCCATATAGGCTCTTTTTCAATCTGCACACAAGTTTCTCCTTACCCTTGACTTCATAACCAAATGGTTGTTGCATATAAATCTCTTCCTCCAAATCACCATGAAGAAAATCCATCTTAACATCAAGTTGTTCTAAATGCAAATCTTCTATTGCAACCAAACTTAGAACAATACAAATAGAAGTCATCTTAACTACAGAGAGAAAAAATCTCATCAAATTCAATACATGCTTTTTGTGTAAATCCCTTTACCACAAGCCTTTCTTTGTACCTTTTCAGTCCACCCTCTTCTTCCTTGATCTGTAAACCCATTTGTTTCTAAGTGTTTTCTTACCTACTGACAACTTGACCAAATCCCATGTCTGATTTTGTTCCAAGGATTCCATCTCCTCATCCATGTCATGCTCCCACTGCTCATGGGTATCTACCTACATTGCTTCTTCAAATATTTCTGGTTCACCATTATCAGTCAATAATAAATAAGAAAATGAAGGTGAAAATCTCTCTGGAGGTCTACTTACCCTTTGTGACCTTCTCTTACTGAGATATGGGTGTCTGGGGGCTCATTTCGTGTGTTGTTTGTACATTCATGTCAATCTCTGTTGATGACCTGTACACCTTGGTCACCTATAACCAACATGGTTCCTCGGTTCTCTCTACCTATTGACCAATTGTGGTTGCCTTACCGACATCGGTTCTAGGAGTACCAACTCTGGTTCCTATAGCTGACTTCTTCTGAACTCGATCCTGTCTGGATCGATGCGGTTTAGCAAACCGACATCGGTTCTTGTGGAACCAACGTCGGTGTCTGTGGATGTCTGCTTTAGGTTTGAAAATTGATTTTCCTTCAAAATCTCCTCAACCTGTTCATGTTTAGGCACCAAAACCTGATCCATGTACATTCTTTTTTCATTCCAATCAACATCACGACTCCTAACAATCTTAGAATCTTCTAAATCCTAAAATCGATATCCGAAATCACTAGAGCCATAACCAATGAAAGTACATCTCTTAGATTTAGCATCCAACTTCCTCCTATTTTCTCTATCAACATGCACAAAAGCTTCTGAGCCAAAAACTCTAAGAAAATAAAAATCTACCTCTTTTCCAGACCAAGCTTCTTTTGGTATTCCACCATCTAGTGTTGTTGAAGGCCCACGGTTGATCAAGTACACCATTGTATCCACTGCTTCTGCCCAAAACTTCAAAGGCAAGCCGACATGTATCCTCATGCTTCTAGCACATTCCATGATTGTTCTATTCATTATTTCTATAACTCCATTCTCTTGTGGAGTTCTAGAACATTCTTTCTCTTTGTATTCCATTCTCTAAACAATAATCATTAAAATCCTTGTTGTAGTACTCACCACCATTTTAGATCTAAGGCACTTTAATTTTAAGTTTGTTTCATTTTCTAGAATGGCTTTTCATCTTTTAAAAGTTTCAAAAACATCAGATTTATGCTTAATACAATAGATCCATACCTTCCTTGTGGCATCATCAATGAAATTCACATAATATTGGGATCCTCCAATAGAAGCTACCTAGGTTGGTCCCCACACATCTGAGTGTACAAGCTCAATTTTTGCTCCTTCTTTGTTGACCCAACCTTGAGAAATATCACTCTCTTCTGCTTTCTAAATATGCAATGCTCACAAAATTCAAGATCTAATTGTTTCAAATATGATAACTTACCCTTAGCCTTTAAGATCTGCATTCCTTTTTCACTCATATGGCCTAGCCGATTATGCCACATGTTTGCATTTGAATCTGTAGTAGATAGCAAAAAAGGAATCAGTAATACAAGTAGACAAATATAAAGTTCCTACCTTCTTTCCTCTTTCCACAACAAGAGATCCCTTGGTAACCTTCCAAGAATCGGCTATGAATGTAACCATGCATCCAAATTCACCAAGTTGCCTACAGATATTAGATTTCTTTTGAGGCTTGGCACATGCCTCACATCTTTCAATACCCATGGTTTTCATTCTGCAACTTTAGATAAACATCACCTTTACTAGTAATATTGCATGGCTCATCATCACCTAAATAAACTTATCCAAAATCACCCTGAACATAATTTCTGAAATAACCCTTATTAGGGGTAGCATGGAAAGAAGCTCCAGAATCTAACACCCAAGATTCTAATTTATTATCCAAGGAGAGAATAAGGGCATCTTGCTTTACCTCACTTGCAATGTTTTCCTCTTTACCTTTTTCTTTACCTTTGTCTAATGTATTCTCTTTGTTTTCCTTGGACCAACACTCCTTTACGTGTCCTCTCTTTCCACAATTCCAAAGAAAGTAAATCTGTATCTAGATCTAGATCTGCCATGTCTTGACTTTGATCTCCCATTCTTCTTGCTCTTAGATGATCTCTCTTTAGATCTTCCCCTGATTTCTATAGTTAAAGCGTTTCCAAATGATGCTTCTCCTGAGCTTTTCCTATGTATTTCCTCATTAAGGATTACACTAACCACATCATCAAATTTCAAACCTTTAGAAGCAGTCGTTGTATTACTAACAACCATTACCAAGTTATCCCAACTATCTAGAAAAGAGCATAAGAATAAAAGTGCTTTCACTTCATCATCAAACAAAATTTCTACCGATTTTAATTGATTTACAATAGACCTAGGAAATCATTCAAATGATTAGATACAAGATCCACCTTCTTGCATCTTAGAATTAAACAATTTTTTCATCAAATATACCTTATTCGAAGCACTAGGAGTTTCATACAAATTTGCTAAAGATTTCATCAACTCTACCGTGGTTTTTACATCTATAAAATTCAAAGCCACCGATGCTTCCAGCTCAATCTTATAGATCCATAGCCTTTCTATCAAGAACCTTCCATTCTTCATCATTCATCATGCTTGGTTGTCCATGCTCATCCAATGGTAAGTATAGATCTTTCTGATACAAATAATCCTCCACTACATCTTCCATAGTTGATAATTATGACCATAAATTATCTCTACTCAGTATTTACTATCTTTTTCATTACTCTGCTCCCACTCAATTAGAAAACCCTCTATGAGTAAATCCTATCAACACATAAAACCTCCCAATCGATAAATAACAAACTGCCGATACCGATACCATTTGTTGGGGTTAAACCATATAACAATGTTGCATAGATCTATAATCAGATAAAGCATACAAGCAATGAATGTGGAAATAACTAGAAGATAAAATAAACAAGAGAAATATTACACCAGATTTAACGTGGTTCACCCAGTGTGGGCTACGTCCACCAAGAAATGGCCAATATTATTATTCAGTGCTTTACAGAGGAAATATAATGAAGATCTATTGTCTTCCAACACCTCACAAGATGTTCAATGTTTTTCCCTCACTCAGCTACTCTTTCTTGCTCACCAAGAAAACTTACATGCAAAACAATTACTATTTTCTTCTCTTCTTCTTACTTACCCTCATACAATGCATACATGCATATATATAACTATTTTGGGCAACTTAACTATGCTTTTACAATCAATAAATCATCTTT